>CM016614.1:50416271-50953862 GCA_005393395.2 Gossypium australe
AGACTCAATAGAATTTGATCAATCCTTTTTTCTGTCGTTAAGGTGGAGAACTGAACCAAGAATTCTCTTTCTTTATCATCAATCGAATCACTGTTCGCGACCCAGGATTCTATTTTCTCATCAATCCAATCACCGCTCACGTTTTTTCTTTTTCTTATCAATGAATAGATCTCTTTACTTGTATGACTTAGATGTCTCGTATTTCTCGAAAAAATGATTCGATTGATGGGATTTGGTATGATACTTATGAGATCGATGATATCGATGAGATTAATATTCAAATATTTCTTTTTAGAACGTATTGATTTGACCCCATAAGCAAGACCACCACCCCATAGCATGTTGCCGCCAAAAGCAGAACCCCGTATTTCTTCTAGAGAATCCCCTAATTGTTCCAAAACAACTAGAAAACCATGTGGATGTCACATCAATAAAGTTAATAGATGTTAACTTTTATATCTATTTTGGGGTAATTTGACAAACAATACAAGTTAAAGGGCTAAAAGAGGCAAAAAATTAAATAGAGAGCTAAAATGACTTTTTTTTTGTAAAGTTGAAGGCCCAAAAGTCATTATGCCTTTAAAATATTAAATGTTAAAATTTTTCATTTTCAATAAAATAAAAATTTTCAATGATTTATCAAATATACCTTAAATTAAATTAACTAGTTTGCACATGGTTTTCATAATGTTACTCAATTCTAAACTCAAAATCTCATGATTTTAGCATTTGTCAACCCAACCAAAAATTCATTTGCAATCATTTTTAAAAAGCATAAACTATTAAAATAGTTATTTTTGTTTACCTCAGGTTACATTTTAGTTACTTATGCTTAAAATGTTACATTTTAGTCACTTACATTAACATGTTGTAACATTTTAGTCACTGAGCTATTAATTGTCGTTAACAGTATAATGGTAAGCTGACGAGGCACGTTAAATCATCATTCCAATAAAAAATTAGGTTAAATTATACAATTAGTTCCCATATTCATTTTGAGCAATTTAAATTTTCTTCTTTTATATTCTTTTAACTTTCTTTTTTTTTTCATTCTCTTTTGCTTCTCCCTCTGTTTTCCTCTATTCTTCATCTCTTTTAACGCAATTTTTCTATGTTTTCCATTTGTTAAAACTTTTTTATGTTTATGAAAAAAGAAAAGGCGAAAGCTGAAACCAAAATAAAACTTGCTTCACATATTCTCACCCCAAAATTACAAACTATCATCATCCATCATCGCTTTACTTGTATCGTGACATCTACGTGTCAAAAAAGTTAACAAACGTTAGCTTTTCCATTCATTTTGGGGTAATTTGACAAAAACCGCAAGCTTAAGGGGTTGAAAGAGGTGAAAAATTAAATGGATGGCTGAAATCATTTTTTTATCCATTTTGCGAAAATTTGATAAACATCGCATGTTTAATAGCTAAAATGGACGAAAAATTAAATGAATGGTTAAAATAACTTTTCCTGTAAAGTTTGAGTGTCAAATAAGTCATTACTTATTTTAAATGTGTTTGATGATAATTTTATTTTATTTTACCTAATATAAAACTCAACAAGAAATGTTGAATAAGATAAGTAGGTAGATAACTACTTAATCACTTAATGTAGAAAATATTAAGTTGATTTTATTTTATTAAATAATTTTTTTTAAAAAATGAAATATTCAAATTATCGTATTTATCTTTTATCGAAAACTATCCCAAAAAAATAAAATATTATATATAAGATTAACAATAAATAATCTTCTAAAATTAATATTACTTTTATAAAAAAAATATATTCAGTACTTATATTTACTAATTTATCTAATAATATAAATTCAACATGTATAAAATATAATATTAAAAAATCAATACTTAATTTTTAGCATTTAAAAATTTAATTTATCGAACTTATAATTAAAAATCAATACTTAGTTTGAAATGTATAAAATTTAATTTTAATAGGAAGTCTTGATATAATTAATTAATTGTATTTAAAAAAAAATCTCAAATGAAAGTAATATATAATTTACTCGTGCATGTACAAGTTTATTTTATAATTTTGTATAACTTCTATGATTGATACTATAAAAAGTTTGAATTATTTTATATTTTTTATATATTTTGAATTCGATATTTTATTTGATAAAAATAATGTATGGTGTATACAATTTCCTAGATTAAACAAATATGAAAAAATGTTTATTAGATTTATTTTTAATTTTATTTATGAAATTTATTTATAATAAATGTTTTATTTTTTAAAGTGCTTTCAATTGTGTTTCATTTTTTAGAAACCTGTTTTTAATTTTTTTAAAGTCTAATTTTATTAATCTATTTTGAAAATATATCATTTACATATTTTAAAATTTAAATTCACTTATGCTGCTAAAAAGATTAAATTATTTTTAAAACTTATTTAGATTCTTTAAATTTTTTTTAATGCCTATCTTTTACTATTATATAAAAAAATTTTAATAATTTTTTTTTAAAAATTACTAATTTTTAACATTAATTTTCGGAAAAATTCATTGATTTTTTTAAAAAAGTATATAAATTTTAATATTACTTATAATATTTAACGAAAATAAGTTCTATTATATTAAACATTCCTTTGAAAAGATAAAACTATAATAATGATTTTTTATTTTTATTTATTTTTAAAATTACTTTAATTAAATTTTTAAAAATTAAATACTTAAATTATCACTTTAGGAATTGAATATAATAATAAAATTGATGCACAGATTTGAAAAATACAGAAAATAGATACAAGTATTCAATGGAATAAATTTTAAAATTGTGTGTAAAATAAATCAATTAAAAATAACATAAGGGGTTTAAAATTTAATTTAACCCTATTTTATATAAAAATTTACATGAACTTAAAGTATACCTTAAATATTAATTTATACAAAAAATAACATTAAAAATTTTTTAAGAGAAAATTGAGGAGAAATATAACTTAAATTTGTTCCAAACTAAAAGTAAAATTCTAAAAGGAAAATAGAAATATTAATAAAAAATTCATACCATGAAATATTAATAAAGAAATAGCGTAGTAAAAGTAATACAGAGCAATAAAAATATGAAACTAATTGAGGGAAAAAAAAAGTTAAAATAAAGATTTCCAATAAAACTGTTAAAATCAAATGTCGATAATGACAATATAGAATGACCATAAAGAAAAAATAAAAGAAAAATAAAACATACAGATTATACGTGAAAATTCTTTAGAAAAAAAAAACTACGGGAAGAGGAGGAGAAACTCACTAATGTTGAAAACTGAATGATATAAGAAGAGTTTCGACTACATTTATTTAAATGTTGAAAAAACTTATTCTAATCAATATCAAATAGAAGAAGTGTAATTCTATACCTTAAGCCTACATAAATCCCCTAATTTTACCACTGTATTTTCTTTAAATAGAAAATTAGGTCACAGAACTCTAATAAAAACTAATTGATATAAGTTATTTATATAATATAAGTTATTTATATATGTACCAAAAAATAAATTCTTTATATAATATAATAACTAAGATAATAGATATATAATGTCTTTATCTCAATATATTTTTTTGCTGTTTTTAAATTTAATTTGAAAATTATTTGATTTTTAGATATTTAATTTGAAATTTTACTAAATATTTAGAGATTAAGTAGATGGGATTCCAGATGAAAAATTTTAAAATGTTGGATGTTATATTCTATTTGAAAATTTTTAATTTTAAATGAATAAATGAATATACATTTTATTATCTTGTGTTAATTAGATAAATAGTTAGTTAGGTAAATGAAAACTTATTTTTAAATTAAATTATATATTTTTATTTTAAGATAATTTTTTAATGAAACCTTTTTAGTTTTAAACTTAAATTTTAAAATAAATATTTTTAATATAATTCGAAATTAAATAATTTTTTAATATTTTTAATTTGAAAATTCCCTGAATATTTAAAAGTTTAAGTAATTAGATAAGATTTTCAAATGTAAAAGTTTTAAGTATTAGATATTATGTTTTATTTCAATCAAATAAAATAAAATGAATAAATAAATATAATTTTTCTTACCCTATGTTAATTAGAAAAATAGAAATTTAAATAAATTTTATTTCTTTAATTATTTATTATCTATAAAAATTTGTTAAGTGTATATTTTAAAAATTTTATATTTAAGATAAATAGTTAATTAAATAAAAAAATCTGAAAAAATTATTTATCCACTTAATTTAACTCATATAAATAAATCATTTATTGAATTATCTTTTAAAAAGGAAAAGCTAAATATATAAATACACCACTTGTCATAACATTATTCTTCTGTACTTCGTGTTGTATATATATATTATATGATATACTGATTTTTTAAAAATGAATTAAGTTTTCAAGAGAAGACTCTCGAATAATTAAAATGGCCTTAATTAAGGTTGTAGACAAATTTGGGACCAAGTCTTTGTCCGTCTCCATATTTCATTTTCAAGTTCCTATGAAATGGACATGAAGGAGCATTGGTTCTAATTTTGACAAATAGAAAGCAACTTTGCATGTATTATATGCAATAAAGATAAGGATATATGGTCCCAATTTGTGGAGATTTGGGCATGTAGGGATGAGATTGCACCCTTTTTAACTTCTTCTAAATCTTTCCCTTTTTTATATTTGGACGGACTCTTCTTAAGGTTTCCATCAATCAACTACATGTCACTTTCTTTAATAGTTAATGTGTCTTTTGTTTTTTCACATAATAACTTATTCTACACTTCAATTTTATAAAAAAAATTCACTTAATTATTCCATTTAATTTTCGTCTCTTTTTAACTTTTGAACTTATTTTGTTTGTCAAATCATCCTAAAATGAATGGAAAAATTAACATTTTCTAACTTTGTTAACGACATGGTAATCCACGTGTATGCCACATTGAGAAATAATTATTTTTTTAAATATAAAAAAATGTTGGGGATAATCATGTGTAAGCAACATACAAGAATAATAATGAAGAAATTGAAAAGATTGAACATATAAATTTTATGTGGAAAAACTCTTTCGAAGAGGATAAAAAACCACAGGTCAAAGGAGATTTCACTAATAAGAGAAAAATACAAGATAAAGAGAGTCAAAACAAAGAAAACCCCTTCAAACTGAAATACAAAATTCTCTCTTGATTGTGTTATTTTCTGTATATAAACCTTGGGTAACTATAACCCTTTTATAGGTTGAAATTCGTAGCTTTTACAACTAGAATTGTAACCTTTCAAACCAGACCTAGACGTTATGGTTGAATCGTGAAAGTCACATTGGACACCTAAGCATTGATCCTACTCTATCGATAGTCGAAACCTCCGAAACACTCTCTTTTAATAAAACTACGGTTATCCTTGTTGATTTTGGGAAAATGTTCATTTAATTAAATCAACCTTTATTAAGTCAAGTTAGCAAAACTGGCGTGATTTTTAGAAAACATTGCATGACATTGCCTTAGAAGGAAAACATTTTGTTTATCTTATTTGCAACGGTAAAACGAATAAAAATCCCAATTATTAATTTAGCTGAGTGACATGCTCAATCAAATTTCAACATATAATTAAAATTCAATCCCAAATATGAAAACCATGCATGCATGAAAACTCTAAAACGAAAATAATCCCAAACCACAGTTCAAATAATTTTACAGTCCAAAACCCAAATAATACTAGGAATTTTAACTAGAAATAAAATAAAAATAATAGTGTGAAAACTAGTTCGAAGTCCGCTGTACATCTGCATACCAAATCCGATCTTAATTTCGTTCATTACCTGATAAGTTGAAGTAATGGGGTGAGCTTAACAAGCTTAGTGTGAGTCTAAACAATCAAGCATATTACATACATTCAATCATTATCTCATAGAACCAAATAACACAATCAAACATCAATATCAACATTCTTATGTAACATGATCATAACATAATGCACATGTAAGTTTCTACCCAAACCATCCGCTACACACCACGAGTTCCCCAGAACCTGTCTGCCAAACTCCAATGTATGTGAACAAAGCTCGATGTGGTAGAAACCACCATATAACATAAATGCAAAAAATCTGCTGAATAACATATAATGCGATAAAATCGCCAATCCCCTCGGTACTCCAAGTGCAGTGCACCGACTATATAACAGCCCGGTTTAGACCCTAGTCGGGACAGTGGTTTCGGGACCATAAATCTGAGGTCGAAAAAATATTTTAATATTATTTTTGGTGTTCATAATATGTGATTGAGCATGTGTGAAAGTTCTGTGTGAAAATTTTATTGATTGTGTGCTGAATTAAGAAAAATGACTTAATTGCATAAAATGTAAAAGTTGAGTGCTGATTGTTAAAGTGTTTATTTGTCATGGCTTTCTAAATGAGAAGACCTTATGTTGTTATTAAACCATTAAAATAATGGATGGACGATAATGGCTATTAAATGGATGATTTTGGTGTTATATCATTAAGGTTATTTTGGGAAATTGTTTAATTAATGTTTAATAAATAAAATAAAACAATTTTAATAGCCATTTTTCTCATCTTCTTCACCGATTATTGAACAAAATAAAACCATTTAAAGCTTTGTGATATTCGGCTAGGGCTTAGCTTGATTGAGGTATGTTTTTTACTCGGTTTTTGATAATTTCTACTTTTTTGTGATCGTTGCTTAGTGTTCTAGCTAACCCATTCTTTAATTTTAGAAATTGATGGTGATTTTGAGATATGCCATTGATGAATGTTCGAGCTTTGTGATAGTTGATGATGAAATATGAAAGATATGTGAAAGATTAACATGTTTTGTCTTTGAATTTTTGGTGAAATTGAGTAATTTGGACTAAATTGTGGAAATAATATTTTGAGGGACTAAAATGTGAAATAAATGAAATATATGGGCTTGTATGGGACTAAGGAGAATTCGGCCTAAGCATGGTGTAGTAAAATTTTGTGTATTTTGTGATTTTGTGAATTAGGGACTAAAGTGTCGAAATGTGAAAATGTGAGGGCTATTTTGTAAAATGCCCTAAATATGTGTGTTTGGACTAAATTGAATAATTGGTGATTGAATGAGTTAAATTTGAATATGTATAGACCAAGAAAGGAGAGATTCAGATCGAGATCGAGGCAAAGGCAAAGTACTTGATTGATTGGCTAGTTTCGGTATTTCGACGTCTGAGGTAAGTTCGGATATAATGCATGTTCTTAATTATGTTTAAATGCTATGAAATGAATAGTTTTGTGATTATCGAATTAGAAATACTATGTGTGGAATCGAGTTAAATGGCACTAAGTGTGCGTAATTGGAATCGAGACAGAAATGAATAGCACTGTGTGTGCGAAGTATTGGAAGCTTCGGCTTTATTGATTGGCACTGTGTGTGCGATACCGAAATATATTTAGTTCTATGTAAAGGCACTAAGTGTGCGATGATAATTGAGTTTTGGCTATTAAATTTGCACTAAGTGTGCGATTGTATTGAAGAAATAATGAAGATTGATCGAAAGGTGGGATCGAGTATTAAGAATCAAAATTGGTTATAAACTAGGTGTTGGCAAAGGTATGTATGAACCTATGTGGTTGATGAATTTGTAAATGATGAATGAATAAAGATGTGAACATATGGTTATAGTTGAGATTGTATATTCATGAAAATCAATCTATGTGATGGTTTATTTTGTATATTGATTTGAATTGTTGAGTTACATGTATTGTATTACGAACTTACTAAGCTTTAAAAGCTTACTGTGTGATGTGTTTCTCTGTTTTACAGTGTTAGTAAAGCTAGCTCGGATTCGGGGATCGTCAGTGACTCAATCACACTATCGGCTACCTATTTCGGTACTTTTGAAAAATGTACATATTTGGTATATGGCATGTATAGGCAAGTAAATATGGTGTATTTTGAGATGTTGGACCTTGCCATGTGACATGGCTTGGAAGTTAGATGATTTTGGTTATTATGTGTGAGCTATCTAAATGATGAATGTGGTATGAAATAGTGAGGTTGGAAATGGTATAATTCATGTTTGAATTGGTTGATGAGATTGGTATTTAAGTGTGAATTTTTGGTATGACTAGATGATGTTTAGTTTATATGACTTGAGTTGTGAAGATGATGTTATGGATGGATTTATTTGAGTAGGAATTGAGTATGGAAGTAAATGAGGTAGTAGTTGATTAGTTGGTACATGTATTGGTATGTTTTAATTGCATTTGAGGCATGAATTGGTGTTGGTTTGATGTTTATATGTGATTTCAATGTGTGGATGGCATGTTGGCCTTGAAAATGGCCTATAATTGCCCACACGGTTGAGCACACGGGCGTGTGGCTCGACCGTGTCCTTCGAGGTTATGTTTCAAAACAAGTCAGACTCGACCACAGGCTGGACACACGGGCGTGTGACTGGTCGTGTGGTGCAAGTCAGTGTCGACCACGAGTGAGGCACACAAGCGTGTCTCAGGCCGTGTGGACAAGTCAGTATGTATGCCCTGTTTTGCCACGACTTGGACGCACGGGCGTGTCCGAGGCCGTGTGAGGCACACGGCCTACCCACACGGGCGTGTGACCTCTGTAACTTAGAAAAATGTTAGAATTTCAGAAATTTTCGTATGAGTTCGGTTTAGTCCCGACCCCTTTCTAACATGTGATTAAGGTCTTGTAGACCTTATTACGGGGCTCATTGAATGTGAATTGCTATGTTTGGATGTCGAAAGATATGAAATATTCGGAAATGATTAGTAATACCTCTTAACCCTAGTCCGACGATGGTTACAGGTTAGGGGTGTTACAGGCTACATATAAATGCAGACTTAATATGCCGCCAGTACTCCATAGGACTCCTCCGTCAACCACAAAAATAACCCACCCCAATGCACATGCAATATGTCATACAATCTCATACATAGCCATAAATCAATACTTTCACATTTAATTGGCATTTTCAACATATGCCCTCAATTATCAAATACTTTCAGTAAATGAAAATAATATTCCAACTCTCAATTTACCAATAACATGGTATCATTCAACAAATCACAGTTTCATGTTTATTTACAACTTTTCTTTGTATGCATGTATAGCAGTCTTTTGAACATATCATAACAAATCACTTGTACGAATATATCATGCATAAGCCTTATTTCATTTATAATCATACTATACATACAACCCAAACATATATAAAATTAACCAAGTATTCATGACAATGTCAATCATTCAGTCAAACTAACAACAATGCTACCAGGCCAAATAGGTAGGGCTTGAAACGTACCTGATTCGAGAATTTACAAATTTAATTTCTTAGCTATTAAGACAAGTCCAATTAGCAAGCTAAAAAATCATTTAAATCATAATAATTATTATTACCGAAAAAGTTATTGAGTTTAGGTCCCATACCTTATTTACACTCTTTTGCAGCACACTAGCGGATCTTGCTATTTTTTTAGTAAACTTTAAAATGGACCTAAATTAAATTAAATTAAAAAAGAATCATATATAACTCAATTAATACACCTCTTAAACAACCCCTAAACACCCACTTATGGGTTCAATCTAATCGTCACAATCACAACTATTTTTTAAATCCAAACTAGTTAGATTTGTTACATTGATTTGAGGCGAATCGTATGCGCGAACGCTTTTTAGCTTTACTGCTAATTTGGGGTGTTTAAGTCGGCACCTAACACAATTAATTAATGAAAAATTAGTCACTAATATATGATTAAAAATTCCTTATTTGATCAATTAACAACTTTTCCCAATATCTAAACCGAATCTATTCATTAGTTTACAATTACCCACACTTACGCTTCCCGAATTGTCAAATTTGAAGTGTCAATTGATCAAGATCAATTTTCCCTAACCAATTTTGGAATGGATTAGAAATATGGAAAAATACCTAGTAAATCTTTAAAAATCCCCCAAATTCCAAATCTTGAAATTTATGTTTTTATTGAACAAGATTTAACAAGAAATTGAGAGAAAAAAAATCTTACACAAGCTAGATGCTATGGGTGTAATGACACTTATTGGCAATGATAAGAATTGATCTTGAAGGTTCAAGATTTTAGATTTGGGCTGAATAAATTAGGGAAAAATGGTAGCAATGTGATGGAGGATATGATGCAAAATTTTGTGGCAAAAATAAAAGAAAAAGATGATAAAACTAGGTGTTATGGGCGATAGCAACAATGGAGGAAGAAAGAAAAAATTAAAAATCAAGGAAGAGAGGAGAGGAGAGGGACAACTAAGGTGGGGGGAAAAATACCGGCTGATTAATTTGTATAATAATAATATTTATACCTAGGTTAAAAAGGGCATGGATGACACACTCTAAAAAAAAAGAAGGGATTTTGCAAGGGAAAGGATTCGAACTTGGGATCTCATTAAATTCCATGCTTTCACATTTAACAACTAACCACTTAGCTAACTCCTTATTTTTTATATAATCCTACATTCTCATTAAGCTAAAATTTGAGATGTTACAAGAATATCCCTAGATTAATCAGAGTTTAAGTGGGAGACCAAATCAGAATTTAACTGAAAAAAGGAAATTGAGAAACTTGTGGAACACGTTGCCACGTCGTGACGTGGCACTCTATGTCTTCGTGAAGAGGAGGCGTCACATTGTTGGGATGGTTATCTTAAGCTAGTGAAGGAATCAAACGAGCAAATGTAATTAAGGCACAAATAAATTATAATTAAGTTTCAGCTATTCACCTATTAATTATAACATTATTTAGTCACAAAGTCATTCCACTAAAGTATCTGGATTGAGCTCTCCCTTATTATATACCATTACGAAAGTTACTCAATAAGTACTCGTCCAAGGACCTTCTCATCAGTGTGTTATCTTCACAGGATATCCTTAATCTATTTGGGATAAAACTGTTATCCCAATATGATCATATTTTATCTCATGGTAACCATTATATCTTCCTCCATGAAAAATCAATTACTATAAAATAGTAATTAAATCGTTTATCACAAAGACAAAATGACCTGTGGCCACATTTACTTTCATCTATCATGTAATGTCGATGAAAGGACATCATTTACCTTTCATTGGGCTATGAATTCCACTATTGTGGAATGATGCTACATACTACAAAAGTCGTGTACCAAGAGTATTAGTTATCGGTTTCTTATCTATTTGAACTCAAGCTTTCATTTACATGTAACAGCCCGATTTTGGGGCTAGTCAGAACAGTGGTTTTGGGACCACTAATCTGAGGTTGAAGAAAATTAGTTTAATATCATTTTATGTGTTATAGCATGATTATAAGGATGCATGAAAATTTTGGTGCTTTAATTTTAACGATTGTATGCTCAATTGCGAAAAAGGACCAAATCGCATAAAGTGCGAAAGTTTCATTTTACAAGCTAGAGGTGTCTAATAGCTATGGAACATTAAATTGGAGGTCCTTAATGTGAAATTAGGCCAATGAAAGGGATTGGCTAGCCATAGGGACAAGGGGGACAAGAGCATTAAATTGGTCAAAAATTTGGTGATATTAGGTGACTAAATGAATAAAATAAGATTAAATAAAGAGGATATCATCTTTTACTATTCCCATTTCTTCTTCCACCAAAAATTGAAGTGAAAATAGAGGTTTTTGGAGCTCAAAATTTTAGCCAAGCTATTCTCTTGCAAATCAAGAAGAATGCGGAAACAACCTTGACCGGGGAAAAGGCAAGGTTACGGATTAAGCCGCAAATTAACATATTTTACACTGAGGTAAGTTTATATGTAAACGATACATCTTTAGTACATATGTTGTTACCTATTGATGCATTGTATGGATGTAAATACTTATTGGTGAGATTGATTGAAAATGATAGAAAATGAGTAATTCTCGAATGAACCTTGGAATAGAGATGTGGCTACAGTCAAATATCTGTAATTATGTAATTGTTGGTGGGTTGTGTGCGATACCACCTTGTTATCTATTCATGATGGGCTGTGTGCTATACCATCGTTTATATTATCATTTGGTGGGCTAAGTGCAATACCATCGTAATTATCATTGTTGATGGGTTGTGTGTGATACCACCCTACTATTATTTAATGGTGGGCTGTGTGCGTAACACCCTATTATTGTTTAATGGTGGGCTGTGTACGAAACCACCGGGTACTTCGTATCATTCCAAAGGGTTCATCGAGAAACTTGTTCAAGTAAATACTTCATGTGGTTTTGTAGTGATAAGTGCAGGGCATAGGTACAAATAAATGTGAGCAATGTATATGATATATGGTTGGGATGTGGTATGAGTTGAGATGAGTAAGCATGATTATGAAAATGTGAATTGTTCTTACATAGTATGTAATGTTTTTGATTGATAAGCATATGGTATGATGCTTATTGTTTACATGTGGACTTACTAAGCTTAAAGCTTACTCCTTCTCTTTCCCATTGTTTTATAGTGTCAAAGAGCTAGCTTGGGATACGAAGATAATCAGAAGATCACTCATACTATCAGCACATTTTGATATATTTAGACTTAGCATTTTGAGTATGGCATGTATAGGGACTAGACTTAGTTGTATGTCATATTATTTTGGCCAAATGTGTTGGCTCATCCAAGGATGAACTCTTTTGTGTAAGGCCATAGTTGATGGCTCTTTATTACTAATTTATGAAAAGATGAGGTTATTCATGATTGTAGAAGTTATGCATGAATGGGTTGATGGGTGAATATGAATTATGCTAGTATGAGTTGGGGTGATAAAAAGAGCTTGGCAAATAGCCTTGTTCTTATCCACAAGAGTAGACACACGGGCGTGGGTCTAGGTCGTGTGTGACACACGGTCAACTTCATGGGCATGTGGCTAGGCTGTGTGTCCCCTTGCATGATAGGTTTACAAGTCAGTAAGCTTAGTATTAAACACACGGGCAGAGACACGACCGTGTGTTTCAGCCGTGTGGAAGGCACGGCCATGGACATGGGCGTGTGCCCAGGCCGTGTGAAGTTTGCACCTGAAATTAGGAATTTAATTTGCTACACGGTCGAAGGACACGGGCGTGCGCCTAGGCCGTGTGACATTTATGGCATTATGACGTCAGAAACAGAATACCAAGGTTTTTGGCACACGGGCTAAGACATGGGCGTGTCGAGGCTGTGTGAGGGGCACGGGCGTGTGTCTGGCCGTGTGAATACCCCTATAGGTTCGTATTGAGAAATAATTCCACATAGGTGTGGAACACGGGCATGTGATATGCCACACGGGCGTGTCCCTTCTTCCACACGGGCGTGTGGACTGTTTAATGAAAATTTTTCTCAGACTTTTAGAGATCTTTTAAAGAGTTAGATTTGATCTTGAACTATTCTTAAAGTGTAATTTAGGCCTCGTAGGCTTGTTTAAGTGGTGTTAGTAAAAGTTTTAAATTTGGAGAGAAAGTCAAGTCTCAGAATTGTATGATTGATTGCGTATAAGCCTAGTAACACCTCGTACCCTATTCCAGCATTGAATATGGATGAGGGGTGTTACATTTAGTGGTATCAGAGCTATGATTTAGTCGATTCTCGGACTAGCGTAGCGTGTGTAAGAGTCTAGCTATACATGCCATGAACATATATTGATAGTGTGGTGACTCTTGATAATATTAAATTGTATTTTTTATAGTAAAAGAATCCCGATTGAGCTGCTGCTGATGATGCTGCTAGTAATGCGCCAGCTCCTGCGCAAGGGACCGCGCCTGTAGAAAGTAGACCTGGGACTTTGGGTCAAGGAGAAGAGGCCTGGGAAGCCTTTCTCCACATGATGAGTAACTGGTACACCGAATTTGTACGAGCAAACCCTAATGCTCAACCTCCTCCACCCCACCTATACCTCAACCAATCCCCGTGGCTCCTCAAGGTATAGACTTGGTGAGAATGACCAAACCTTTGGTCGAAAACAAGGGGCCGAGGAATTTAGAGCCAACATAGCTGATGACCCTGAGAGAGCAGAGTTCTGGCTTGAGAACTCTTTGAGGGTATTCGATGAACTCTGTTGCACACTTGAGGAGAGCTTAAAATGTGCCATGTCATTGCTTAGGGACTCGACATATCGTTGGTGGAAAACGCTGACATCCGTAGTATCAAGGGAGAGAGTAACATGGGACTTCTTCCTAGAAGAGTTTTGAAAGAAGCACATAAGTCAGCGATTTGTTGACCGGAAACAGAAGGAGTTCCTTAAATTGAAGCAAGGCAAGATGACTGTAGTAGAGTATGAGCGCGAATTTGTTAAGCTCAGTAAGTATGTGCAAGAGTGTGGGCCTACGGAAGCTATTTTGTGCAAGAGGTTTGAATATGGGCTAAATGAGGATATCAGATTACTAGTTGGGATCTTGGAATTGAAGGAATTTGTAGTGTTGGTTGATAGAGCTTTCAAGGCTGAAGAGTTGAACAAGGAAAAGAGAAAAGCCATGATTGAGGTCTGAGATGCAAGGAAGAGGCCAATGAGTAAATCGTTCCAAACTCAATCAAAGAAGTCTAAGGAAATGAACCCTTGGGCGACTACTTCAGTTGGGTATTCACACCGAGATCGAGGTAATACATATTTGAGCTCGACAGTTCAAGCTACCTCTATGGCAAGCATAGGCAATACAAAGTCAAATAAACTGAAGTGTCCAAATTGTGGTAGACAACACACTGGGGAGTGTTGGGGAAACAACCGTAATTGCTACAAGTGTGGTCCACCCGACCACTTCATTCGAAACTGTCTAGAGATGGATGAGAAGGATAGAAAATAAGAAGTAAGAGCAAGCAATGTACTTTAGAGGGGTAGACCACAAAGGAACCCGGGGAGTGGGACTAGTAGTAGAGGTGCGCCTAGAGACTCTGCTGTGAGATCGGAGGTCGAGCACTTGCAAGAACTTATGCCATTCGCGCTCGTGAAGAGGCATCATCTCCAGATGTGATAATGGATACTTTTTCTCTTCATGAAATTTCTGTTGTTGCTTTGATTGATCCGGGGTCTACCCGTTCTTATATTTGCATGAAATTGGCATCTAGCATGAGTATGATTGTTTAGTCTACGAAATTTGTGATAAAAGTGTCAAATCCATTAGGTAAACATGTGTTAGTTGACAAAGTGTGTACGAATTGTCCATTGACAATTAGAGGTCAATGTTTCCCGGCAAATCTCATGTTGTTTCCGTTTGATGAATTTGATCTAATTCTTGGCATGGATTGTTGACTACTCATAATGTTTTAGTAAACTATGGTAGTAAGTTTATTAAATTAAGATGTGTAAATGGAAATGTCATTTGGGTTGAATCAGGTAAATTGAATAATATGCCTATAGTGATTTCGTCTATGGTAGCTGAGAAATACATGAGAAAAGGGTAAGAGTCCTATCTCACCTTTGTGAGAATACTCAAGAGTCAGAGGTAAAGATTGAATCAGTGCCTGTGGTGTGCGAATATCCGAATGTGTTCCCGGAAGAGTTACTCGGATTGCCTCCAGTTAGAGAGGTTGAGTTTGGTATTGAGTTAGTTCCGGGCACAACATCTATTTCGGTTGCCCCGTATAGAATGGCATCGGTAGAGTTAAAAGAGTTTAAGGTTCAGTTACAAAAGTTAACGAATAAAGGTTTTTCCAGACTGAGCTATTCACCGTGGGGTGCTCTGATACTTTTTGTAAAGAACAAAGACGGGTCGATGAGATTGTGTATAGACTACAGACAACTTAACAAGGTGACAATGAAGAATAAGCATCCTTTGCCAATGATCGAAGATTTGTTCGACCAATTGAAGGGAGCTGCGATGTTCTCTAAGATAGAATTGAGGTCTGGCTATTACCAGTTGAGGGTTAAGGAATAAGATGTGCCAAAACCGCATTTCGGATGAGGTATGGCCATTATGATTTCTTTTCCATGCCATTTGGCTTAACGAATGCTCTTGCGATCTTTATGGATTTAATGAACCGTATTTTCCGACCGTATTTAGATAAGTTTGTAGTTGTTTTTATCGATGACATATTGATTTATTCTCGGGATGAGAGTGAGCATCCAGATCACTTGAGAATTGTTTTGCAGACTCTAAGAGATAAGCAGTTGTATACTAAGTTTAACAAGAGTGAGTTTTGGCTCCGAGAGGTTGGATTCCTAGGACACATTGTGTCGGGTGATGGCATTAGAGTTGATCCGAGTAAGATCTTAGCTATTGTTGAGTGGAAACCGCCAAGGAATGTGTTAGAGATTAGGAGCTTTCTAGGTTTAGCAGGTTACTACAGACGGTTCGTTAAAGGGTTCTCCATGATTGCCACACAGATGACGAGACTGCTACATAATGATGTTAAGTTTGAATGGACCGAGAAGTGCCAACAGAGTTTTGAGAAACTGAAAGCTTTGTTGACTAGAGCACAGGTTTTAGTACAACCTGAGTCGGGAAAAGAGTTCGTGGTCTATAGTGATGCATCATTAAATTGTCTTGGCTGTGTGTTGATGCAGGAGGGTAAAGTAGTAGCTTATGCCTCGAGACAGCTAAAACCGCATGAGAAGAATTATCCGACTCACGATTTGGAGTTGGCTATAATCGTTGAAGATTTGGCGTCATTATTTGTATGGTGAAAAGTGCCGAATCTTTACTGATCCCAAAAGTTTGAAGTATCTGATGAACCAAAAGGATTTGAATTTGCGACAACGACGGTGGCTCGAATTATTGAAGGATTATGAGCTAGTAATCAATTACCACCCGGGAAAAGCAAATGTGGCTGCGACTGCCTTGAGCAGAAAATCCTTGTATGCTTTGAGAGCTATGAGTACGAGCTTAGCATTGTCTGATGATGGTGCTATATTGGTCGAGTTGAAGGCTAGACCATTATTTATTCAGCAGATATGTGAAGCTCAAAAGGATGATAGTGAGATGCAAGTTAAGAGAGCTCAGTGCGATTCGTGAAATGACTCTGATTTTCGAGTTGGTTCAGATGATTGTTTGATGTTTCATGATAGAGTTTGTGTACCCAAGGATGATGAGTTGATCCAAAAAATTTTACATGAAGCACACAATGGTTGCTTGTCAGTACATCCGGGCAGCACAAAAATGTACAATGATTTAAAGAAGTTGTATTAATGGTCGGGTATGAAAGGGGATATCTTCGAGTTTGTTATAAAGTGTTTGATTTGTCAACAAGTGAAAGCCGAGCATCAAGTACCTTTGGGATTACTTCAGCTAATGATGGTTCCCGAGTGGAAGTGGGACCGAATCACGATGGATTTCATAACGGGATTACCTATGACTCCAAAAAAGAAAGATGCTGTATGGGTTATCGTTAATAGATTAACAAAATCGGCTCACTTTATATCGGTGCGTGTGAATTACTCACTTGAAAAGTTGGCAGAGCTATATATTACTGAGGTGGTTAGGTTACATGGGGTGCCTACATCCATCATCTTGGATAGAGATCCAAGATTTACTTCGAGGTTTTAGAAGAAGTTACAGGAAGCCTTGGGTATGAAATTGAATTTAGTACTGAGTTCCATCCACAAACCGATGGCCAGTCCGAAAGAGTGATTCAAGTTCTTGAGGATATGCTCCGATGTTGTGTGTTAGAGTTCGAAGGTAGTTGGGAAAAATATCTACCTTTGGTTGAGTTTGCCTACAACAACAGTTATCAGTTCAGTATATGGATGGCGCCGAACGAAGCTTTATATGGTCACAAGTGTCGGACTCCCTTGTATTGGACAGAGCTTAGTGAGAAGCAAATTCACGGGGTTTATCTAGTTAAAGAAATCGAGGAGAAAGTGAAAGTGATTTGTGATAGTCTGAAAGCTGCTTCAGATCGAAAAAAGTCATATGTGGATTTAAAAAGGAAAGAAATCGAGTTTCAGGTGGGCGATAAAGTATTTTTGAAAGTATCCTCGTGGAAGAAAATATTGAGATTTGGTCGAAAAGGAAAATTGAGTCCACGATTCATAGGGTCGTATGAGGTTATTGAAAGGATTGGGCCGGTAGCTTACCAGTTGGCTTTGCCAGCAGAGTTAGAGAGAATACACAACGTGTTTAATGTGTCAATGTTGCGACGATATCGTTCCGATCCTTCACATGTGATCCCTCCGACTGAAATTGAGATATGTCCGGACATGACTTATGAAGAGGAACCAATTAAGATTTTGGCTCGAAAGGTTAAATAGTTGAGGAATAAAAGTATAGCCTTAGTGAAAGCGCTATGGAAAAAACACGGTGTAGAAGAGGCTACGTGGGATCTGGAAGAAGCTATGAGAGAACAGTACCCAAACTTTTTACCAATAAGATTTTCGGGGACGAAAATTTCTAAAGGGGGGGAGAGTTGTAACATCTCGATTTTGGGGCTAGTCAGAATAGTGGTTTTGGGACCACTAATTCGAGGTTGAAGAAAATTATTTTAATATTATTTTATGTGTTATAGCATGACTATAAGGATGCATGAAAATTTTGGTGATTTAATTTTAATGATTGTATGCTTAATTGCGAAAAAGGACTAAATCGCATAAAATGCGAAAGTTTCATTTTACAAGCTAGAGGTGTCTAATAGCTATGGAATATTAAATTGGAGGTCCTTAATGTGCAATTAGGCCAATGAGAGGGTGCTGGCCGGCCATAGGGGCAAGGGGGACAAGAGTATTAAATTGGTCAAAAATTTGGTGATATTAGGGGACTAAATGAATAACATAAGACTAAATAAAGAAGATATCATCTTTTACTATTCTCATTTCTTCTTTCACCGAAAATTGAAGTGAAAATAGAGGTTTTTAGAGCTCAAAATTTCAGCCAAGCTATTCTCTTGCAAATCAAGAAGAACGCGAAAATAACCTTGACCGGGGAAAAGGCAAGGTTACGGATTAAGCCGCAAATTAACATATTTTGCACCGAGGTAAGTTTATATATAAACGATACATCTTTAATACATATGTTGTTACCTATTGATGCATTGTATGGATGTAAATACTTATTGGTGAGATTGATTGAAAATGATAGAAAATGAGTAATTCTCAAATGAACCTTGGAATAGAGATGTGGATACGGTCAAATATCCGTAATTATGTAATTGTTGGTGGGCTGTGTGCGATACCACCTTGTTATCTATTCACAATAGGCTGTGTACGATACCATCGTTTATATTATCATTTGGTGGGCTAAGTGCGATACCACCGTAATTATCATTGTTGGTGGGCTGTGTGCGATACCACCCTACTATTGTTTAATGGTGGGCTTGTGCGATACCACCATATTATTGTTTAATGGTGAGCTGTGTACGAAACCACTGAGTACTTTGTATCATTCCGAAGGGTTTATCGAGAAACTTGTTTAAGTAAATATTTCATGTGGTTTTGGGGTGATAAGTGCAGGGCATAAGTACAAATAAATGTGAGCAATGTATATGATATATGGTTGGGATGTGGTATGAGTTGAGATGAGTAAGCATGATTATGAAAATGTGAATTGTTCTTACATAGTATTTAATGTTTTTGATTGATTAGCATATGGTATGATGCTTATTGTTTACATGTGGACTTACCAACCTTAAAGCTTACTCCCTCTCTTTCCCATTGTTTTATAGTGTCAAAGAGCCAGTTTGGGATACGAAGATAATCAGAAGATCACTCACACTATCAGCACATTTGGTATATTTAGACTTAGCATTTTGAGTGTGGCATGTATAGGGACTAGACTTAGTTGTATGTCATATTATTTTGGCCAAATGTGTTGGCTGATTCAAGGATGAACTCTTTTGTGTAAGGCCATAGTTGATGGCTCTTTATTACTAATCTATGAAAAGATGAGGTTATTCATGATTGTACAAGTAGCATGTTGATTTTCTTGGTTTAGTTATGCATGAATAGGTTGATGGGTGATTATGAATTATGCTTGTATGAGTTAGGGTGATAAAAAGAGATTGGCAAATAGCCTTGTTCTTATCCACACGGGTAGACACATGGACGTGTGTGACACACGGTGAACCTCATGGGCATGTGGCTAGGCCGTGTGTCCCCTTGCTTGCTAGGTTTACAAGTCAGTACGCTCAGTAGTAAACACACGGGCAGAGACATGGCCATGTGTCTCAGCCATGTGGAAGGCACGGCCATGGACATCGGCGTGTGCCCAGGCCGTGTGAAGTATGCACCTGAAATTAGGAATTTAATTGGCCACACAGTCGAAGGACACGAGCGTGCTCGTAGGCCGTGTGACATTTATTGGATGATGACGTCAGTAACAGAATGCCAAGGTTTTTGGCACACGGGCTAAGACACGGGCGTGTCGAGGCCGTGTGAGGGACATGGGCCAAGGACACGGGCGTGTGTCCGGTTGTGTGAATACCCCTGTAGGTTCGAATTGAGAAATAATTCCACATGGGTGTGGAACACAGGCATGTGATATGCCACACGGGGTGTCCCTTCTTCCACACGGGCATGTGGACTGTTTAATGAAAATTTTTCTCAGACTTTTAGGGATCTCTTAAAGAGTTCAATTTGATCTCGAACTATTCTTAAAGTGTGATTTAGACCTTGTATGCTTGTTTAAATGGTGTTAGTAAAAGTTTTAAATTTGGAGAGAAAGTCAAGTCTCGGAATTGTATGATTGATTGTGTATAAGCCTAGTAACGCCTCGTACCCTATTCCGGCGTTGAATACGGGTGAGGGGTGTTACAAAGTATACAAGTCACACATACATAGTTCATCATCCACTCAAGATTAAGGTACGTCACACTATGAAATTCACAAGTGAATAAATCCACAAACGGATAAATGACATATTCTACTTGGGTTTTGTCTCATGTATTATCAGTCTTGTAACACCCCTAACCCATCTCCGTCATCGGATTAGGGTTACGAAGCATTATTGGAAAATCAAAAAACATTTATCATTATAACATTTAATAAATTAGTCTTAATCAGAATCACATCAAACATATGTATTTGGTCCCTAAATAAAGCACACGGTCATGTGACAACCTATGTGATCCAAAAATTGGCACTAAATTCAAGCTATTTCAAGGCCAAATCATACCCAACTAACCATTCCATTTGGACACACATTCAAGGGATTTAAACATCATTCCAATACACCTAAACATACCAATTCAAATGTCCTAATTCATCTAACCTATATGCCATTCAAAGGCACCACAATTGTATCAAAACATCATTAATCAACAAATCAATATGACTATACTTCAAGCACAAAGCATAGTTCAATTATCTACCAAATCATATCACAATTGACCATTTCCATGCCATCAAAAACATACCAAAATACCATACATTTCAATTACCTAAAAGTGGTCAAAATAACCTAACTTAACAAGGCATTATAAATCCATCAAGCCAACATAAACTTCAAAGGCATAAATATACTAAATAAACCATTTGAACATTCATAAACTACCATTACAAAGGTCCTATACATGCCATTTATAACCTTGGCCAAAATACAAAAAACTATCGAAATGATTGATGGATAGTGTGATTAATCCCCGACAAACTTCCAACCGATTGAGCTTTCGATAATCTATAAAAACAAAAGAAAATAA
Organism: Gossypium australe; assembly: GCA_005393395.2. Lineage (NCBI taxonomy): Eukaryota > Viridiplantae > Streptophyta > Magnoliopsida > Malvales > Malvaceae > Gossypium > Gossypium australe. The sequence continues at coordinate 50,437,758 of CM016614.1, forward strand.
CTACGTAAGTAACAAATGCTTAGTAAGCTTGTATAAACTCAAACAAAACTTACCATTTCATTAGTACAATTTATAGAATAAGAATAATGTCACAGCCAAGACCATAAGCTTAGTAAAAGCCTATACAAGCACCATCAAACTCACAAGTTAGTAGGGTTTAGGGATTATGGTTTAGAGTTTAGGGTAGTAGGTCCATCCATGAAACATATTAGTTTAAACATATAGTAAGTAGATTTCATATACACATCATCTAATTCATCAACCTTTTCATATGTTCACGAACCATTCCATTTGTGTACTTACCATGCATTTTCTTTACTTACCCATTGAACCATCTATAATTACATTCGATACTCGGGAGTGCTCACATGCATAGTGTGCCTTTCCATATAACCATAACCTTTCATTTTCAATTATGCTCACAAGAGCTGTGAAATGGGTCTGCTCACACGAGCTGTGGTTTGGAATGTTAACTACACGAACTACTCACACGAGTTGTAGAGAATCTTGTAACACCCAAACCCGGCCTAGACGTTATAGCCTAATCTAGCAATGTCACATGGAAAGAGTTTTGTAAACTAAGTCGTCACCATAAAACCGTTTCAGTTTATTAGCATTGTTTTATTCTTAACAACTCAAAGACTTTTATTCAACTCTTAAGTTTCTGTGTTTAATATCAGAACATTACTCCATTAGCTTAAAAATCATTTAGAGCGGAAGCTTTCAAAAAATTGTGATGTTTTAGCAAAACAGTTCTTGATTTAGAAAACTTGTTTTAGGAAACCGTCGTTTTAAAAGAAAACTTTAAATAGAGCATGCATAAGTCGAGCAGCAAAACCAAAACCAACAGTTAAAAGTCCATACAGTCCCAGAAAATACACTCTCAAATTAAATTCCAAAACTTAATTTAAACCATAAAGCAAAATAAACAGTTTATGACGAGTGGTCACTGTGGATTCCTCCACTGCACCGATCTGCCTAACTCTGTGGATTACCTGTACAGATTAAACAAAAAGGTGGTGAGTTTACGTAAGCTCAGTGTGTAACCCAACAGAATTAAGCATGTACACATACAACATATCACAAATTAGACAGATTCATATTCGGGCCTGGGCCCATATCAGATACAAATGCAGAATCGGGCCTGAGCCCATCTCAGATACAGATATACAAATCTGATAACAAAGTCCTATCCCCATCCTCTACACACCATCTTCAACCATCCCTACACACTATGTGGGGTTTAAAACACCTACCAGCCTTACACACCATGCTGTACCGATGCTACATATATCAGATATAATACAGCTGTGCTGTCAGATATTAGGCATAATATGCCTTTCAGAACACTTCCTCCTATATATACATATCACCCCACCCTAATCACAGTAACAGAACATGCATACAGAGTTAACAGAAAAATCATGCTTAACATGTTTTCATTACGGATAACAAATATACAAACATCGGCATGCTCATAATAGTACATTAGTCTACAGAACACATAGTTTTAAGGTTTAGTAAGCCTTTACCGACCCCACGGTAGGCCCACATTCGATTAGGATGACCCGTGCGACCCTACGAAAAATTTCAATACAATTGGCCCATAAGCCCATGTGGGCCCACACGCCCAGGTTGGCCTAGTCCGTGTGGATCACATGGCCTGGCCCAGTTATAACACGCCCGTGTTAGTGTGCCCGTGTGGGCCCATACGCCCAATTCAGTCTAGCCCGTATGGCCCACACGGCCACACTCTATCCATTACACGACCGTGTCTTATGCACGGCATGGCCATTGTCGATCACACGACCGTGTCATCGCACACGGCCTACCACACAGTTGGTTTCGAGTACACAGTTGGTATTGATTCGATGCAAAAACGCTTCCGAGACCACCAGAACCTAAAATCATCCAATAAGACCGTAGCTTAGTCGCTTAGAACCGAACAAAACTGAACCCAAATCAAGTTATTCGTCCAATAAGCCACCGGACCTTAGTTTCAATCGAACAACGGTAAATCCTAAGAAATTAAGTCCGCACAATGGTTTCAAGCCCCTGAATCTTCTCCTAATCGGCATTAACAACACCCATCAGTAAAAGATTAACAAGCGAAATCACAATTACTCTACCCAACTTACCGGTAATCCACGACAGGCACTGAACTAAAGAAACGCTGAAATTTGGTAGCAGATAGGAAGATGAAAACTAAACCAGCGCAAAAGAAAGGGGGAGAAATCGGAAAGAGCAGAAGAAGAAAGAAATAAGAAACAAAAAAAAAAATATATGCACGTCACAATTTTTTGGGAATTCAGAGGAGAGAGGAAAAATTCTGAAAGGAAAATAAAACTAACAATATCAGGAATCCCTGAAATTCCTCCCTACTAACCCACTACAGCCACTACTTAGAAACCTAACTCCACCAAAACACTTGCCCATAACCGAACCAAAATAATTACCCATGCTAACGTAGGGATTCGAGCATAGGACCTCTAACACACCAGTTCCCTTACCACTTGAACCAGCCGGCTCATTCTGATATTGAATTACAAACAATTAAATATAAGCCCATAGAACAGAGGTAGGGCTTACTTCCAAAAATAACAAAAGTTTTCCCAAGCTAGGGCTTGAACTTGGGACCTCTCACATACACCCAACACTTAGGCACTAAAGCAGATACACAGTTGTGTCACATTTTCACAAAAGCAGAAATAAAAATTTTAGGGCATTACAACTCTATCCCCTAAAAGAAATTTCGCCCTCGAAATTTATCTGATCAGAACAGATGAGGATACTGCTGACGTACCGAGTCCTCAGGTTCCCACGTGGCCTCCTCAGTGCTATGATTCCGCCACAGCACCTTCACCAATGGAATAGACTTTTTTCGCAGAACCTTGACATTGCGATCCAGAATCTGAACCAACTCCTCCTCAAAGGTTAAATCCGGCCTAACCTTGATCTCTTCAACAGAAACAACATGAGACAGATCAGGCCAGTATTGCCTCAGCATCCAGATGTGGAACACATCGTGAATACAGTCTAGCTCAGGGGGTAACTCCAATTGATAGGCAACTAGTCCCACACGTTTTAGAATTCGGTACGGTCCAATAAATCTAGAGCTCAGCTTGCCCTTCCATCCGAACCTTAGAATTTTCTTCCATGGAGAAACCTTAAGAAACAGAAAGTCCCCCAAAAAGTACTCAATCTCACGTATCTTTAGATCTGCATAAGAATTTTGTCTGTCAGAAGCTGCTTTTAGACGATCTCAAATCAGTCAAACCTTATCCTCAGTTTCAAAAACCAGCTCAGGACCTAGAACTCGCCGTTCGCCCAACTCAGTCCAACACAACGGAGTACGACACTTACGACCATACAGAGCCTCGTAAGGTGCCATTTGGATACAAGCTTGGAAATTGTTGTTGTAGGCGAACTCAGCTAGAGGTAGATAATCCTCCCAACTACCTCGGAAATCAATCACGCAACTCCGAAGCATATCCTCTAGTATCTGAATCACCCTCTCGGACTGACCATCGGTTTAAGAATGGAATGCAGTATTGAAGCCCAACATTGAACCCAAAGCCTCATGTAATTTCTTCTAGAACTGGAAAGTGAAGCGAGGATCTCTATCAGAAATCATCGAGACAGGAACCCTATGTAGTCTTTCTATCTTAGACATGTACAACTTTACTAGCTTCTGTAGAGAGTGGTCAGTTCGAACCGGAATGAAGTGAGCAAACTTGGTCAATCGATCCACGATGACCTAGACAGAATCCTTCTTAGTGGGTGTTAAGGGCAACCCACTAACGAAGACCATCGTCACTCGCTTCCATTTCCAAAGGGGAATCTTAACCAGCTGCAATAAACCCAAAGGCAACTGATGCTCAGCCTTAACCTGCTAACAAGTGAAACAACGAGCAACGAAATTGGTAACTTCATGCTTCGAACCCTGCTACCAGTACAACTCAAGGAGGTCGCAATACATCTTATTACCGTCGAGATGCGTAGCAGAAGGGCTACTATGTGCCTCCCTCAAAATAGACTACCTCAGATCCTCATCGTTTGGTACACAAATCCGACCACGGAAACACAACACACCATCACTGATCAACCCAAAATCAGCAGTAGTACCACTCTCCACCTGACAGGACCGTACACCTAGAGTCTTATCCACTAACTGTTTATCTCGAATCTGCTCAATCCAAGTCGGCTTAACCTGTAACTTGGCTAACAGACTCCCATCATCAAATAGACTAAGGCGTGCAAACATCACCCTCAAATCAGATATCGCCCTACGACTTAGCGCATCGGCCACCACATTAGCCTTACCGGGATGATACTCTATCCTCCAGTCGTAATCCTTGAGCGGCTCAATCCATCTACACTGCCTAGGGTTCAACTCCTTCTGAGTAAGGAGATACTTAAGACTCGTGTGATCGGTGTATATGATACACCTCTCTCCATACAAATAATGTCTCCAGACTTTTAACGCAAATACCATCGTAGCCAACTCAAGATCATGCGTCGGATAATTCCCCTCGTGTGTCTTAAGCTGACGGGACGCATAAGCCACAACCTTACCATCCCGCATCAGAACACATCCCAAATTGACATGCGACGCATCACTATATACCACAAACTCCTTTCCAAATTCAGGCTGTATCAGTACAAGAGCCTGAGTCAGAACAGACTTGAGCTTCTCAAAGCTCTCTTGCTGTGCATCAGTCCAAATAAAAGGGACACCCTTACATAGAAGTTTAGTGAGAGGAGCCGCAATTAAAGAGAACCCCTCAACAAAACGATGATAGTATCCCGCTAAACCCAAAAATCTACGGATCTCAGATACATTCTTAGGCTGTTTCCAATCCAGCACAGCCTCAATCTTTCTAGGATCGACTCGAATCCCTTCAGCAGAAACTACGTGCCCCAGAAAAGTCACTTCACGCAGCCAAAACTCACATTTTCTTAGCTCAGCGTAAAGTTGCTTCTCACACAAAATCTGAAGCACTACTCTAAGATGCTCATCATGCTCATCCTCAGTCTTAGAGTCTACCAGGATGTCGTTGATGAAGACCACGACGAACTATCCAGATATGGCTGAAACACCCAATTCATCAAATCCATGAATGCATCCGGTGCATTCGTTAACTCGAAAGGCATCACTAGGACGTAATGTCCATAACGAGTCCTGAATGTCGTCTTATGTGCATCCACCTCCTTAACCCTCAATTGATGATACCCTAAACAGAGATCGATCTTAGAGAACACATAAGCCCCTCGGAACTGATCAAATAAGTCATCAATCCTCGGAAGTGGGTACTTATTCTTAATGGTCAGCTTGTTCAACTACTGGTAATCGATACACATCCTTATTGTCCCATCCTTTTTCTTAACAAACAGATCTGGTGCTCCCCACGGAGACACACTCGGACGGATGAAACCATGGTCCAATAACTTCTGCAATTAAGCCTTAAGCTCTGTAAGCTCTTTCGGTGCCATTCAATAGGGAGTAATGGACACCGGAGCTGTACCTAGAAGAAGCTTAATCCCAAACTCAACCTCTCGGTTCGGAGGCAATCCCGGTAACTCTTCGGGAAAAACATCCAAAAAATTCGTCACAGTTTTGATATCCCCAATAGAAGAGTCCCCACAATCAGAAACACTTACATAGGCCAAGTACGCTCACATCCCTTTCAGACCAGTTTCTCAGCTATTAGAGCGGAGATCACATGCGATAGATAGACTCGACACTCACCAATCATAACCCTCTTAGACTCGTAATCGAAACTGAATCGATGCTCCACCAACCAGTCTATACCCAGAATTAGGTCGAATTCTCCAAACATAAGCTCCATCAAATTAGCCAGAAATATCTCCCCTTGCACCTCTAACGGGACATCCTTATACAATTTACTGACCTGAACAGACTGCACCAACGAACTTATCACAGTAACCTCACTAGAAGTACTCTCAATCGATAACCATAGGTTTTCAGAAACTGAACAAGCTATATAGGAATGGGTAGATCCTATGTCTATCAGAGCAATGTAAGGTACATATAAAATAAGAAACTTATCGATGATGACGTCAAGAGCATCTCTGTCCTCTCGGCGACGTTTAGCATAAACTAAAGCAGATTGCCTTGCCTCAGTCTGACCAGCACCCTTACCCGGTGCCCTCTGACCTCGGCCCATACCGTTACCACCCTTGGCGTGACCACAGCCTCTAGGTGGTTGCTGAACTGCTCTCTGAGGCTGCACATTACCCGGAGCTGGAGCTTGCACCTGATTCGCACGTTGTGGACACTCTCTAATACGGTGCTCAAGAGACCCACACATCAGACAAGCGCCAATCCTCCTTCAACACTCGTCTAGATGACGCCTCCCACAATAAACGCACGGTTGTAGCCCAGTAGGAGCAACAAAAGCAACAAAGGCCCTCACTCTAACTGGCCCATCAGATCTGGCCTTTTTCTTAAGCCTTTGCAAATTACTCGAGGGCTCCGAATCCCTCTTGTTCTTACCTCTCTCCCTATCTCTATTCTGGTGCTCAGAGCGTTTAACATCTTCGGCGATCTTCGCCTTTTCCACCAGAGCAGAAAACTCACGCTCCCTATACGGAGCAATCAAAACCCTCAGATTATCTCTCAATCCATCCTCAAACCGAACACACCTCTCATACTCCGATGCCACCATACCTCGAGCATAGTAGCTCAGCCTAAAAATTCGGCCTCATACTCGGCCACAAATTGGTCACCTTGCGTGAGGCTCAAGAACTCACGCCTGCGAGCATCGACGTAACTAGCCCCCACATACTTACTCTGGAATGAAGTCTTAAAGAACTCCCAAGTCAGATGGTCCGGCTGAGTGCCCTCCTTAACTGTCAACCACCACTGATAAGTCTAATCGCGAAACAAGGAGACTGCACCCTTCAATTTCTGCTCGGGGGTGTAGTCCAAGTCATCCATAATCCTCTCAGTGGCCTCCAACCAATACTCAACCACATTAAGTGCGACTCTTGTGACACCCCTAGACAACTCAGCTCCATTAGACCAAAGTCGCTCAGTTACCGACCCTCGGCCCCCAGATCTAGAATTGGGTCCAGCGACCCTCTCTAATATCCTCAGCATAGCTTGGGACAGTGCATCGTCCCTAGCCGATCGATTCACAGCCTAGTCTCAGTAGCAGGTGACGCCGATGTTTCACTAGTGTCCAGATTCGGCATGCTGCCCAGAGATGGGGACTCAGCTCGAACTCCCTACGGCCTCTACCTCGACCTTGAATACCACGTCCACGGATACCTCGTGCACTCATTGTGACTTAGTTTTATCTACATTAAAAATTTTATGCATCAGTTTCGATATTTATTAACAGATGTTTTATGCACCAAGAATCAGAAGTTCAGAGTTGTTTTCGAAAGTTTTAGTCTCTACCAGTTTCACTACAATTTCAGAGTGTACTAATTATAGTATTTTCAAGTAAATTATCAACCATGTTCTCAGAATTTTCTATCAGAAATCAGAAATACTTACAAGATCGGCGTCGGAGACTCGGTGTACCACATATTAAATCAAAGTGTTTAAAATCATTTGAAAACTAATTCTTTAAAAACAAATTTTGAAACCCAAAATCTACAGCCGAGTTTTGCAACTTGGCTTTGATACTACTAAATGTAACACCCCAAACCCGACCTAAACGTTATGGCCGAATCTGGCAATGTCAGATGGAAAGAGTTTTGTAAACTAAGTCGTCACCATAAAGCCGTTTTAGTTTATTAGCATTGTTTTATTGTTAACAACTCAAAGACTTTTATTCAACTATTAAGTTTCTATGTATAATTTCAAAGCATTACCCATTTTCTTAAAAATCATTTAGAGCGGAAGCTTTCGAAAAATTGTGATGTTTTAGCAAAACAGTTCTTGATTTAGAAAATTTGTTTTAGGAAACTGTCGTTTTAAAAGAAAACTTTAAATAGAGCATGCATAAGTCGAGCAACAAAACCAAAACCAACAGTTAAAATTCCATATAGTCTCAGAAAATATAAACTCTCAAATCAAATGCCAAAACTTAATTTAAACCACAAAGCAAAATAAACAGTTTATGGCGAGTGATCACCGTGGAGTCCTTCGCTGCACCGATCTGCCTAACTCCATGGATTACCTGTACAGATTAAACAGAAAGGGGGTGAGTTTACGTAAACTTAGTGTGTAACCCAATAGAATTAAGCATGTACACATACAACATATCACAAATCAGACAGATTCATATTCGGTCCTGGGCCCATATCAGATACAGATGCAGAATCGGGCCTGAGCCCATCTCAGATACATATATGCAAATCAGATAACAGAGTCCTACCCCCATCCTCTACACACCATCTCCGACCATCCCTACACACCATGTGGGGTTTAAAACACCCACCCAGCCCTACACACCACGCTGTACTGGTGCAACACATATCATATATAATGCAGCTGTGCTGCCAGATATTAGGCATAATTTGCATTTCAGAACACTTCCTCCAATATATACATATCACCCTGCCCCAATCATAGTAATAGAACATGTATACAGAGTTAACAGATAAATCATGCTTAACATGTTTTCATTACAGATAACATATATACAGACATCAGCATGCTCATAATAGTACAATAGTCTACAGAACATATATTTTTAGGGTTTAGTAAGCCTTTACCGACCCCACGGTAGGCCCACAGTTGATTAGAACGATCCGTGCGACCTTACAAAAAATTTCAGTATAGTGGGCCCACACGCCTATGTGGGTTGCCTGTGTGGGCCAACATGCCTAGATTGGCCTAGCCTGTGTGGATCACACGGCCTGTCCCATTTATGATATGCTCGTGTTGGCATGCCCTTATGGGCCCACACGCCCAATTCAATCTAGCCTGTATGGCCCACACGGCCACACTTCAGCCATCACATGGCCGTGTCTTGCGCACAACTTGGCCTTCATCGATCACACAGCCGTGTCATCACACACGGTCTACCACATAGCCTACCACACATCCGTGTGGCGTTGACAGTGAGATTTTTCGGCTTTCGTCGAACCACATTTTTTTGCATATCAGGTACACACCTGGTATCAAATTGGTGTAAAAACGCTCCTGAGACCACCAGAACCTAAAATCATCCAATAAGACCCTAGCTTAGTCGCTTAGAACCGAAAAAAATCGAATCCAAATCAAGTTATTCGTCCAATAAGCCACTAAACCTTACCTTCAATCGAAAAATGGTAAATCCCAAGAAATTAAGTCCCCACAATGGTTTCAAGCTCCTGAATCTTCCCTTAATCAGCTTAACAACACCTATCAGTAAAAGATTAACAAGCAAAATCACAACTATTCTACCCAACTTACCGGTAACGCATGACAGGCACTAAACTAAAGAAACGCTAAAATTTGGCAGCAGATAGGAAGACGAAAACTAAACCAGCATAAAAGAAGGGAGGAGAAATCGCAAAGAACAGAAGAAGAAAGAAGAAACAAAAAAATATGCATGTCAGAAATATTTGGGAATTCAGAGGAGAGATGAAAAATTCTGAAAGGAAAAGAAAAATAACAATATTAGGAATACCTAAAATTCCTCCCTACTAACCTACTACAGCCACTACTCAGAAACCTAACTCCACCAAAACACTTGCCCATAACAGAACCAAAATAATTACCTATACTAACGCAGGGATTCGAACACAAGACCTCCAATACACTAGTTCCCTTACCACTTGAACCAGTAGGCTCATTCTGATATAGAATTACAGACAATTAAATATAAGCCCATAGAACAGAGGTAGGCCTTACTTCCAAAAATAACAAAAGTTTGCCCAAGCTAGGGCTTGAACTTGGAAACTCCCACACACACCCAGAATACTTAGGCACTAAAGCAGATACACAGTTGTGTCACATTTTCACAAAAGCAGAAAGAAGAATTTTGGGGCGTTACAAATCCGCAACAAATGCAGGACCTTAGCCATTGGTAGGACATTCAAGACCAGCACTCGAAACATGAAATCCTTAATGTCATGTCATTCGTATCCTAAGAATTCTTAAGGTTCAAACGTGACTCATTAATTGTAAATTACCCAATCATCGATACATATGAAATTTCAAGTCCATTTATATTAATACAATATAGCAAATAATCAATTTAGATAATATTAATACGATCATAATTCTTACGAACTTACCTTGACAACTATGGTCGTAAAAGTAGAATTTGAACTAATTCGAAGCTTTCACCTTTCTTCGATTTAAGCCCGGTTGTGGCTTATCTTGATCTAAATAGATAATTTCATTCAATTAGGTACTTCTAGTACACAATTGAATACATAACTCATATTTCTATAAAATTACAAAATTACCCCTAATACTTTTAACTTTTCACAATTTAGTCATTATGCTCATAACTTGAATATTAATCATTTTAACCTAAATCCATTTTAACCAAAGCTACAAGGGACTTTGGAACAACCCATAATTACCAATATTTCACATTAAAACCCATGGATTTGCACTTTCAACAATTTAATACCTAACCTCAAAATTCATCAAAAATCACTTAACAAAACAAGTTTGTTTTACAATCAAGATTAACAATCTATCAAATACCATAAAAAAATAAAAAAAATCATGGCAAGTCCCTCAACCTCTAACAGTTTTGCAAATTAACTCTTGGGTTAGCTAGATTAAGCTAAAACAAACTCAAAATCATTAAAAACAGGGCTTGAATATATACCATGCAAAGCACTTATGCTAGCCGAACCTTAAAGCCCTAAAATGGTTTTTATTTCTTTCAAAATTTCGGTGCAGAAGACAAAAATGAAGATGATACTATGTTTTATTTTCTTTTGTTTTAATTTAATTATTAAATTACCATTTTAACCTTGGTTATTAACTTTACAAAACAACAAATTCATGCCCATATTTTCCACTAACTCCTTAAATGGTATAATTACTACCTTAGTCCATTAATTTAAGATTTCATAACCATTTGACCCTTTTAACTAATAAAATTCAACTTTTACACCTTTTATGATCGAGTCATTTTTACCAAATTAGCCATTTAAACTTCAAATTTTTTTAATGAAATTTTATTACGGCCTTAAAATAATCCCGTAGACATTATATAAATATTAAAATAATAACAATCTCATCGGAATCATGGTCCCAAAATTACTATTTCTGACACCTCTAAAAATGGGTTGTTACAAGTCTAGTCAATCACATCCATGTCTCTATCTTCTAGAAGTCATCCGCTCCAATACCCAAGATAAGGTATCTCCCCAATTGGACTTGATAAATAATATTTAACCTCTTAATCAATTTTTTCATTTTCAATTAGGCTAAGGACATGTTTAGATTATCTACTAATATAAGCTATCTTTCTATATTAAGATCCAACTACGTAATACTGCTTAGTATTAGTCAAACATGAGATAATTCGTGAGCCAATATTTGCATTCATTTTTTTTGTGTGTTCAAAAAGCATTAAGGATAATATGAAAAGAATATTAATGTAACTAATGGAAATTTTATTAAGCCAATCTGTTTAAAAAATACAAGTATACATAGACGAAAATACTATACTAAAGGCACTAGATCCTACAAGGTATATATTGTTAGATTTGGTGCCTTAAGTATAGTATATTTTTTTTTCTATAATTGTATTGTTTCGAACAAATCAGTTTAATAAAATTATCTATGAAATTGCATATTGTCCTTAATGGTTTTTGCAGGCAAAGTAAAATGAAAGCAAATATTAGCTCACTAGTTATCTAATATTTAACTAATACGAAGCAATATTACGTGGTCGGATCGTAATACGAAAATACAACTTGTATTAGTAGATGAACCTAAACATGTCCTTAGTCTAATCATAAAGGAGCAAACCGATTGAAAGACTAATATGTCATCTATCAAGTCCAATAAGGGAGATACTTTGTCTTGAGTATCAGAGCGGATGACTCCCAAAAGATAGAGACATAAATGTGTCTAATTGGACTGACATTACAAGACCCAAGTAGAATAGATCCTGAATCCATTTATGAATTTATTCACTTGTGACATTCATAGTGTGGCATACCTTAATTCTGAGTGGATGGTGAATTATGTATGTGTGATTCGTATACTTTGATGTAAGTAAAAACCTGATTTCAAATAGATAAAAAACTAAAAGCTAGTGCGTTGGATACATTACTTTTTCAGTATTGATAGCACTAGAAAAAAACATAGGTTTCCCCCTTACTTATTAGTTAAATTGTTCCCATTTAGTTATCCTTAGCATACATTTTAGCATTTTCAGTTTAGTAAATTGCATTTTCTAACTCAATGAATCCTAGCCTATTTTATCCTTAATTTTGCTATCTTTTTGCATTAATGTCGTTGCATGAGTGAATTCCAGATTGTGTCCAGAATTGTCACCACACTTGATAGTTGTCTGGATAAGAACTAAAATTGACTGAACTGTTCAGTCTGGTATAACCAACCTGTACGTACAAGGACAAAATCATTTTTAGGAAATGACACTTGTACTATTGGAGGAGGACATAAAAGGTGGACGTGAGAAGAAAAAGAGAGATTTTTTTTCTAGATCATCGTCTTCATCATCCTACCTTGAAGTTTGAGGCCATGGCAGCTTAAGCCTCTCACGGGTGAGCCAATGTGAAAACCAGATGCAAACTAGCTTCTGACGAGGAGACCTAAGTGTGAGGCAGGAGGGAATAGAGAGATTTAGTCGAGTTGTCTAGGGAAAATATTCTCCACTCGATTCTTTCTTGTTTATTTCTAAATGCTGGTGATTACTCTCAGTTTTCTGTTTGTATGGAAATACACATGAATTCTTGGTTAAATGTTATCTTATTTAATCCTTCTTTTATTATTTAATCTTGGGGTTTGAATGTTTTGTAACACGAAAATGTTATTGCAGCCACTGACACTAGAAAGTGCAGTGACAGTTTGAGCCAACAAGCATTACCATGGAAGTTGAGTGAGGATTAGAGGAATTTAGTCCACCTGTTCTTAATAGCGCCGTATTGTCGTCATCGGAAGGTGAGGTTAGGATGCATGTTTTAGTCTCGGATTAAATAGAGGAGTGACGCTGGGTAAGATATACATTGAACTTTATTGCTTCGACAATCACCTATCTCTTTATACCTTGTGAGTACTTAGTATTCTACTGAAGATTCATGTTGGGGAACCCAATTTATTACTATCATATTTTATTTTATTGTTTTCAAGTTATTGCATCGACAACTATTCTCACAATTTATCTCGTTTCTATCTAGTTATTGCACTAGCATTAATAGAAAAAAGACAACCATCCCTGTGGGATCGATATCCAACAGACTCACATCTGTCTACTATACTTGCATCGACAGTGTACGCTTGCACATTATTGCTATGACGTTAAACTGCCTATCAAGTATGTAGCATCATTCACAATAGTGGAATTTATAGCTCAAAAAATAGGTAAATGCTATCCTCTTAATGGCATTACACGATAGAAGAAAAGTAAGCGTGACCATGGGTCATTTGTCTTTGTGATAAATGACTTAATTACTATTTGATAGTAAATGACTTTTCATGAAGAAAGATGCAATGATTACCATGAGATAAAATAAGATCATATTGGGAGAATGAATTTATCTCAAATAGATTAAATATATTCTATGAAGGTAACACACTTATGACAAGGTTATTGGATAAGCACTGATTGAGTAGTTTTTGTAATGGTATGTAATTTGAGAGAGCTCAGTCACGATACTATAATGGAATAGCTTAATGATTAAATGAATTTATAATTAATAAGCGAAAAGCTGGAACTTAATTATATTCATTTGAGCCTTAATTACATATGTCTAATTGGTCCCTCTCCTAGCTTGATGAAACAAGAAATGAATTGCATTTACAATCAAATGAACAAAAATAGACAGAATTGATAAAGTTAGATAAATGAGTTGCATTTCGAAATAAATGTTGTTTCTCACTATGGATGTAACACCCCAAACCCGGCCCATTTGTGTGACCGAATTTGAAATGCCACTGCGGAAAAACGTTTGAAAAACTTTTGAAAACATAAAAGATTTGTTGTCTTTACTAAAACATTGTGTAATTAAAGTTCCAAATAAAATTAAGTTGTTTAAAATAAAACATTTTCAAATAATAATATAATCGACAATTTAACTTAAAACATAATAAAAATTCTTAAATACTTAAAATGGCCCTTATTACAATAATTAAATACTTAAAATACTGAAACATAAATTGTATAAAGAAAATCCTCTTTTGCATGGGCCACCTCGTATCCACTCCAACCCGGTCCGAGCATCACCTGAAAAGATATCCCACGAGGGGTGAGTCAACAGACTCAATGTGTAACAGTACACTAAAAGTCCAATCGATTATACAAGAAAGCCCATTTAAAACACATTTAGCCATAAGCCCATAATATAGCAAATCAGATAATCACATGTACATATGAAATGAAATGCAATCCCGAACCCAACTTAGATATCCATCCGCTACACACCACCCGTACCAACCAATCACACCGTGGGGATTACTAAATCGACCCGCCATCCGCTACACACACATCGAAGGCAGTTGCTGCAGTCAACATGCACATCGCCCTTATAATCGTGGCATAGCCACCAGATAATCGTGACAGAGTCACCGGATTCATAGTATCGTGACCGAAGTCACCGGATTCATAATATCGTGACCGAAGTCACCGGATTCATAATATCGTGACCGAAGTCACCGGATTCATAATATCGTGACCGAAGTTACCGGATTCATAATATCGTGACCGAAGTCACCGGATTCATAATATCGTGACCGAAGTCACCGGATAATGTGGTAAAACCACCGGAACACTTCCCCTTTCAATATTACCCATATGCCCATGCAATAACATATTATTTCATTAACATGCCATATACCCCATAATCATATCGAAATCATATTATTAACGATGCAAATATCATGCCTTGTACATTATCCCAAAAATCATAATCAAATATCGAATATGTTTCATATTAAAATCATACATAGTACAAAGGAATAACGTACCTCAATTCACCATACCATTGAATGGTACCCGAAGCCATAGTCATTTATAAACACATTTTTATCAATAAAGCTATTAATCTATTAGAAGTTTAGTATAAGTTACACACCTTGCAAACACAAAGAGCGATAGAACTTTAGGATTTCCGACTCTTGCCTACACGTCGACCGAACCTACATATCACTATGTGAGAAATCGGTTTTCACTAAAAAGATATGGCCTTAGGGCGAATATCATTGTCCCTTACCTTGGATTCTTCAAACTCGAATGATTTCTCCCTAACGTTGACTACAAGAAAACCCCGAAAATCTTCCTTCAAAGGTTTAGCCACGGAGAAATAAGAGAATTAGATTCCTAAAATCGATTAATCTAAAGAAAAAATAAAGAAGAAACGATTGATAGAAAAGACCTTACCCGAAACACAATGATCGATTAACCCTCCTACTTGAACTATCAAGAAATTCGGCCTTAAAAACTTAAAAGAAAAAGAAAGAAAGAAATGATGAAAAAGTATGGGATGGTTTCGGCTATGAGGAAGAAAGAGAGAAAGAGAATGAAAAAGTAAAAGAAAATAAAAGAGAAAGCTTTTGGTGTAAAGATAAATTCAGCACTAGAGAGGAAAGAAAGAATGGTGAATGTCTTCAAAGATGACAATATTTTGGTTCCAAAAGTAAGCTTGAGAGGAAAATAAGAAATAAAGATATCAATTTGGTCAAAAAGCAAAGGCCAAAACAAAGCAAACTTTTTACCAAATGCCAAAAGGCAATTTCAGCTAAGAGAAAGAAATATTGGACAAAGGAAAAGATGCACAAATGACAACCTTTTTGGTCAACCAAAACCTCCCTAATCCCATACCAAAATTCGGCCAACACATTAGACTAAACAATCCCCCCTTTTCCTCCTTAATTCTTCCCTATCAACCTCATAATTTCCAACACAATTAAACCACCCCCTAAAGCCCCTTATGCCGTCTAGGTTCATGGTCAAATGACCATGGAAAAGCTTCCAAAATAACACCCATTTATCAAGCCTTTTGTCCCCTAAACTTTCCTTATCAACTTGATTCTTTACCATAACTACTAACTTGCCTTTTCCATTTTGTCTACTAACCAAAAATAAAAGAAAAAGTCTTATCCATTCATGATAAGGTTTGACCGTCCATTAATGCAAGGATTCAAAAATAAACCTTCAAAATGCTAAACATGCTACTCGAACCTCTAACCTCAAGCCACCTTCCAAACTCCTTAACCAACTTGCCACTTACTCCTCTTATGCTTTAAATGAACACTTAAATTAACTTAAGTGTCAAGCTCACTTAATATACTTCATTAAATAAGCCAAACTAAATTTTATTCTAGCTTCCTAAATAAAAACAAGCCTTCACAAGACTATGCTAACACACAAAAATTCATACCCGAGCCAACACAAATAATTAGCTGACACACAAATTTTCCTAAAGCCCATGGCCCAATCGGCCTAATCCTACTAGGCCTAAATTCGGGATGTTACAATGGAAATGACCTGAGAATTAATTTAAGTTTTTCAAATTATTATTTAATTAAATAATTTCAAAATTGGAATTAAATTAATTTGGCAAAGTGAATCCGTTGAATATGGAAATTAAATATATTTTCTTATAGATTTTTTATGGTAATGTTGCCATGACTTTAACAAATTAGAATTGGAATGAGAAAATTATTTAATTAGAAAATTAGTTTATTTAAATTAAATTAATAATTATTTTTGGAAAGAGAAAAACATATATTAGGTTGGATTAAATTATAAAGTCTTGGGTTAAAAGTCTAGGGTTAAAAGTCTAGGAAGCACATATAATTGAACTTGAAGCAAGAGGGGCCCAAAACCCCCCATAATATGTATGAGGAGTGACAATCCTAGTATATTTAACTAGGGTTAGCCACACCTATTTCCTAGTAGAACCAGGGGATATGTTTTTCTATTAGGTAAGTATTATTTGTATTCTACTAATTTGATCAGGATTCTTTTATCTCTCCTTATAAATGAATGTCACCTATAGAGTTTTTCACACATAAATTTTCAATATTGTTATTCTGTCAATAAATATTCAAAATTTATTTCTAAGTGTAAATTTTATTCTCTAGGAATAACAATGTTATCGGCTTCTATGGAGAGAGAGAATTACTTTCCTATTGAAAGTAAGAAAATTATTTATGGTTCTGTGTTTGGCTCGTGATTGTTCGAGCCTACACTTAATGTGATTTGTTGTATGAGAATAACAAAGAAGGTTGTTTGGTTGAAAACCAAGAATGTCTAGGATTCGTCTTGTACAAAGCACAAGTACTTTTCGAGAAAATTTTATTGCTATAAATATCACAAACGGACTTGGTTTTCAAATTTTTTAATTTTCCGCTATGACAAAAAACTGTTTTCAAACCAAATTTTTTTCAACATATATAGGGGAGGTTCCCATGTGTGGTAGTGGTGATGTGGTGAATTTCCTATCAAGCAATCATTGTGGGATGCATGGGAAAGATGTTTGTGATGGGACATATTCTGTGGTACAAATGTGTCGTCTAGTAGCTCCAGGTGATATGCTCCAAATCTAACTACAACAACTATAACAGCTCGATTTTTCAGTGGTGTCAAAAACAGTGATTTCGAAACCCTATTTCTGTATTCCGAGTTTGTAAATATTAAATATTAATATTTACGAGACTGATATAAAAATATATTAAAGTTTGGTCTGGTAATTTTGTTGATTGATAATTAATTAAGGTGTAGAGACTAAATTGTAAAAGTTTCATAGTTATGAATTTTCAATTAGTTAAGGGTGTTCAAAATGATAATTAAACCATTTTTTTATTCAATAGTGGAAATGAATGCTGTCATCCACTAATTTTGGTTAATCTTGATTAAGATTAATTAATTAAAGTTTTAATTAATTAATTAAGGTTAATTAACTTATAATAAATGTATAAAAGACAATAATAAAAAAATGATATTTTCTTTCATCTTCTTCATTTGGCGTGAGAAAAAGAAAGAAAAAAGGGTTTCAAAATATTTCAACATTCGGTCCCTCAATTGGTAAGATTTCTAAGTTTTTTCTTATAATTTTTATGTTTTTGAGGTCATGGGAGCTTGATTTAGCTAGTCTATGTAGCAATTTGCAAAACTGTTATAATTTTTGAAAGTTGTCAAGGTTGATTTCTTAAAGAAATTGATGTTAAATTATTAGATTTTAAGCTTAGATGCAAAAAAGAATTAGATTGTAATGTTTAATTGTTAGTTTTTGAACATAAGGACTAAAGTGTATAAATTGTGAAATTGATGTAAAAATTCTATAATAATAGATAATAGAGGGTGCTAGAAGGATGTTATTGAGATCGATTTTGAAATCGAAGCTTAAATTTGAATGATGTTGTTATTTCGATTTCAGGGACTAAATTGAATAAAATGCAAAAGTTAAAGGGCATTATAAAAATGAATTGAATAGGTTCATGCATATCATGGAATGATATAAAATGTTTGGTATTGATAAATTGAATTGAATAATTGTATCGATCGGGAATTGGATCAAATCAGGGAAAAGCCTAAATTATCGAATAGTCCTTGAAGTTCCAACTTAATTGTTGATTTTGTCAGGTAAGTTCATAGGGTATGATTGTGTTTAAATTGTTAGGTATTTGAATTATAAATATGTGTATGTTTGGTTGTAATTTGAATTGTTTGCGAATTGGTACAAAAGGTGAGATATGAACTAAATTGTAAAGAAATGGTTATATGTGTTAAAGATGCTTGGGTGAACTTAATAAAAATTAGGATATAATTTACATGTCAATAGGGTTATATGCAAACTTGTACAAGATATGTGGTTGTATGAGATAAGTGATTGTATGGAGACTATTACAGATTATTGGGATCCAACATTTGTTCCGGATCATCAAGTATTGTATGTCTCTACAGATACCCTCGTGTGGTGGAGGGACATATTGTTATATGATTATACATATGATTGCCTATGGGATTTGCACTTCTATGCCCCGGTGTGGTGTAGTTACTGCTCAGATGAGCAATCTAGTGTGGTATTGTTACCCTTGTATCTGAATCTATTCCCTAGAGTTCATCAAGCTAAATGGTTAATGAAATGTGAAAAATTGCAATGGTACGGTATGAGATTGGTATTCAAATGGCTAGATGCTGAAATAATTATGAGAGTGGCATTGAAATGTTTATTTAAGTGAATTGAAATGTTATATGTTTGAATTACTATATGATATGGTTATATTTAAACTCATATTGTTGTTATATGATTTGAAAAGTTTAGGCAAACTTTGTCAAGCTAAGTAGCTTGTTGTGTTTGGTTGTAAGCTAAGGTAAGCTTTTGTTTAATGCCTATAAACTTACTAAGCATCGTATATGCTTACCCCGTTTGTTTACCCTTTTCCTTTTAGATCATCATCTTGTTGAAAGCGTCAAGCCGGATCAAAATAGAAGCTCACACTATCCACATTTTGGTAGCTTTGAGTCAAGTATTGTGGCATGTATATAAGTGATTTCGTACATATTTAAATGTATAAAATACTTGATAAGTTTGAAAGTTATTTTGATACATGGTGTTGAAAGACATGATTTGGCAATGGTTAATGCATAGTTAGAATGACTTATTTTGTTTAACAAATTTTAAAGTATGTATGGCATATGAAAATTATCAAAATGGAATTGAAATGGCATGTCTCAAGTTGATTTGGTATAGGTATAACTTGATGTTTGAATGATTGGTTGTTATGCCCTAATGGTATGAAAATGTTAAGGTTTGATTGATGTTTAGGTGAATAATATCTTGATAAATGGTTGAATATGGATGTTTAAACTTGTTGAGTGTTGTTTAAGTATGTTTTGGACCAATTGAATTTGGTTTTGATGCATATGTTGAAAAGGTTGGATGGAAAGCTTGGATTGTGGTGCCCTAAACCCAGCCGAGAGGGTCCTGTATGAATTCGGAATGTCACATTAGCCACTTACGTGACTCTCCTTACTGACCACCAAAACACACTATAGAAGCCACCATTCAAACCATATGGGTGCATGTTTAATCATCAATAAATATATGAAATTAAACAATCAAGCTGTAACACCCCTTACCCATATCCTATGTCGGAACAATGTACGAGGCGTTACCTAACTTAACAACATGCTTACAAGCATTTCTTGGTTATAAAATTTCATTCAGATTTAAAACTTTTGAAACTTCATCTTGAAGACCCAAATATGGGCCTACGAGGCCCAAAACATACTTTAAAAATGGTTCGGTACTAAACCAGACATTTTTAGAAAACTTTGGAGAATTTCACTGAAAATAAGGGGCACACGCCCGTGTGACAAGGGACACGCACGTGTGGGCAGACCGTGTGGTCACACACGCCCATGTCCCTAGTCGTGTGGATTTATTTTTAAATTTGAAACTACTGGGGTTTTCATACGGCCTGGCACACGCTTGTGTCCATGGGCCGTGTCCTTCACATGGCCATGAGACGCCTGTGCCTCCGCCAGTGTGTTAAAACCTTGACATTCTGTTTCTAACGTTAGCAACATTTTAGGGTCACATGGCCAAGGCACACGCCCTTGTGCTAGACCGTGTCATCCACACTGTTGAGACACACAGCCGTGCCTCAACCCATGTGGTTACTACTGGGCATTCTATTTTACCTAATTAAAGTGCAGGGGACACACGGCCGGACTACATGCCCAATGGGGTGGACTGTGTGTCACACACTGCCTAGACACACGCCCGTGTGTCTACTCGTGTGAACAAAAACAAGGCTATTTACCAAGCCCTTTTTGCCATCCTTACTTGCACCAATATAAGCCACATCATACATCTCACCATGCAAATTACACATTCATGAAAACATCATCATACGGATATGACAATAACAAATATTAGCCATCATCCATGGCCTTATATAAAATGGTCTATCAAATATCATAGGCCCACATTTGGAAAATTCAGCTCTGACACTTAAAAACATAATTAAATCTCCTATACATGCCATAACTCAACGACTTGAACTCAACAATACCCGAAGTGATAGCTTGATAGTGTGATGGTATCTCCGGCGTTCTCCAACCCGAGCTAGCCTGAGGACACATGGAAAATAAATAGAGTAAGCTATATAGCTTTAGTAAGTTGATATGTAAATAATAAACAATTTGTTAACATACTTTTAACAATCCTCATAAAAGTTCTCAAGATAATACAATCATAATTGCACAAAGCTCCACTATTCACTTTTAAGCATATCAAGCTGTCTACGCGAGTCATAGTCACTAAATTTTTGATTTCTTGAGCTACGAAACTCCAAATTTAGTTTTGATAATTTTACCTAAGACTAGACTCACATATCTACTTACCATAAAATTTCCAGAATTTTTGGTTTAGCCAATAAGTACAGTTTATTCTTTAAAGTCGTCCCTATTCTGCTGTCTGATAGTTTCAACCCTTCTTTACTAAGAATTAATTATCTCCTCGTACGGGACTCAGATGATGTTCCCGTTTGATTATCTTGAAAATAGATTCATTAAGAATTTCAAAAATATTAATTATAACTCATAATTATTTTTATACTATATTTAATGATTTTCCAAAGTCAAAATAGGGGATTCTGAAATCATCCTGACCTTGTCCCACAAAAATTCAAAAATCTCATACTATGAAATTCTTTTGCTTACATTGTTTCTTCTATGTGAAACTAGGCTCAATAAGATTTAATTTCATGACTTAGTAAACCTCTAATTTGATTTCCAAAATTTTTGGTGATTTTTCAAATTTATACAACTGCTGCTGTCCAAAACTGTTTTATTGCTAATTTTACTCTTTCATGATTGCTTAGTATTAACATCTATTTAAACATACATAACACCAAAGCATATCCTTAACTAGCCATTCCAATAGCTAGTCATTATCGAATATTTACATGCCCTTCATTTGCCCCTTTAACCTATACATCAACAACAAAACTTAAACTTATCATCTCAATTTAATGTGGCCTAAAAGCCTTACACATGATCATCAATCAAAATTTACCACCTATTTATACATCATAAGTATAGACCTATCGTCACAAGGTCATCACAAGATCATTTTCATAAGTATGAATTACTCATTTACATTCTCACCAAATGTCCCATATACATCGAAATTCAGTACTCATGAATTTTGCGTACATACCTGTACCCTTTCAACATGATCATACCTTGTCATTTCTTTGACATCATCTTTGGATTTACCCGTTGAACCTCTTGGGATACTAAGGATACTCGGGAAAAATCATACATGATGTATCATATCGATGCCATGTCCCAGACATGGTCTTACGCTGGCTCTCATATCATGGCTGATGCCATGTCCTAGACATGGTCTTACGCTGGCTCTCATATCGTGGCCGATGCCATGTCCCAGACATGGTCTTACACTAGCACACATATCAATGCCGATGCCATGTCCCAGACATGGTCTTACACTGGCTCTCATATCGTGGACGATGCCATGTCCCAGACATGGTCTTATACTAGCACACATATCAATGCCGATGTCAAGTCCCAGACATGGTCTTACACTGGCACACATACTGCCATGGTCAAACCATGGTCTTTCCCGTCAATTCATCGCATGTCAAAATTTGATCATACTCCGCCCTGCATTTCTCTTAATTTGATCTTTCAATACAATCTCGTAATGAATTTTTTTATATTATTCTTGATCCAATAATAACATACGAAATAACACATGACATCGGTTAAGCATTTAACATATCAAATTTAATGCTTATTAACATATGAACTTACCTCGGTATGAAACGACGAAATAAGTCAATTACTTGATTATCTTGCATTTCCCCCGATCTAATTTCGAATCTCATCTTCCTTGATCTATAACAACACATTTAATTTATTTATTCATCATGCTACTCAAATTAGCCCAATTTCATATTTTTGGTAAAATTATATTTTTACCCCTAAACTTTATCATATTTACACTTTTTCCCTTAGGCTCGTTAAATGAAATGTGTTCAATTTCTTTACTGCCCATGCATAGCTGAACCTTTTTCATGCTTATAGCAGCCCACATTTTCCATTATTTCACACCTTTACTACCTATTTTACAACTTTTACAAAATGGTCCATTTTAGGTGTTTTCATGAAAATCACTTAACAAAAGTTGTTTATTTAACGACCAAGATTCATTTTCTTCTATAAAAATGCATCAAACAACATGAATATTCTCATGGAAAAACCCTAGACTTTCAACCATTTTGCAAAATAGTCCCCTCATTAGCTAGATTAAGCTACAAGGGTTCCAAAAATACAAAAATCATCAAAAATGACCATCAAAATCACTTACTTGTGAGAGTTAGAAGTTGCTAAAAATTTCAAGCTTCCATGGCCATTTCCTTGGGTAAGAATCAGTGGAGAAGAAAGAGAAATAAAAAAAGATGGTAGCTTTTGCTATTTTGTCTTATTACACCTATTAACTTATTTACCAATTTAACCTTTTAATAACTTCACCAAATCCGCCTACTACATGTCCATCTTTGTCTCCTCACTTTTCTACTGGTATAATTACCATGCAAGTGCTCATACTTTTCAATTCTGTAGCTATTTAGTGCCTTTATCAATTAGACCTCAAGTTTTACACCTTACGCGATTTAGTCCTTTTTATCAAATTGAGCACCCAAACGAGGAAATTTCTTTATGAAAATTTCACACAACTTTAGTATCATACTGTAGACATCAAAATAGTAATAAAATAAAAATTTTTTAGATGTCGAATTTGTGGTCCCACAACCACTATTCTGACTAGGCCCAAAATTAGGATGTTACACAAGCCCTAAAATCATACTCTTCTAGCAAAATCATCTAAATAACAATCAAGGGTGAAAACATCTTTTTACATATGATACACAAAATATTCATAAAACCACAAATTTAAACATACAAACATGCTATGGCATATTATTTAAAACATTAATTGGAAGAAAAGACTAAAATAGGTAAGTAAAACTCATTTAATTTTAAAAATGAAGGTTAAGGACTAAATCATAATTTTGGAAAAATATCCGAAAAATAATTTTTTTATATAAAATTGACAGTATTATTATGAAATTAACCTTATAAAACTTGGTCATGCAATTTTTCAAAAAATTTTATGATTTTTAAGGGATTCAATTGCATGGTATAAAAGTCAGGACTGAATTTCCATGACCACACATGTCAAATTTCCTTAATCTAACATATTATATAGCATACATAGAACATAAAATCATTAAAACATACAACAACATGATTTAATACTTCATCCGATTATGTATACTAGCATGCATTTACAACTCCACAGCCAATTTACTTAGCATACCAATTTTGCCTCCTATGCATTTTTAAATGCATCAAAGGTCCATTTCATACCAATAAATCATTTAAAATTTACCTTAATGTACAACATGCCATTTCACCTTCATTTCACATATTAGCCAAATGTCTTGCATACCAATTTACCATACATACCACCCATTAACATGCATACTCATTAAAGCATTTCAAGTGACATTTTAAAACAATTCAGAGTCCCAAAAACCAATTAAATAGTCCATAATGTATGATTACAATACAAACAAAACAAAGTCTAATTCCCTTTATGGATGAGTCCCACGTTGCCTCTATTATTTGCAAAATCAAGCCAAGTCACCTACTCAAAAGATTGCCTTGATTTGGATCACCACTTGCACACTTTTCCCTCCTCACACAAGCTAATTTTCTATAAAATAAATATAAAGGAGTGTGAGCTTTTCCAAGCTTAGTGAGTGCATAAGGAATTGCCACAATTAAGCATAAAATCTGTAGTTGAAATAAAATATACTAAATCATGCAACCATGGCATAGCATCAAACACATCACAAGGAAAACACAATGATATGTTGGTATAATGTGACATGGAAACATATATATAATTAGTAATGCATTGGATAAACGGATCTCCAAACACTCCAAATGGCTCAAAGAGTCTTGTGCTATTTCCGTATAAGTGTAGCACGAATACTCCAAACACCCTATGCTATCTTCGGTGAATGGAGATATGCTCTACATTCCGTTATCCTTCCATCAATATCTTTAAGCCACAACGCCCCATCATAAACAAAAAAGGTAAGTACTCACTATCCTATGACATGCTAATGACATCCAATGGTTCCAAGTGTTCACAATGCCAACTTATCCACTTAAACGCACATTTAAATATTGTTTTATTCACATATTCACTTGTTAATAACACTTTTACAACTCTTTATATGCTCTCTCAAGTGCTAACATGCATGTTCAAAAGAGCCATAATCACTTTAAAACATAATAGTGTGCAAAAACTTAGCAGTTTACTTAAAAAACATTGTCATATTCATGATGTGTCGTAAACTAGCTAAAAATTTGACGAAGGCAAGTGCACCTTTCAATTAATAGTATATCTATGGTAAGCAAAGATATCGTTCCCATAAAGACTAAAGGTACTAGTAATTATTATCTTTCTATTATTTAACCGAATAATCGAAGTGATCGATTTAAAAAACTAAAATGAACTATATTATTTAATTAACAAACTCGACAAAGAACAATTCAGAAAATAAATGATTAACAACCAAGAAGCAAACAATACCTAGGAAAGAATTCACCTAGATGTCATCTATCATTATTAATCTAAATTATGCAATTTCTTTACTTAGTATCTTGGTTCAAAAGTAAGAGTAACTGACTCTAGGTTGATTAATTGAAATTTCTTTCTAATTAAAACCCATATTATTGCATTAACTCAATCTATGGATTCCTCTGTTAGATTTTACTCTAATCCGATAGATTTATGTCATCCTATTTCTAGGACTGCATGCAACTCTACTCAATTACGCAAGATCTACTCTTAAACAGGGTCTATTCCTTGTCTGATTTAAGCACATCAAACATGGATAAATAATCTAGAAATATCAAACCAAGAATTAAGCACACATAATTGAGAACAAGATCTAAGTCTTTATTGCGTAAAATAAAAATTAGAAGACAAAATTCATCATAGGGTTCATTTCCACTAGGTATTTAGAAAATTAGTTCATGCTTGAAAATCAAAACATCCAAGATACAGTATAACCACAAGAAACAAAAAAACTCATGATGGTTTCCTAAGAAATCAATTGGGAGTCTTCAATATTAACAGAAATCTACTTCAGAATCGGCTTTAATGGTGTTTTTTCGAGTTGTTTTGTAACACCCCAAACCCGGACAAGACACCACGTCCGAATCTGGTATGCTACGGGGAAAACGTTTTGGGAAAACTAGATTTTTCGTTTAAAGGTTGAGTGAAAACACTGTGTGTTCGATACAATTTGAGTAGTCTTGTTTGGAAAACAGTTGATGTATTTGAAACCCGGAGATTTTGAAAACTTAACCGGAATTTGTAGTTAAAACGAGTTTGAATTCTTTAAAACCTCATCAGTTTCTTAGTGATACATAAAGCACTTTTAAACTTAGAAGAACTACCAGTTTGATTTGAAAACCATTTGTATTTGTTTATCAAAAGACTTTGTGTGATACCCGATGGTATAATTTAAAAACACGTCGCGTGATAGTTTTAAAAACATTATCTTTCCAGGTTTTAGTAAAATTTACCGGCTTATTTTTGTTAAGGCATATTAAAATCAGCTTA
Source organism: Gossypium australe (assembly GCA_005393395.2). Taxonomy (NCBI): domain Eukaryota; kingdom Viridiplantae; phylum Streptophyta; class Magnoliopsida; order Malvales; family Malvaceae; genus Gossypium; species Gossypium australe. The sequence continues at coordinate 50,464,554 of CM016614.1, forward strand.
AAATATAAACATCATAAAACATAACTTAAAAGGCCTTTTACAATCCGAAATAAAACCCAATTTAAAGTAATAAACTAAAGTACCCAAATAGTGGAGTCCGAGTAAACTTTATTAAAGCAAGGCATGTGCACCCCGAGTCCACCCCGGCTCCAAGTCCGCGTCTACGAGTCACCTGAAATGTCAAAGGAGAGGGTGAGTCGAGTGACTCAGTGTGTAAATCCCGCTCCCGAAGAAACAACATGCTAACACACATCATACATAGCAACATGATTAATGCAACCCGATCCTAACCATCCATATCGCCTCATCTACCCCGTGTGGTACCAAACCACTGGTGGTGCCAAACCACTGGTGACATATAGTCACAATGTGCTACCAAAGCACTGGTGTCCCAAAGACACAATATCCGTCAATGTGCTACCAAAGCACTGGTGTCCCAAAGACACAATTGTGCTACCAAAGCACTGGTGACCGAAGTCACAAATCCAATGATGATGGGGCCAACCCATCGTGTGTTACCAAAACACTAGCAGACGATCCCATATCTCAAGTGGGGCCAACCCACGGTGGTCAAACCACAGGGACAAGTCGCAATGAGGTGCCAAACCTCTGGTGTCCCAAAGACACAATGTGCTACCAAAGCACTGGTGACCGTAGTCACAAATCTGGTGATGGGGCCAACCCATCGTGTGTTACCAAAACACTGGCGTCAATCCCGTATAATCATCTGTGGGGCCAACCCACTGTGGTACTGAGCCACTGGGACGAGACGCTGAGGTACCAAACCTCTGGAGGTGCCAAACCTCTGGTGACCCAAAGTCACAAAGTGTGCTACCAAAGCACTGGTGCTCGTCAGCACAATATATCACTGCTCCCTCCTCTCGTATCACCCATCAACATACCATGCTCATAAAATCATGCATATCATACAAATCATGCATCTCATGCTAATATGTCTAACCACACATCCCATATCACATATATCCATAGCCATTATATCATATAAGTCATCAATAACTCATAATAATATTAATAACAACTTACCCGAATCCAAGCTCATACCCAAATGGGTATCATAACAGTCACCACTGTTTCATTAGTCATCACCCAGGTTATTAATTATATTACTAAATATAAGTGTGTGTTAGTATACACACCTGATATACGCAAGTCTAAAATCCCACGAAACGGTCTAAATCCCTCGTTTGCTAACTCCTACAATCGGCCAAACAGAAAAACCATTGAGCAACCACAATATTCGGCCAACATAGAATTAGTCACTAAGACCATTCGGCCATTAACCAAAAGAACCACAAGGGTTAGCGTTGGACCCTTACCTTGCTATTGGTTTGGTTTCCTAACTAACACCCGAACCAATAGTGGTTCTTTACGACAATCGGCCTTCACCAATCGATCACACAAGAATGATGATTCCTTTGCTTGCTTCACACTTCCAAAGTCCCTAAAACAGAGAGATCAATACCCTTCCAACATAACCATAATCGGCCCTTAACAAGACACAACCAAATAAAGAACCCAAAAGAGGGAGATATGGCCATTCGGCCTAGAGCTTACCAATACCAACGATTAAGGCAAAGCTTCCAAACACCACTGATACTCGGGCAAGGAAGACTACTAGGGGGAGGGATAGATTCGGCTAACAACTTCAACAGGGAGAAGGATCCGGCCACAGTGTTTTAACACACACCAAACTCAGTTCCAAGAGAGGGATGTAAAGAGAAAGAATGTTGATGAGAGACTAGGTTCGGCACCAATGAAATAAGAAAACAACTTGAGCAATCGGCTAAGGTTTTCTTTTGGAAGAAGAACACAAGATGGATAGAGGATAGAAACTTTCGGTTTTTGAACAAGAAAAGAAAAGATGAGGGTGCTTGAGAAGATGAGTGTTTCGGCTACAAGGGGTTAAGAGAAGAAAAGAGAGGAAGGTGGGATGCTAGGTTCGGCTTTAGCTCAAAAGAAAAAGAAAAAGAATGTTAGGGGAAATGGTTCGGCTAAAGAATAAAAGAAGAGATGCAACCCCAAAAAAAAAATGTGCCTTACAAAGACATTCGGCCACCCACTTCAAAAGGCAAGAAAATTTTAGCAAGATGAGTACTTGACTTTCGATTTCAAAAGGAAGAAAAACACCAGAACACTCTTGAAAAATTCGGCCAAATGAGAGCTTTCTTTGCTACCAAAATTGACCGAAATGTACCCAAAATGCAAGAGTACATTCGGCATCCCCCTAACCCCCACTATGCCGTCCCTACTCCCACTCCCCTCTCCCTAAAATTCGGCCACAACCCTCCAAAGACTCTCCACCACTCATTCAAAATGAGTTGAACAAGTCCTCCTCCTTAATTTGCTCTCCACCATCCATGTCACCCTTTTGACCAAGTCCAAGTTAGAGTTCAAATTTCATACTTCTCTTCCCTCCTATGCCGTCCAAAATAGGTGACAAAAAGGGGACTCCTGCTGCTCGAACACTGGACCTCCACTCCTTGAAGATGACGCCACACCTAGCTCCCAAGTGTCCCATGCCTTGCCACTTTGCCAGCTACTTATTTGTGCAATAAAACCACAAAGAAAATTCTTAAACCCCAGCTTCCCTAGCTCCCTTCACTTAACACCCAAAAACTAAAATTTCCTAATTTACTCAGGCATACACCTAAGCTATAATTAAGCCCCAAGAACACAAAAATAGCAACACAGCACACTACAAACATGCAATATCATGCAACTCCAAAATAGCCCCTAACCCGGGATATTACAGTTCTACCCCTCTTAAAAATAATTTCGGTCTCGAAATTACCTGGTCAAAAGAGTTGCGGGTATTGCTGTCTCATCGCATCCTCGGGTTCCCACGTCGCTTCTTCTACGCCATGATTCCGCCAAAGTACCTTAACCAAAGGCACAGACTTCCTACGCAGAACCTTCACCTCCCGATCAAGAATCTGCACAGGTTCCTCTTCCATAGACAAGTCTGGATTCACCTCGATCTCTTCCACTGCTACCACATGCGACGGATCCGAACGATACCTCCGAAGCATTGAAACGTGAAAGACGTCATGAATCTGACTAAGCTCTGCTGGCAACTCAAGCTGATACGCTACTGGTCCAACTCGCCTCAAAACCTTATACGGCCCAATAAACCTCGGACTTAGCTTGCCTTTCTTCCCGAACCTCAGAACCTTCTTCCAAGGCGAGACCTTCAGAAACACTCGATCCCCAACAGCAAACTCTATATTTCTTCGCTTAAGATCGGCATAAGACTTCTGCCGGTCCGAAGCTTCCTTTAATCGAGCTTGAATCAACTTAACCTTGTCCTCAGTCTCAGCTACCAACTCGGGTCCCAACAACTGACGTTCACCTAACTCTGTCCAACATGTAGGTGAGCGACACTTCCTGCCATACAACGCCTCATACGGAGCCATCTTAATGCTCGCTTGGTAGCTGTTGTTGTAGGCAAACTCAGCTAACGGTAGAAACTCCTCCCAACTACCTCTAAAATCCAAGACACAACCTCTCAGCATGTCTTCCAAAATCTGAATAACCCTTTCTGATTGTCCGTCAGACTGCGGGTGAAAAGCCGTGCTGAAATCCAAACGAGTACCCAATGCTTGATGCAATGCTTTCCAGAACCTTGAAGTAAACCTGGGATCCCTATCCGAGATTATCAAAACTGGCACACCGTGCAACCTCACGATCTCCGAAACATACAGCTTTGCTAGCTTCTGAAGTGAGTAGTCAACCCTCACCGGAATAAAGTGAGCTGATTTAGTCAGACGATCCACCACTACCCAAACTGAATCCTTCTTGCTTGGCGTAAGCGGTAACCCACTGACAAAATCCATGGTTATCCTTTCCCACTTCCACTGCGGAATCTTCACAGGCTGAAGCAAACCCGACGGCAACTGGTGTTCAGCCTTGACCTGCTGACAAGTCAGACATCTTCCAACAAACTCTGTCACCTCTTTCTTCAAACCAGACCACCAAAACTGCTCTCTAAGATCCTTATACATTTTGCTACCTCCAGGATGCATAGCATGAGGACTGCTATGTGCGTCCTGAAGAATCTTCTGCCTCAGCTCAACATCTTTAGGCATACAAGCCTTACCCTGAAAACACAGAACCTCATCACTAGACAAGCTGTAACCCTCCAAACCACCATTCTGCACTTGCAACCTTCGCGCACTCAGAACCTCATCCTCTAACTGTTTCTCTCTGATCTGCTCAACCCAAGTAGGCTTAACCTGCAGCTCTGCCAAAATACTCCCGTCGTCGTACAAACTTAAATGGGCAAACAATGCTCTTAAGTCCGAAACAACCTTACGGCTTAACGCGTCTGCTACCACGTTAGCCTTGCCCGGGTGATACTCAATAGAACAGTCGTAATCCTTCAGCAACTCAACCCATCTACGCTGCCTCAAATTTAAATCCTTCTGAGTCAGTAGATACTTCAGACTCTTGTGATCCGTGTAGACTATCGATCTCTCTCCATACAAGTAGTGCCTCCAAATCTTTAAGGCGAAAACTACAGCCGCTAACTCCAAGTCGTGCGTCGGATAGTTGACCTCATGTGGCCTCAGCTGCCTAGAAGCGTAAGCCACAACCTTACCTTCCTGCATCAACACACAACCCAGACCCGTATGTGATGCATCGCAATAGACTGTGTATTCCTTACCAGCCTCAGGTTGAATTAGAACCGGAGCCTCAGTCAAGATCTTCTTTAACTTATCAAAGCTTTCCTGCTGTTTCTCAGTCCAAACAAACGGAACCTCTTTCCTTAACAACTTGGTCACCGGCGCTGCTATCAACGAGAAACCCTCAACAAACCTTCGGTAGTATCCGGCCAAACCCAGAAAACTACGAACCTCAGCCACTGTCCTAGGTGGCTTCCAGTCCAAAACAGCCTCAATCTTACGAGGATCTACTCGAATCCCCTCTGCTGACACTACATGACCCAAGAACGTCACTTCTCTAAGCCAGAACTCGCACTTACTGAACTTAGCATAGAGTTGCTTTTCCCTCAAGATCTGCAGCACCACCCTCAAATGCTTATCATGCTCTTCCTCCGTCCTTGAGTACACTAAAATATCGTCTATGAAAACCACCACGAACTGGTCTAGATACTGCTGAAACACCCTGTTCATCATATCCATAAACGCTGCCGGTGCGTTAGTCAACCCGAATGGCATTACCGGGAATTCGTAGTGCCCATACCGAGTCCGAAACGCTGTTTTATGGATATCAGCCTCCTTAACCTTCAACTGATGATACCCAGACCTCAGATCAATCTTAGAGAATACCGCTGCACCCTTCAGCTGATCAAACAAGTCATCTATCCGTGGCAACGGATACTTGTTTTTAATCGTCAGCTTGTTCAACTGGCGGTAGTCTATGCACATCCGCATCGTGCCATCTTTCTTCTTGACAAAGAGTACCGGCGCACCCCACGGCGAAACACTTGGCCTGATAAAACCTCGATCCAATAACTCCTGGATCTGAGCCTTAAGCTCCACCAATTCCTTTGGTGCCATCCTGTACGGAGCAATAGACACTGGCGCAGTCCCGGGTAACAGATCAATCCCGAACTCTACCTCACGATCTGGCGGCAAACCCGGAAGCTCCTCAGGAAACACATCAGCAAATTCCTTAACAGTACGAACCTTCTCAACAGCAGACTCTTTAGCCTCCAAGGCATACACATGAACCACATACGCATCACAGCCCTTCCTGACCATCCTCTCCGCTTTTAGAGCAGATACCACATTTGATAAGTAATCTCTCCTGTTACCTATCATAGCCACCTCCTCACCATCAACCGTCTTAAGAACCATGCGCTTAGCCGCGCAATCCAACCTCGCCTGGTACTTAACCAGCCAATCCATCCCGAGAATCAAATCGAACTCCCCAAACGGCAGTTCCATCAGATCAGCAGCAAACACTACCCCTTGGAGTTCTAGGGGTACCCCTCTAAACAGTTTATCTACCACTACAGAGTGACCTAGAGGGCTAATCACAGTCATCTGCCTAGAAGTTACCTCAGAGTCTAAGTCCATTGTCTCTACTATACTACTGGCAACATAAGAGTGCGTAGAACCCACATCAATTAAGGCAGTATAAGGAGTACCAAAAATCAAGAACGTACCGGTTATGACGTCCGGTGCGTCGCCCTCCTCTCGGCGCCTCGCAGCATACACCAATCCAGGCTGCCTAGCCTCAGAACTACCTGCACCTCTGCCTGGTGCTCCACGGCCCCGACCCGATCCATAACCACCTCTGCCATTACCACGGCCCCTCTGCGGTGGCGGTCCATTACCTCTGAACTGATTACGGCCCTGACTCTCAGACTGAATCCTAGCCATCCTACGCGGACAGTCCCTAATGCGATGCTCCAGAGAACCACACTCGAAGCAACCTTTACCTCCAGTCCAGCAACCACCCCAATGAGTTTTCCCACACTGATTACACTGCGGTGGTCCCTGCCTAGCAGCAACAAATCCAGCAGACTGATTCTGCCCACTCGGTCTAGCCCTTTTCTGCGGATTACCCGACGAACCAGAAGACCCAAAGCTCCTCTTAAGTCTACTCCTGTCCATGCTCTGCCTTACCGACTCCTTAACACCCTCGGCTACCTTAGCCTTCTCAACTAAGACAGCAAACTCGCGCTCCTGCTGAGGAGCAATCAGCAGCCTCAACTCGTCTCGCAGACCATCCTCGAAACGAACACACCTCTCATGCTCAGTGGCTACAATGCCCCTGGCATACCTACTCAGCTTCAGGAACTCAGCCTCGTACTCAGCAACAGATTTACTCCCCTGAACAAGCCTCAGAAATGCCTTCCTTTGGGAGTCGATGTAACTAGCCCCGATGTATTTCTTCTGATATGCAGCCCTGAAATAGTCCCATGTCAAATCCTCTGCTGCCACACTGTCTCGAACCGTGAGCCACCACTGATATGACTCATCCCGGAGAAGAGATACGATACCCTTCAGCTTCTCCTCCGTCGTCAAGTCCAGATCATCCATGATCCGTTCAGTTGCCTCCAGCCAATATTCCGCAGTGCTAGGAGCAACACCAGAAACACCTCGGAAGAATTCGGCCCCGTTAGCCCGGAGTCGCTCAGGAACTGATTTCCTAACTCCTGCACCACCACTTGCCCCAGCTACTCGTTCCAACACTCGCAGCATCGCCTGTGACACTGCGTCATCCCCGGTCTGATCTTGGAACTCACCACCTCCAGCTGGTGGCGGAACCGGTACCTCATTTTCTGAACCCTGCCCAGATCCTACGGGCTCAGAAACTGTCATTCTACCCCTACCTCTACCACGAGTATTACGACCACGTCCACCTCGAGTGCTCATATCTAAACTTTCTACGTATCTGATTAGAGAATTTTATGCATCAGTATTTATTCCACTTGTTTAAAAAGCAAGTCTTATGAATATTTAAAGAGGATTTGTTCTCGCGAGTTCACAGAATCCTATCAGTTTCAATCTCTAAAGTAGCATACTACTGCTAATCATCAAATCATATCATTTCCAATCAAATCACAAGTAATAGTACGGGGTACTTACCTGGGCGAACTGGTGCCGGAGACTCGGTGCCATGCCCTTCTAAACCATATATTTCAAAACAACACTTAAACAGACTTTTGAAACCATTTTGGGCCTCAGGCCCACAGCCGAGCCTTTGAACTTGGCTCTGATACCACAAATGTAACACCCCAAACCCGGACAAGACACCACGTCCGAATCTGGTATGCTACGGGGAAAACGTTTTGGGAAAACTAGATTTTTCGTTTAAAGGTTGAGTGAAAACACTGTGTGTTCGATACAATTTGAGTAGTCTTGTTTGGAAAACAGTTGATGTATTTGAAACCCGGAGATTTTGAAAACTTAACCGGAATTTGTAGTTAAAACGAGTTTGAATTCTTTAAAACCTCATCAGTTTCTTAGTGATACATAAAGCACTTTTAAACTTAGAAGAACTACCAGTTTGATTTGAAAACCATTTGTATTTGTTTATCAAAAGACTTTGTGTGATACCCGATGGTATAATTTAAAAACACGTCGCGTGATAGTTTTAAAAACATTATCTTTCCAGGTTTTAGTAAAATTTACCGGCTTATTTTTGTTAAGGCATATTAAAATCAGCTTAAAATATAAACATCATAAAACATAACTTAAAAGGCCTTTTACAATCCGAAATAAAACCCAATTTAAAGTAATAAACTAAAGTACCCAAATAGTGGAGTCCGAGTAAACTTTATTAAAGCAAGGCATGTGCACCCCGAGTCCACCCCGGCTCCAAGTCCGCGTCTACGAGTCACCTGAAATGTCAAAGGAGAGGGTGAGTCGAGTGACTCAGTGTGTAAATCCCGCTCCCGAAGAAACAACATGCTAACACACATCATACATAGCAACATGATTAATGCAACCCGATCCTAACCATCCATATCGCCTCATCTACCCCGTGTGGTACCAAACCACTGGTGGTGCCAAACCACTGGTGACATATAGTCACAATGTGCTACCAAAGCACTGGTGTCCCAAAGACACAATATCCGTCAATGTGCTACCAAAGCACTGGTGTCCCAAAGACACAATTGTGCTACCAAAGCACTGGTGACCGAAGTCACAAATCCAATGATGATGGGGCCAACCCATCGTGTGTTACCAAAACACTAGCAGACGATCCCATATCTCAAGTGGGGCCAACCCACGGTGGTCAAACCACAGGGACAAGTCGCAATGAGGTGCCAAACCTCTGGTGTCCCAAAGACACAATGTGCTACCAAAGCACTGGTGACCGTAGTCACAAATCTGGTGATGGGGCCAACCCATCGTGTGTTACCAAAACACTGGCGTCAATCCCGTATAATCATCTGTGGGGCCAACCCACTGTGGTACTGAGCCACTGGGACGAGACGCTGAGGTACCAAACCTCTGGAGGTGCCAAACCTCTGGTGACCCAAAGTCACAAAGTGTGCTACCAAAGCACTGGTGCTCGTCAGCACAATATATCACTGCTCCCTCCTCTCGTATCACCCATCAACATACCATGCTCATAAAATCATGCATATCATACAAATCATGCATCTCATGCTAATATGTCTAACCACACATCCCATATCACATATATCCATAGCCATTATATCATATAAGTCATCAATAACTCATAATAATATTAATAACAACTTACCCGAATCCAAGCTCATACCCAAATGGGTATCATAACAGTCACCACTGTTTCATTAGTCATCACCCAGGTTATTAATTATATTACTAAATATAAGTGTGTGTTAGTATACACACCTGATATACGCAAGTCTAAAATCCCACGAAACGGTCTAAATCCCTCGTTTGCTAACTCCTACAATCGGCCAAACAGAAAAACCATTGAGCAACCACAATATTCGGCCAACATAGAATTAGTCACTAAGACCATTCGGCCATTAACCAAAAGAACCACAAGGGTTAGCGTTGGACCCTTACCTTGCTATTGGTTTGGTTTCCTAACTAACACCCGAACCAATAGTGGTTCTTTACGACAATCGGCCTTCACCAATCGATCACACAAGAATGATGATTCCTTTGCTTGCTTCACACTTCCAAAGTCCCTAAAACAGAGAGATCAATACCCTTCCAACATAACCATAATCGGCCCTTAACAAGACACAACCAAATAAAGAACCCAAAAGAGGGAGATATGGCCATTCGGCCTAGAGCTTACCAATACCAACGATTAAGGCAAAGCTTCCAAACACCACTGATACTCGGCCAAGGAAGACTACTAGGGGGAGGGATAGATTCGGCTAACAACTTCAACAGGGAGAAGGATCCGGCCACAGTGTTTTAACACACACCAAACTCAGTTCCAAGAGAGGGATGTAAAGAGAAAGAATGTTGATGAGAGACTAGGTTCGGCACCAATGAAATAAGAAAACAACTTGAGCAATCGGCTAAGGTTTTCTTTTGGAAGAAGAACACAAGATGGATAGAGGATAGAAACTTTCGGTTTTTGAACAAGAAAAGAAAAGATGAGGGTGCTTGAGAAGATGAGTGTTTCGGCTACAAGGGGTTAAGAGAAGAAAAGAGAGGAAGGTGGGATGCTAGGTTCGGCTTTAGCTCAAAAGAAAAAGAAAAAGAATGTTAGGGGAAATGGTTCGGCTAAAGAATAAAAGAAGAGATGCAACCCCAAAAAAAAAAAATGTGCCTTACAAAGACATTCGGCCACCCACTTCAAAAGGCAAGAAAATTTTAGCAAGATGAGTACTTGACTTTCGATTTCAAAAGGAAGAAAAACACCAGAACACTCTTGAAAAATTCGGCCAAATGAGAGCTTTCTTTGCTACCAAAATTGACCGAAATGTACCCAAAATGCAAGAGTACATTCGGCATCCCCCTAACCCCCACTATGCCGTCCCTACTCCCACTCCCCTCTCCCTAAAATTCGGCCACAACCCTCCAAAGACTCTCCACCACTCATTCAAAATGAGTTGAACAAGTCCTCCTCCTTAATTTGCTCTCCACCATCCATGTCACCCTTTTGACCAAGTCCAAGTTAGAGTTCAAATTTCATACTTCTCTTCCCTCCTATGCCGTCCAAAATAGGTGACAAAAAGGGGACTCCTGCTGCTCGAACACTGGACCTCCACTCCTTGAAGATGACGCCACACCTAGCTCCCAAGTGTCCCATGCCTTGCCACTTTGCCAGCTACTTATTTGTGCAATAAAACCACAAAGAAAATTCTTAAACCCCAGCTTCCCTAGCTCCCTTCACTTAACACCCAAAAACTAAAATTTCCTAATTTACTCAGGCATACACCTAAGCTATAATTAAGCCCCAAGAACACAAAAATAGCAACACAGCACACTACAAACATGCAATATCATGCAACTCCAAAATAGCCCCTAACCCGGGATATTACATGTTTTCTTGAATATTCTATGGTGGCTCTCTTCTATCTTATTATTTTTGTCATATGTCTTAGAATGCCCGAAAAACCTAAAAATCATGTTTTCCCCACAATTTAGAGTGCCAATTTGTGAAATCGACATGACTTGCCATATGGTCGTGTGGTAGCCCGTGTGGCTCACATGGTTGTGTGGTCAGGCCGTCTGGAAGGGGTTAGCCCTTGTGGCTTCTGTACCTTGCTTTTATTTTCTATTTTCGCTCGTTTTTCACTCCTTTTGCTCCCAAATTCTCTCCTAAGTATAAAAACATGAATTTAAAGGATTAGGAGCATAAAATTCACCATTTAAATTGAATAATCATCCAAAAATGCATTAAGAATGGAATTAAAATATGTTACTTTTAGCACTTATCAATTCACATATCACTCGCTTAAATATTTCACATGATTTTTCACAACCTCACATACAAGCATCATATGTAATAGGATATAGTTCAAGAAAAATTACTTACTATCAGACTTAGATTAGCTGTTTAGACCAACCTAAGCCCCCATTCAACCTTAGGAATTGTGCCTAAGAGCTACAATTCCAACCACTCTACTAGTCGAAACATTTTGTACAACGATCTCAAACAAGCTTTTCTTTCCCTTCGTCTTGCTCATAGAAGCTCCCAACAAGTCTAACACTTTTCACAAATGTAACATCCCAAACTCAGCCTAGACGTTTCGGCCGAATCTGGCGATGTCACATTGAAGGGTTTTTCGAAAACATAGTTTCATTGGAAACCCGTTTTGAATTAAATTTCGTTTATGATCTTATCGGAAATTTTAGGATATCTGTTCATTTAAAACTCAAGTTTTTAGCAGAAATTTGATCATATTAGTTCGTTACTATACTTTAAAGTAATGTTTGATGCGGAAGCCTTTGTAATGTTACGAAAATGTGGTGTTTTGAAAAGCATTTATCTTTTGAGAAACCGCGTCTTACTAATCTTAGATAAGAATTAAAATAAGTAAAATCCCAAATTAAAAGTTAAAAATTTAAAGAGGCCTTATTACAAAAACAAACACCCAAATCAAATTTATTGGAAATAAAACTCAAATATAAAAGCAGGCGCGGTTGTGTGACCACCTCCGAATCCCTCGCAGCACCGATCCGCCTAAGATTGGGGATTACCTATACAGATAAATAGAGGGGTGAGTTTACGAAAACTCAGTGTGTAACCCCATATAAGCAAAACAACCAATCAGGCCGTAAGCAAGTACAACCTGGGCCTAAGCCCAAGTCAATAACAATTCAGATCAGTTGGGCCTTAGCCCATTACAGTATCAGTATCAGTATCAGTGTGGGTCTTAGCCCATAATAGTATCAGTATCAGTGTGGGCCTTAGCCCATTTCAGTGATAGTAACAGTAACAGTTCAGGCATGCAATCAGAAATCCTACCCAACCAGCCTCTACACTCCAAAATTAGCATCGATTGCGGCACTAAACAGTATTTGCAGCAGAGCTGCCAGTACAGTACACTTCCTCCAATCATAATAATCCCATCCCATGCAACATATCACACATGTATGCAACATATATATCATGGCATGCTCATATACAGTTATACATAACATAAAGCATATAGTCATTTTATATCATGGGGGCATAATAGTGATTTTATATCAGTTTAGGGTCTAGGTATACTCACCGACCAATCAGTAGGTCCATAGTTGTCTCAGGCGACCCGTGCAACCTTAACAGTCAAACAGTGAAAGTGGGCCCAAGGCCCATAATGCGGCCCCACACGCTCGTGTGGCCCACATAGCCCAGAATTGGTCTCAGTCATGAAAATTACATATCTTGGCCCAATATTCTCCACACATTCGTGTGGTTTACCTGTATGGGGCCCACAAGCCCATTGGGCCACACGACCCATTTCGACCCAACATGGCCCAAAACGGCCAAAGACCACGAAATCGCTCATGGTGGCCTCAACAGTCTAACGCCCACGTTTTATGTTTTTGATTTACCACACGAGCGAGCGCACGCTAGTGTAGCGTCACTTGTCATGTTTTTCCGGCTTTTGCTGGTTTACAATTTGGGTAGTGTTTACACACCTGGTTCTGATTCTTTGCAAAAGCACTCTTGAGCACCCAGGGCCTATCAATTGATCAATATAACACTTTATTATACACCTCAATCAATAATCAATTAACTAAAATCGGAAGACATCATCTTAACACCTTAATCGAACTCTTACCTTACGAACACCAGACGTTTCCCTTAACAACTGGGCACCAGCACAACCCTTCTCTCCAGACTTTCGACTGTCATCACAATCAACACAGATTCCCCAATTACCAACTTAAAAGACGAATATTAACATAAACAAATTAATTGTAAAATAGCGATTTAATCAAAACCCCAATACCGAGGGCGGTTCAATAAACAAGATCCACTTACCAACAACGCGAGAAGAGTACCCACTACGAAGTGTAAGAACTTTATCGGGAAATAGAGAATGATAACCAGAATAATAGAGAAGGGGAAAGCAGTCAACTGTAAGGGAAAAAATGAATCACTAGAAAGAAATGAAAGGGGAAGGGTGAAAGTGGGGGAAGATTCGGCCAAGGGAATAAGAAACCATTTGCTCACCTTTTTCAGAAGAGTAATATCTTGAGAAGTTAAGAAAGAGAGAACACAGGAATGCTAATTCAGCAGGAAGCAGCAAGAACAAATTCGGCACAATGAGGGTAAAAAGAAAAGAGAATCGGCAAGGAAGAAACAACATTAATCGTCAGAAATATTTGGGAAAAGAAACGAAGAAGAGGCAAGGAGAGGAAGAAGGCATATTCGGCCATAAAGGTTGTCAAATACAAAAGAACAGAAAACCCGAAAACCCTTCACACAATTGGCCCTTAAGCAAAATAAGAGAAAAAACCATACTAGGCAAAACTGAAATGTGGAGTATACCACTCAGGCCGAATTTCTTGAGTGCCAGAGTCCAATTTTGGCACAACACTCCCTCTCCCCTCTCTTCCCTTGATTTCCTCCTAAAATCCCTCATCAAATCTCTCCACCTGATCACATGATAAACCGTAATTTAAACATATTTTAATCCCACATTTAGCATACTTTCGAATGATTTAAACCTTGAATTGTGGAATTTGGTGCTCTTAATCCTTCATTTTCATGTTTTATACTCAGGAAAGCACCGGATGATGAAAAGAACGAGAAACGGGCCCAAAACGGAGTAATTGGGCCATATCACAAAATCGACACGGCTTGGGCCCAAGATCACACGGCCGTGCCCCCTTAACGGGCCCAAACACTGCCTGGCCACGATTCATACGGGCGTGTGCCATGGGCGTGTCCCTGCCGTGACAAAGAAGAGTTTCATTCGGATTAGGGTACTTAGAGGCAAAGAAAGCCATTCCAAAAGCCTATATAAACACCTTAGAGGCCATCCTTCAGGGGGGTCGAGTTAGGCATCCAGTTAGGCCAAAGAGCCGAGTTAGAGAGGCCAGAATTGTGGAATTTACTCGAAGAAAGCCAGTTGATTCATCTCAAGAAGCCGGAGTTATAATCAAGACGGAAGATTTTCTCTTCAATTCCTTCAGTGGGTTTTAGGGTTTTTCTTATGTTTTGTTTTATATTTTCTTTTGAGATGTATTCTTTTATCATTATGAACTAAACCCCTTAAATACCTGAGGGGGATGAAACCTAAGACAGATCTTGTTATTGTTTTCTGAACTATATGATAAATACTTGATTTGTTCTTAATTATGTGTTCTTAAATCTTGCTTTGATATTTCAGGATATTAATTCAAGTATTGATGTGTTTAGGCAGTGGAGCAAAAGTCACTCTTTAGGAGTAGATCTAGCATAATTAAGCGGAGTTGATCGCAACCCTAGAAATAGGATGATGAAAATCTGCCGGATTAGGGTCAAACCTAATATGGGAGTCCATAGATCGAGTTAATGCAATTCTAGGGGTTTTAATTAGAAAGAGATTTCAATTAATCAACCTAGGGTTAGACGTTAGTAGCCTTGAAAGAGATATTAAAATAACTTAGGGAATCTTACGAATCAAGTCAAGTGAATAAATCGTCTGGTTCAGAGTTAGATAACAAGTGAAGTCTAGGTGGATTCTTCCTCGGGTATTGTCTTAATCAATTGGTTTTTCCCACAAGTATTTTCCCCAATTCATTCTCTTTGTCTTAGTGTCTTTAGCTTAATAGTTAGTTAATTTTAGAATAATTAATATATCCTTTAATTTCTAGGCTAAATAATAAAAAGAAAGTTAGTATTAGTACTTTTGGTTCCTTTGGGTTCGACAATCCGGTCTTGCCACTAAACTATACTCCTGTTCGATAGGTGCACTTGTCTCAATCGTTGTCATAGTTAGTTTCTAGGCTCGTTCATTCTTTATATAAAATTTTAAGACTCTGACACACGATCAAGTTTTTGGCGCCGTTGCCAAGGAACTAAAATATTAAGAATGCTCAATTTTTATTACTTTAGCCATTTTTATTTTTGCTATTTATTTTTATTTTTATTTTGCTTTTAACTTTACTAACTTTCCTTCTTTTATTTGTTCTTAGCAGGTACCTCTAGTTTATGACTAGAAGGAACCCGACAGGAACCCTGATTTACGACAGTGATATTGAAGGTATTGTTCGCAGAAATCGTAAAGAGATAAGGCGAAGCTTAAACTACATAGAAGAAGAACAAGAAAACAAAATTAATATTACCGAAGAGATGGTTGAGAATAATCCGCTACCTCTAGAGGTGGCCGAAAATCATGCTCCTTGAACTATGTATGATTATGCTAAACCTAATTTAACAGGAACTGAGTCAAGTATTGTTAGACCTGCTATTCCTGCAAATAATTTTGAACTGAAACCTAACACAATTCAAATGATACAGCAATTTGTTCAGTTTGATGGTTTGCAGGATGAAGATCCAAACAATCACTTGGCAAATTTCCTAGAATTTTGTGATACTTTCAAAATAAATGGTGTTTCTGATGATGCCATCCGTCTTCGGTTATTTCCCTTTTCTTTGAGGAATAAAGCCAAACAGTGGTTGCATTCTCTTCCACGAGGTTCAATTATTACATGGGAACAAATGACCGAAAAATTTTTATTAAAATATTTTTCGCTAGCTAAAACGGCCAAGTTAAGGAATGATTTCTCTTCTTTTGTGCAGATGGATTTAGAAACACTTTACGAAACATGGGAGAGATACAAAGATCTACTGAGAAGGTGTCCACACCATGGATTACCCTTGTGGCTACAGGTCTAACCTTTTTACAACGGGGTAAACCCTTCAACTAGGCAATTAATCGATTCAGCCGCCGACGGAACATTGAATAACAAAACACCTAAGGCTGCCTATGAATTCATTGAAGAGATGTCACTGAATAACTATCAGTGGCAAGTCACAAGGACAAAGCCAACAAAAGCAGCCAGTGTTTTCAACCTCGACGCAGCAACCATGCTATCAAATCAGGTAGAGATGTTAAATAAAAAGGTTGATGGTTTATGTGGTTCTCTGCAGGTACATCCAGTTATGCAGTGCGATACGAATGGAGGAGGGATGGACAACATAGGCTACACACCTTACAACCCGAACACTGAAAATGAGCAAGTTCACTATATGGGTAACAATTTCAAATCTCAAAATAACCCTTATAGTAATTCTTATAATCCAGGTTGGAGGAACCACCCCAATTTTTCATGGGGTGGTCAAGGAAATCAGAGACAACAACCCCCTCCAAACTTCCAACAACAGCCCTACCCACAGGAATAGAAGCCGAACCTTGAAGAGATGCTGATAAAATTCATAGCAGTGTCAGAAACATGTTTCCAAAACATTGAGACAACACTTAAAAATCAACAAGCATCGATTCAAGGGATCGAGAACCAATTAGGGCAACTTGCTAAGCTGATCTCTGAACAACCATATGCCAGCTTGCCAAGCAACACTGAGACTAACCCCAAAGGAGCAACTTCAAGCCATAACAGCTCAGGATAGTGTAGGGTTAGATGAGCCTAAATTAAGCCAAGAGAATTCGGTAGAGAACGGTAAGGTCGAGGTAAGTCACGAGAAGCCAAAACTGGAAATTAAAGAGTACCAACCTCGTATACCTTATCCTGATGCGATAAAAAAAGGACAACACAGACGAACAATTCGGTAAATTTCTTAAACTTTTAAAGCAATTACATATTAACTTACCGTTTCTTGAAGCTCTTTCGCAGATGCCAGATTTAAGGAAATTTTTAAAAGAGCTTTTGATAGACAAACAGAAGTTAGACGAGGAATTGCATGTGGAGCTAAACACAGTGTGCTCAACGATGTTGCAAAATAAACTACCACGAAAATTAAAAGATCCAGGGAGTTTTACAATTCCATGCTTAATTGGTAGTTTATTTGTTGATAATGCTTTAGCTGATTTAGGGGCAAGCATAAACGTTATGCCTTATAAAATGTTTAAACAGCTAGGTCTAGGGAAACCCAAACAAACTAGGATGAGCATTCAATTAGCTGATAAAACTATTAGAATTCCTAGGGGTATAATTGAAGTTGTTCTTGTAAAAATTGATAAATTCGTATTCCCAGTAGACTTTGTAGTTTTAGACATGGATGAGGACAATAGTATCCACTTAATTTTAGGAAGGCCCTTTTTAGCAACTGCCATGACTAAAATTAATGTCAGTGCAGGTGAACTCATACTTTGTGTAGGTGACGAATCAATTAGTCTCTAGGCTCTTGACTCGGCTAGGATATCGAGTAGTCAAGGTGAGAATATAAAGTCTATTAACAACCATTCGGTTAAACCTTCTTTTCAGGAAGCACCATGGAACTACACAACTGAGCCAGATCCTAGACCTCATGCCAACAAAAAAATAACTCATGAGAAACGTAGGCTTCAGATCGATGAACTAGACGAGTGGAAGACACACTTCAAAGAGAAATTAGGGTTACACGAAGCAGAACCAAAGCCACTACAAGGGATAAACAAATTCAAAATCAGAGATCAGGTATTGTTAGATAAGGTAGACCCTCGAATACCTCCTCCTGACCCTAATACAAACAAAGAAATCTTTTTTAGGGTACTCAATGTTTTCCCATACAGAACAGTCGAGGTAAGTAATCCTACATTCGGTACCTTTAAAGTAGACGCTACTCGAGATGAACTTCACCATGATAGTAGAACTGATAACATGAAAGAGGATGTTCAACTCTTCAAACCACCCTGATTATGCGAATGAGAGGTAAGTCTAGCTTAAGACTATAAACGAGCGCTTCTCGGGAGGCAACCCGAGCACTAACCCCATTAATTTTTACATTTTTTATTCTTTCTTTTATTTTTCCCTTTTAGCACCTAACTATAAATTATCCAAGTGCAGATTTCCATACCACACGACCTTGCACACGGCCGTGGCCGTGGCTGTGTGGACACTACGAATGTACGTACTGACATGGTAGAGATAGTACAAAATAGAATGAAAAATATCTCCAACCCACGGCCCTCAACTGAACACCACAACTGTGCGATGCGGCCGTGGCCGACATTGTTTTAGAAACACAGGCGTGGTGACTTGCACATGGGTGTGGGAGAAATGAATGTAGCACGACACGGTCGTGCGACACAGCCGTGTAACTTGACACGCCCAGAGTACACGGGCGTGGGGATGTACCAGACCTAAGTTTTCTATTTAAACCACCCCTCTCCCCTTCTCACCTAACCCCAATTCCTTTCTCTTCCACACTCCTTACATGCCCTTTCTTTTTCATTCTCATTTTTCTTCATTCTCCCTAACTCTAGATCTAACCACATCCATGTCAAAGAAACGGAAGGATCCTAGCACAGTCTCCCTTTGTGAGACCGATCTACATAAGTTCATGCCCGCCGCTTCATTAATTCGACAGGAAAAGGACCTTTGAGTCCATTTAACTTTTGTTTTCATTTTCACTTCTCCTTTATTTTCCTTTTCTTTATTTTTCTTTTACTTAGTTTACTCTATTTTATTCTGTTTTCTTTGACTTAGGTTCTAAAGGCTGCTTGGGAATCACCACGACCACGACCATAGCCACCCCACCGCAGCCGTAGAAATCACACCCAATTCGTGAACCATCTAACAATAAGGGCTCTTCGGTCTATTAAGCTTTTCTTTTAATTTTATTTTACTTTCTATTTTCTTTCTCTTTATCTTTCTTGTCTCTAAATATATATTTAGTATATTTTGAATTTTTATTACTATTTCCTGGCTAATTCTTCACGAGCTTCCCAATTTCTTCATCTAGTGCAGAGATTGTCGGCGGGCACCACACCACGGCACTCCCAACTCAAGGAAGCCATCCAAATTCAGGAAGTTTCACCTCTCCCTATCTCTTAAATTTCATATATATCTTTCTACATTGAGGGCAATGTACATCTTAAGTGTGGGGGGTGAATATTTATTTCGAGAAAGTGCCTAACTTTTTGTATTATTCTCAAATCCCTAAATGATATCTCGTCTTTAAGTAATTTTCTCATATTACTAATTAGAATGAAATTTCCTGTGATTCATGATGTGTATTGGTATGTTTTGGATTAAGTGATTGATAATTGTGCAGTGATGATTTAAACTTTAGGAGACTAGAGAATCAAGCATGATAAGTCCATTTTCAAAAATTAAAATTTTGTTAGGTTGTCTACCTAAATATAATTATCACCTTGAAATTTGAAATTTACAAAGTCGATATCAAAAACTCATAATTTTTGTGAGATCTTGAGCCTTTTAGAGCATACATTCTTTCGTGCTCACTTTTTGTTATGAGTGTGTCAACATTAATTTGTTATTCTAGAACTTGCTTCGATTATACATGTCAAGAGCACATCATTGATTTGATATACAAAGATGATAAAGGCACTTAGGATTTAACCCACTCACTCCACTAAAAGCCTACCATCACAATTAACCCCTAGTGAACCCCTTTGATCCTAACAACCCTTTTTATTGACTCACCTACTAATATAAACCCAAAACCCGGTCTGTATTTGTTATCACCATTCCTCTTGACCACCCTTATATCGAGATTTGATTTTGAACAGTTTCCTAACTATGATCTATATTCCAGTTATTAAAGTTCTTTCTCATTATTGACTTGATCTGTTCTTAAAAAAAAAAACGAAGTATATTCAATATTAGCTCTAGGTAATTGAGCTTATACGTTTAAATTCCACATCTAGAGAAGAAGCTCATGTTATTAGTATTTCATGTTTTCAATTGATGTAATCTTTTAGGATTAGTTCATTTTTCTAGTTAGGTGAACTTTCAATTCAATCTCGATTCTAACCTTCTAATTCAGCCTTTATCCACACCTTTAACCCAAGCTCCATTACAACCCCTTTTAAAGACCTTTTGATTTGTGTATCATCTCATTTTGCAGTGGTGGAGATTTGATTTTCAGGCAAGCTTATGGGATTAACTTTTCATGTTCGACTTTTGAGTGCTTAATTTTGAACCTTAAACACTTTGAGTGATTTGAGTGAATCTTTAGCGAGGATGTCAACTCTTGTCAATTTTGAATTAAAGGTGATTATTTAGGTAAGGGGAAAACACCTATATTTTCATGCTACAAAAACTATGACTTTGATTGTTTGAATCTTTAGGATCTTTCTATTTAAATTATCAATGTATGAATTACCTTTGAATTATGATGAAACATTATTGATGAATATTATGAATCAAGGAAGTTCATTTTAATTGTGAGTTGAGAATTTTGCTTGAGGACAAGCAAATGCTTAAGTGTGGGGGTATTTGATAAACCGTAATTTGAACATATTTTAATCCCACATTTAGCATACTTTTGGATGATTTAAACCTTGAATTGTGGAATTTGGTGCTCTTAATCCTTCGTTTTCATGTTTTATACTCAAGAAAGCACCGGATGATGAAAAGAACGAGAAACGGGCCCAAAACAGAGTAATTGGGCCATATCATGAAATCGACATGGCTTGGGCCTAAGACCACATGGCCATGCCCCCTTAACGGACCCGAACACGGCCTGACCACGATTCACACAAGCGTGTGTCATGGGTGTGTCCCTGCCGTGATAAAGAAGAGTTTCATTCAGATTAGGGTATTTAAAGGCAAAGAAAGCCATTTCGAAAGCCTATATAAACACCCTAGAGGCCATCCTTCAGGGGGAGTTGAGTTAGGCGTCCAGTTAAGCAGAAGAGCTGAGCCGAAGCCAGAATTGTGGAATTTACTCGAAGAAAGCCAGTTGATTCATCTCAAGAAGCCGGAGTTATACTCAAGACGAAAGATTTTCTCTTCAATTCCTTCAGGGGGTTTAGGGTTTTTCTTATGTTTTGTTTTATATTTTCTTTTGAGATGTATTCTTTTATCATTATGAACTAAACCCCTTAAATACCTGAGGGGGATGAAACCTAAGACGAATCTTGTTACTGTTTTCTAAACTATATGATAAATACTTGATTTGTTCTTAATTATGTGTTCTTAATTCTTGCTTTGGTATTTCAGGATATTAATTCCAGTATTGATGTGCTTAGGCAGTGGAGCAAAAGCCCCTGTTTAAGAGTAGATCTAGTATAATTAAGCGGAGTTGATCGCAACCCTAGAAATAGGATGGCGAAAATCTGTCGGATTAGGGTCAAACCTAATATAGGAGTCCATAGATCGAATTAATGCAATTCTAGGGTTTTAATTAGAAAGAGATTTCAGTTAATCAACATAGGGTTAGACATTAGTAGCCTCGAAAGAGGTATTAATATAACTTAGGGAATCCTATGGATCAAGTCAAGTGAATAAATCGTCTGGTTCAGAGTTAGATAACAAGTGAAGTCTAGGTGGATTCTTCCTCGGGTATTGTCTTAATCAATTGGTTTTTCCCACAAGTATTTGCCCAATTCATTCTCTTTGTGCTTAATAGTTAGTTAATTTTAGAATAATTAATAAATCCTTTAATTTCTAGGCTAAATAATAAAAAGAAAGTTAGTATTAGTACTTTTGGTTCCTTTGGGTTCGACAATCCGGTCTTGCCACTAAACTATAATACTGTTCGATAGGTACACTTGCCTCAATCGTTGTCATAGTTAATTTCTAGGCTCGATCATTCTTTATATAAATTTTTAAGACTCTGACACACGATCATCACACCTCCCCTCAACCACTCAATTTGAATTCTCCTCAACCATTTCAGTGTTTCAGTCAAACTCCAACACCCCCCACGGCACAGCAGCAAAATAAACACTCCCTTGCCTCCAACAAGATTCGAACCTTAGGCCACTAGCATAGGTAACACGCCACTTACCTCCTAGACCAGCAGGCTCCTTATGTCATGCTTTACCCAAAATAATTTAAAAGCCTACTAACTATAGGCAAGGGTTTATTCCTTAAAAACAAAACTTTTTGCTCAAGCCCAGGCTTGAACCCAAGACTTCTCAGACACTCCCAGGCACACCCAAATCACTTAACCACTGAAGCAGACAAGTGTTTATGTAACAAACATGAAAAAAAGTACATGGATTTTTGGGGCATTACAACAAAAATTAAATACAATATAAAATCATTATTAACAACCTTAATCTCAAACAAACAACAACAAAATCACCACTTTAAGCTCACTTTTCTCATACTGAAAATCAACTTATTTTGTCAAAATATGAGTTTTCTGCACTTGATGTTTGTTCCTAAACCTTAATTAAGTTTCTAAATATCATATATAACCTATTATTACAAATATAAACCTTTAGACCTAGTCTCACGAATTTAAAATTTCTGAAAAATCAATCTTGTATGAACACACAAAAGGGAGGAAACTCAAAATTCTTTAAAATTCGATACTGATAAATCAAATTGAGTTCAAATACCTTCTATTTAGTTCAAAATAGGTTAGAAATCAATAAAAAATAGTAGGGTTACTTATTATTTCAAATTTCACCATTGTTGAACCAAAATTTAATTAAAAAGCTTTAAATCTTAAAAATTTTCAACACACTCAATTAAAATTTTGAATTAGAAAAATAAAAAACTTTAATCTAATCATAATAAGTCAAGACATTACCTCAATTTGAAGAAAACAAGTTGTGAAGCTAATTCGATGTTGAACGTGAAAAGGATAATGACGAATTTGATGATGATTTAATGATTTTTCTTTAAAATTGAAAGGTGTTGAGGTGTTTGGATATCTAGGAAATCATTAAGGATAAGTTAATTTTGGGAGAAAATATAAAATTTTAATTTGGGAAATCTTGAACGTGAAGCTAAAATGTAACAACCCGATTTTGGGGCTAGTCGGAATAGTGGTTTTGGGACCACTAACCCGAGCTTAAAAAAATTATTTTGATATTATTTTATGTGTTATAGCATGATTATAAGGTTTCATGGAAATTTTGGTGCTTTGATTTTAACGATTGTATGCTTAATTGTGAAAAAGGACTAAATCACATAAAGCGCGAAAGTTTCATTTTTCAAGCTAGGAGTGTCTAATAGCTATGGAATATTAAATTGGAGGTCTTTAAAGTGAAAATAGACTGCCCTTAGAGTTATGGTTGGCCAAGGGGGGGACAAAGACATTAATTTGGTCAAAATTTTGGTGAAATTAGGTTACCAAAAAATGAATAAAATAAGATAAATAAAAGAGTTGTCATCTTTTACTATTCACACTTCTTCTCCACCAAAAATTGAAGAGAAAATAGGGGATTTTGGAGTTCAAACTTTCAGCCAAGCTATTCTCTTACAAGTAAGTGATTTTAGAGGTCTTTCTTGATGATTTTTGTACTTTTGGAGCCTCTAAAGCTTAAGCTAGCTAATGAGGGGACTATTTTGTTAAATGGTTGAAAGTTTAGGGACTTTCCATGAGAGTATTCATGTTGTTTTCTGATTTTTTTAAGGAAGAAAATCAATGTTAGTGGGTTAAGGAACAACTTTTGTGAAAGGTGTTACCATTGAAACACCTAAATGGGACTTATTTGTGAAAGATGTAAATGAGTAATAAATGCATGAAATGATGGGTTTTATGAATTGTTATAAGAGGAATAAATGTTCAGCTAGGCTTGTTTAATAAGAAAATGTGATGAAAAACGATTTACGAGCCTAAGGGTAAAATCATAATTTTGCCAAAGTATAAGGGCAATGTAATAGCCCGATTTTAGGGCTAGTTGGAACAGTGGTTTTGGGACCGCTAATCTGAGGGTGAAGAAAATTATTTTGATACTATTTTATGTGTTATAGCATGTTTATAAGGATGTATGAAAATTTTGGTGCTTTAATTTTAGCAATTGTATGCTTAATTGTGAAAAAGGACTAAATCGCATAAAGTGCAAAAGTTCTATTATACAAGGTAGAGGTGTCTAATAGCCATATAATATTAAATTGGATGTCCTTAAAGTGCAATTAGGCTATTAAGGGTGTGTTGGCCGACCATAGAGACAAGGAGACAAGGGTATTAAATTTTGGTCAAAATTTGGTGAAATTAGGTGAGAAAAAATGAATAAAATAAGATAAATGAAAGAGATATCATATTTCACTATTCATGATTCTTCTACCACCAAAAATTGAAGGGAAATTAGAGTTCTTGGAGTTCAAATTTTCAGCAAAATAAATCTCTTACAAGTAAGTGATTCTAGAGGTTTTTCTTGCTAATTTTTGTACTTTTGGAACCCCCGAAGCTTAAGCTAGCTAATGAGGGGACTAATTTGCAAAATGGTTGAAAGTTTAGGGACTTTCTATGAGAGTGTTTATGTTGTTTGCTGAGTTTTTATGGAAGAAAATGAATGTTAGTGAGTTAAGGAACAACTTTTGTGAAAGGTGTTATCATGGAAACACCTAAATAGGACTTAGTTGTAAAGGTTGAAATTGTGTAATAAATGCATGAAATAATTGGTTTTGTGAGTTGTTGTAAAAGAAATAAATGTTCAGCTAGGCTTGTTTAATGAGAAAATATGATGAAAAATGATTTGTGAGCCTAGGGGCAAAATTCTAATTTTGCCAAAGTATAAGGGCAAAATGGTCATTTTTGCCTAAGTAGAAATTTTGATGTATCATGAATTATAAAGTGAACGAATGAGTAAATTTTATTATTATAGATCACGAAGAGCGCAGAAACAACCTTGATCGAGGAAAAGGCAAGGTTACGGACTAAACCGTCGACTAATACATTTTGCACCGAGGTAAGTTTATGTGTAAACGATACATCTTTAATACATATGTTGTTACTTATTGATGCATTGTATGAATGAGATCAATTATGACTCAGATTGATTGATATTGGTAGATAGTGATTAATTCACGTATGAACCTCGGAATAAGTATATAAGTGTGGGAAAATATTCGTAATAATTACTTGGTGGGCTGTGTGTGAAACCACCGTAAATATTCTAGTTGGTAGGTTAAGTGCGATACCACACTATTATTAGCTATTGGTGGGCTGTGTGTGATACCACCGGGTACTTAGTATCATTTTGAGGGGTTCATCGAGAAATTGTATAAGTAAATGTTCATGTTGCTTTGTGGTGATGAGTGCATGGAATGTGTAAAAGTAATTGTGAGCAATATAGTTGTTATGTGGTTGGAATGTGGTAAGAGATAAGATGAGTAAGCATGATTATGGAAATGTGAAATTTTCTTGCTTAGTATGTAATGTTATTAATTGTTTAGCATATGTTATGATGCTTATTATTTACATGTAAACTTACTAAGCTTAAAGCTTACTCCATTTCTTTTCCCTTATTTTATAGTGTCAAAGAGCCAGTTCGGGATACGAAGATAATCTGAAGATCATCCACACTATCAGCTTATCTCGGTATATTAGACTTAGCATTTTGAGTATGGCATGTGTAGGGGCTAGGCATAGTGAAATGTTTTGTTGTTTTGGCCAAGTGTGTTGGCTCTTTTAAAGGTGAACACTTTTGTAAATGGCCATATTTAATGGCTCATTATCATTAAAAGATGAAGCTATTCATGTTTGTGTATGATGTATGATTGGATGATTGAGTAATGGTTGAATGTGATTGTTGTTGTATGAGTTAGGGTGGTAAAAAGTGCTTGGCAAATAGCCTTGTTCTTGTCCACACGGGTAGGCACACGGGCGTATGTCTAGGCCATGTGTGACATACGTTCAGCCCCATGGGTGTGTGATCAGGCCGTGTGTCCCTTGTATGTTAGTGTTGCAAGTCAGTGTCGACCATGGGCTAGACACATGGGCATGTGCCTAGGCCGTGTGCCCCTTATAAGGTCGCTGACGTCACAAACAAAATACCTAGGTTTTCACACACGGGTGAGGACACAGGCGTGTCTAGGCCGTGTGGAGGACCCGGGCCAAGGACACGGGCGTGTGACCGGTTGTGTGAAAACCCTTGTAGGTTCGAAAGGAAAAATAAATTCCACACGGGCTAGGGACATGGGCGTGTGTGACCACACGGCCTGCCCACACGGGCATGTCACAATTTCACACGGACGTGTGGCCCTACTAAGGCAAAATTTTCCTAAGTTTATAAAAGTTCCCAGTTGATTTTCGAGAACCACTGTTTGCATGTTTAAGGCCTTGTAGGCCCATAATGAAGATGTTTTGAATGTGAATGGAAAGTTTTAAGTTGGGATGAAATTTTACAGCCCAAAGTTGCATGTTCAAGTGAGATAAGTCCGGTAATGCCTTGTACCCGATTTCGGCGTTGAATACGAGTAAGGGGTGTTACAGGCAAAATAGTCATTTTTGCCTAAGTAGAAATTTTGATGTATCATGAGTTATAAAGTGATTGAATGAGTAAATTTTATTATTATAGATCAAGAAGAACGTGGAAACAACCTTGACCGTGGAAAAGGCAAGGTTACGGACTAAGTCGTCGATTAATCCATTTTGAATCGAGGTAAAAGTACTTGTAAACGATACATCCTTAATACTCATGATGTTACCTATTGATGCATTGTTTGGATGCAAATACTTATTGGTTAGATTGATTGAAAATGTTAGATAATGAGAAATTTTCGTATGAACCTCGGAACAGAAATGTAAGTACGGACAAATATCCGTAATTACCATTTGGTGGGCTTTGTACGATACCACCATAATTATCATTACTGGTGGGTAGTGTGCGATACCACCTTATTATTTATTGACGATGGGCTGTGTGCGATACCATCATTTATATTATCATTTGGTGGGCTATGTGCGAAACCACCATAATTATTCTTGTTGGTGGGCTATGTGTGATACCACCCTATTACTGATTAATGGTGGGCTGTGTGCGAAAACATCGGGTACCTAGTATTATTCCGAAGGGTTCATCGAGAAATTTGTCTAAGTGAATATATCATGTGGCTTTGTGGTGATGAGTGCAAGGTATATGTGCAAGTAAATGTGAGCAATATATATATGCTATATGGTTGGAATGTGGTAAGAGTTTAGATGAGTAAGCATGTTTATGATAATGTGAATTGTTCTTACATAATGTATAATGGTTGTGGTTGCTTTGCATATGATATGATGCTTATTCTTTACATGTAGACTTACTAAGCTTAAAGCGTACTCCCTTTCTTTTCCCTTGTTTTATAGTGTCAAAGAGCCAGTTTGGGATACGAAGATAATCAGAAGATCATCCACACTATTAGCACATCTCGATATAGTTAGACTTAGCATTTTGAGTATGGCATGTATAGGGGCTAGACTTAGTGAAATGTCTTGTTGTTTTGGCCAAGTGTGTTGGCTCCTTTAAAGATGAACCCTTTTGTAAATGGCCATATTTAATGGCTCCTTATTATCAATATATGGAAAGATGAGGTTATTCATGAATGTGTATGACGCATAATTGGGTTGCTTGGTTAATGGTTGATTGTGATTTATGTTGTATGAGTTAGGGTAATAAAAAGAGCTTGGCAAATAGCCTTGTTCTTATCCACACGGGTAGGCACACGGGCGTGTGTCTAGGCCATGTGTGATACACGGTCAGTCCCATGGGTGTGTGATTGAGCCGTGTGTCCTCTGCATGCTAGTGTTGCAAGTCAGTGTCGACCACGGGCTAGACACATGGGTGTGTGCCTAGGCCGTGTGTCCTTTATGAGGTTGCTGATGTCATAAACAGAATACCCAGGTTTTTACACACAGGTGAGGACACGGCCGTGTCTAGGCCGTGTGGAGGACACGGGCCAAAGACACGAGCGTGTGCCCGGCCATGTGAAACCCCTTGTAGGTTTGAATTGAAAACTAAATTCCACACGGGCTAGGGACATAGGCGTGTGTGACCACACGGCATGCCCACACGGGCGTGTCCCATTTCACACGGGCGTGTGGCCCTATTTAGGCAAAATTTTCCAAGTATAGAAAAGTTCCCGGTTTGATTCCAAGACCATCCATTTGCTTGTTTAAGGCCACGTAGGCCCATAATGAGGATGGTATGAATGTGAATGAGATGTTTGAAGTTGGAATGAAATTTTATAGTCCAAAGTTGTATGTTCAAGCAATTTAAGCTTAGTAATGCCTCGTACCTTGTTCCAATGTTGCCGGGTAAGGAGTGTTACATTTAGTTGTATCAGAGCTATGGTTTAGTCGGTTCTCGAATTACCGTGGCGTGTGTAAGAGTCTAGCTATATATGCCATAGACGTATATTGATAGTGTGGTGACTTTTTACAATTTTAAACTGTGTTTTCGTATAGTAAATGGATCCCAACCGAGTGGCTGCTGATGACTAACGCGCTGGCTCCCGCGCAAAGGACCGCGCCTGTACGAGCGAACCCTAATGCTAAACCTCCTCCACATGATGAGTAATTGGTACACCGAGGTTGTACGAGTGAACCCTAATACTCAACCTCCTCCACCCCCTCCTATACCTCAGCCAGTTCCTGTGGCTCCTCAAGGTATAGATTTGGTGAGAATGACTAAACCTCCGGTCGATAAGATTCGAAAAGAAAGGGCTGAGGAATTCAGAGCTAATATAGACGATGACCCCGAGAGAGCGGAGTTCTGGCTTGAGAACGCAATGCAGGTATTCGATGTACTCTCCTGCACACTTGAGGAGAGCTTGAAATGTGCCGTGTCATTGCTAAAGGACTCGTCATATCGTTGGTCGAAAATGTTGACGTCGCTAGTTCCAAGAGAGAGAGTGACATGGGACTTCTTTCTGGAAGAGTTCCGAAAGAAGTACATAAGTCAGAGATTTGTGGATAAAAAACGGAAAGAGTTCCTCGAATTGAAGCAAGGCAAAATGACTATGACAGAGTATGAGCGCGTGTTTGTTAGGCTCAATAAGTATGCACAAGAGTGTGTGTCTACGAAAGATATTTTGTGCAAGAGGTTCGGAGACGGGCTGAAAGAGGATACCAGATTGCTAGTTGGGATTTTGAAATTGAAAGAATTTGTGGTGTTGGTTGATAGGGCATGCAATGCGGATGAGCTAAATAAGGAAAACAGAAAAGCCATGAGTGAGGCCTGAGATGCAAGAAAAAGGCCAATGAGTAAATCGTTCTAAGCTCAATCAAAGAGGTCCAAGGAAATGAACCCTCAAACGACTACGTCAGTTGGATATTCATACCGAGATAAAGGTAATACATACTCGGTATCGAGAGTTCAAGCCACCTCGATGGCAAGCGTGGGTAATCCAAAGTCAAATAAATCGGAGTGTCCAAATTGTGGTACGTAACATACTGGAGAGTGTTAGGGGAACAACCGTAATTGCTAGAAGTGTGGTTCACCCGACCATTTCATCCAGAATTGCCCAGAGAGGGACAAGAAGGGAAGAGAGCAAGAAGTAAGATTAAGCAATGTATCTTCGAGGGGTAGATCAAAAATGAACACGGGAGGTGGGACTAGTAGTAAAGGTGCGCCCAGAGACTCTGCTATGAGATTGGAGGGTCGAGCACCTGCAAGAACTTATGCCATTCGCGCTTACGAAGAGGCATCATCCCCAGATATGATAACAGGTACTTTTTCTCTTCATGATATCTCTGTTGTTGCTTTGATTGATCCGGGGTCTACCCATTCTTATATTTGCATGAAATTGGCATCTAGCATGAGTATGATTGTTGAGTCTACAGAATTTGTAGTAAAAGTGTCAAACCCGTAAGGCAAACATGTGCTAGTTGACAAGGTGTGTAGGAATTATCCTTTGACGATTAGAGGTCATTGTTTTTCGAAAAATCTCATGTTGTTGCCGTTTGATGAATTTGACCTAATTCTTGGTATGGATTGGTTGACTACTCATAATGTTTTGGTAAACTGTGGTAGTAAGTTTATTAAATTCAGATGTGTAAATGGGGATGTCATTCGGGTTGAATCAGGTAAACTGGATAGTTTGTCTGTAATGATGTCATCTATGGTAGCTGAGAAATACTTGAGGAAAGAGTATGAGTCCTATCTCGCCTTTGTACTGAATACTCAAGAGTTAGAGGTAAAAATTGAATCAGTGCCTGTGGTGTGCGAGTATGAGGACATGTTCCCAGAAGAGTTACTCGGATTGCCTCCAGTTAGAGAGGTTGAGTTTGGTATAGAGTTTGTTCTGGGTACAGCACCTATTTCGGTTGCCCCGTATAGGATGGCACCATTAGAGTTGAAAGAGTTGAAGGTTTAATTACAAGAGTTAATGGATAAGGGTTTTGCAAGACCAAGCTATTCACCGTAGGGTGGTCCGGTACTTTTTGTGAAGAAGAAAGACGGATCAATGAGGCTATGTATAGATTATAGACAACTCAACAAGGTGACATTGAAGAATAAGTATCCTTTACCAAGGATAAATGATTTATTTGATCAATTGAAGGGAGCTACGGTGTTTTCTAAGATAGACTTAAGGTTTGGCTATTACCAGTTGAGGGTTAAGGAGCAAGATGTGCCGAAAATTGCATTTCGGGCAAGGTATGGCCATTATGAGTTTCTTGTCATGCCATTTGGCTTAATGAATGCTCCTACGATCTTTATGGATTTAATGAACCGTATCCTCCGACAGTATTTGGATAAGTTTCAGGATGAGAGTGAACTTGCAGAACACCTGAGAACTGTGTTGCAGACTCTAAGAGACAAGCAATTATATGCTAAGTTTAGCAAGAGTGAGTTTTGGCTTCGAGAAGTTGGATTTTTAGGACATAGTGTATCGGGTGATGGCATTAGAGTTGATCCAAGTAAGATCTCGACTATTGTGGAATGGAAACCGCCAAGGAATGTATCATAAATTAGAAGCTTTTTGGGTTTATCGGGGTACTAAAGATGTTTCGTAAAAGGGTTCTCCATGATTGCTACCGCGATGACAAAACTGTTGCATAAAGATGTTAAGTTTTAATGGATCGTGAAATGCCAACAGAGTTTTGAGAGATTGAAAGCATTTTTAACTGAGGTGCCAGTTTTAGTACAACTCGAGTCGGGGAAAGAGTTTGTGGTCTACAGTGATGTGTCATTAAATTGTCTTGGCTGTGTGTTGATGCAAGAGGGTAAGGTAGTAGCTTATGCCTCGAGACAGCTAAAATCACATGAGAAGAATTATCCGACTCACAATTTGGAGTTAGCTGCGATCGTTTTTGCTTTGAAGATTTGGTGTCATTATTTATATGGTGAGAAGTGCCGAATCTTCATCGATCACAAGAACTTGAAGTACTTAATGAATTAAAAAGATTTGAATTTGCGACAACGGCGATGGCTCAAATTATTAAAGAATTATGAGTTAGTAATCGATTACCATCCAGGGAAAGCAAATGTGGTTGCGGATGCCTTGAGTAGAAAACCCCTGTATGCTTTGAGAGCTATGAGTACGAGCTTAGCGTTGTCTGATGATGGTGCTGTATTGGCCGAGTTGAGGGCTAGACCATTATTTCTTCAGCAGATATGTGAAGCTCAAAGGAATGATAGAGAAATACAAGTTAAGAGAGCTCGATATGAATCGGAAAATGACTCTGATTTTTAGGTTGGTTCAAATGATTGCTTGATGTTTCATGGTAGAGTTTGTGTACAAAAGAATGATGAGTTAATCCAGAAAATTTTACATGAAGCACACAATGGTTGTTTGTCAGTACATCCGAGCAGCACAAAAATGTACAATGATTTGAAGAAGTTGTATTGGTCGTCGGGTATGAAAAGAGACATCTCTGAGTTTGTTACAAAATGTTTGATCTGTCAACAAGTGAAAGCCGAGCATCAAGTACCTTCGGGATTACTTCAGCCAGTGATGGTTCTCGATTGGAAGTGGGATCGAATCACAATGGATTTCGTAACGGGGTTACCTATGACTCCAAAAAAGAAAGATGCTGTGTGGGTTATTGTAGATAGATTAATGAAGTTGACTCATTTTATACCGGTGCGTGTGGATTATTCACTTGATAACTTGGCCAAGCTATATATTGCTGAGGTGAGATTACATGGGGTACCTATATCCATTATCCCGGATAGAGATCCAAGATTTACTTCGAGGTTTTGGAAGAAGTTGGAGGAAGCCTTGGGTACAAGATTGAATTTTAGTACCGCGTTCCATCCTCAAACTGATAGCCAGTCCAAAAGAGTGATTCAAGTTCTTGGGGATATGCTCAGATGCTGTGTGTTAGAGTTCGAAGGTAGTTGGGATAAATACCTATCTTTGGTTGAGTTTGCCTACAACAACAGTTATCAATCGAGTATATGGATGGCACCGTACGAAGCTTTATATGGTCGCAAGTGTCAGACTCCCTTGTATTGGACCGAACTTAGTGAGAAGCAAATTCATGGAGTTGATCTAGTTAAAAAACCGAGGAGAAAGTGAAAGTGATTCATTCTAGTTTGAAAGCTGCTTTATATCGACAAAAGTCATATGCGGATTTAAAAAGGAAAGAAATCGAGTTTCAGGTGGGCGATAAAGTATTCCTAAAAGTATCCCCGTGGAAGAAAATATTAAGATTTGGTCGGAAGGACAAATTGAGTCCACGATTTATAGGGCCGTATGAGGTTATTGAAAGGATTGGGCCAGTAGCTTACCGATTGGCTTTGCCGGCAGAGTTAGAGAGAATACACAACGTGTTTCATGTGTCAGTGTTGCGATAATATTGTTCTGATCCTTTGCATGTTATCCCTCCAACAGAAATTGAGATACGACCAAACATGACTTATGAAGAGGAACCAATTAAGATTTTGGCTCAAGAGGTTAAACAGTTGAGGAATAAGAGCATAGCTTTAGTGAAAGTGTTATGGCAAAAACACGGTGTGAAAGAGGCTACATGGGAACCGGAAGAAGCCATAAGGGAACAGTACCCAAACCTTTTTACCGGTAAGATTTTCGGGGACGAAAATCTCTAAAGGGGAGAGTTGTAATAGCTCGATATTGGGGCTAGTTAAAATAGTGGTTTCGGGACCACTTATCCGAGGTTGAAGAAAATTATTTTGATATTATTTTATGGGTTATAACATGATTATAAGGTTGCATGGAAATTTTGGTGCTTTAATTTTAACGATTGTATGCTTATTTGTGAAAAAGGACTAAATCGCATAAAGTGCGAAAGTTCCATTTTTGAAGCTAGGATTGTCTAATAGCTATGGAATATTAAATTGGAGGTCTTTAAAGTCCAAATAGACCACCCTTAGATTGATGGCCTGCCAAGGGGGGAAAAAGACATTAATTTGGTCAAAATTTTGGTGAAATTAGGTTACCAAAATAAGATAAATAAAAGAGTTGTCATCTTTTACTATTCACACTTCTTCTCCACCGAAAATTGAAGAGAAAATAGGGGATTTTGAAGTTCAAACTTTCAGCCAAGCTATTCTCTTACAAGTAAGTGATTTTAGAGGTCTTTTTTGATAATTTTTGTACTTTTAGAGCCCCTAAAACTTAAGCTAGCTAATGAGAGGACTATTTTGTTAAATGGTTGAAAGTTTAAGGACTTTTCATGAGAGTGTTCATGTTTTTTGTTGAGTTTTTATGGAAGAAAATGCATGTTAGTGGGTTAAGGAACAACTTTTGTGAAAGGTGTTACCATGAAAACACCTAAATGGGACTTATTTGTGAAAGATGTAAATGAGTAATAAATGCATGAAATGATGGGTTTTATGAATTGTTATAAGAGGAATAAATGTTCAGCTAGGCTTGTAATTTTTGTTATAAATTTACGAGCCTAAGGGCAAAATTGTAATTTTGCCAAAGTATAAGGGCAAAATGGTCATTTTTGCCTAAGTTGAAATTTTGATGTATCATGAGTTATAAAGTGATTGAATGAGTAAATTTTATTGTTATAGATCAAGAAGAACGTGGAAACAACCTTGATCGAAGAAAGGGCAAGGTTACAGACTAAGTCACCGATTAATACATTTTGCACAAAGGTTGTAACGCCCCAAAAATTTAAGTCTTTAATTTTTGCATGATATGACACAAATTGCTTGTTTGCTTTAATGGCTAAGTGATTTGGGTGTGTATGGGGGTGTGTGAGAAGCCCGGGTTCAAATCTTGAGTTTTGCAGAATTTTTAGTTTTGCTCTTAAATGAATTTGGACACTGGCATAAAGGCCTTTTAGATAATAATGCTTGTTTTATGACACAAAAAGAGCTTGTGGTCTAGTGGCAAGGTGACGTGTTGTGTAATGTGGGGTCTGAGGTTCAAGTCCTGGGTTGCACAGTGGAGTGTTTATTTTGCTGCTTGAGCTGTGTAGGTAGTGGAGTTGGATTGAAACACAACTAAAGGGAGTTTGATTAGAATTTGAATGGAGTTTGAACTGGTCATGGAGAGGTTTGAGGAGGGTTTTAGGAGAAAATCAAGGAGATGATAGGGGAGGGAGTTTGTGTCGAATTTGGACTCTGGCACTCAAGATTTCAGCCAAGAGAGGTATACTGCTCATTTGGGTTTTTTTTTTCTCTCTTTGGCCAAATGTGGTAGGTTCTTTTGGCATTTTTCTCTGCTCACTTTTTCCTTTTTGAATTGTTCTTTCTTTTCCTATGCCGAATCCACTTTTCTTTTCCCCCTTCTCTTTGCTGTTTCTTTTCTCTCCTCTACTTTCCCAAACCTTGACCGAATAGTATATCCTTTTTTCCCTTCTCTATTTTTCTTTCAGTGTTCTGCTGTTTTTGGGTTTTGGCCAATAGTCTCCGTACTCTGCTGTGGTGTTGTGGTTTTGGTCTTGTAAGAGTTTTGACGAATCAGTAGGTACTCATAAGTTTCCTCCTTTGATTTTCTGTTATTTTTCTATCTTTTCCGAAATTCGAATGCTTCTTCTTACGTGTTCTAATTGCGATTCTTGTCTTTTCCTTGCAATGTGGTGGTTCGTTGGGTACTAGGGATTTCAGTGGAGTGAAGGGGTGCAAGTGACTGAAGCAATCAAAACCTTTTTGTTTATCGTTCAGTTAAGGTAAAAGCGTTATCTTGGTCTTTTTGAGCATAGGCCGAATATCCCTATGTTTCGGCAAGTTTGATATTCATGGATTTAGCCACTTGTGAATGATTCTACCCGATGAGATCTGTTGTTATTGCAGTAAGTCGGCAAGTAGCGTTCGATCATTTTGGTCAGCGATCTAAGAGGAGTAAATCGCATATTACGCAGTCAAGGTTGGGTGCGTGAAAAACTTGGAGCGGTTGCGTATACAGGTGTGTATTCACACTGTGTTGATTGTCGAACGGCAAAAGCCGAAAAGTCGAAAAGCCGGAATATTGGGCTTTGAGGTCACATGGGCGTGCAAACGCTCGTGTGGTCAAACCGAGCCCATGAATTACGGGCGTATGATTGTGGAAGCCTCCATGAGCATTTTCATGGGATTAGGCCGTATTGGGTCACGTTGAGCCGTAAATGGGCCGCATGGGCCCAATGGGCTCATGGGCCCCACACGGATGGAATCCACGATTTGTGGCATATACTGGACTAAGTTATGTAGGTCTCATAGTCGTGGCGAAATCTGGGCTGAACGGGCTGCACTAGTGTGCGGGCCTACTTGGGCCAAGTAAGAGGCCTTGGGCCCATTTACACTGTTATGACCATTTAGGTTAGCGAAGTTGCACGAGGCGACTGCGAACCTTCTGAGAGGTTGATATCTGCACCGAGGCCCCAAAGTAGGTAAAATGACCAAAATACCCTTAAAGGGTGAAATGACTATTTTACCCTTATTAGATGGAAATGACCGTTATACCCCTAAGGGTAGGCTGACTGATGTGTTCATGATTTGTATATAGTTGTTTCTGAGTATGACATTCTGCATATATGTATGATTTATGACATGACATACTGCATGGGGTTGGGATATTGTTATGGAGGAAGTATACTGTACTGGTGGCTTTGCCACATATACTCTTACTAGCAGCTTTACTGCGATACTGTTACTGGCAGCCTTGCTGCGATATTGGTGTGTTGGCTGGGTGGGTCGATTTTATCCCCACATGGTGTGTTGGTGGTACGGAGTGGTGTGTTGGCTGGATTGGGATGGGTTGCATTACTGCACTGTACTGATATGTATTGGGCTAAGACCCACACTGCACTGTTACTGAATAGGGCTCAGGCCCAGACTATTACTACATGTGGTATACTGACTGACTGATAGGAGGTTACACACTGAGTTTTCGTAAACTCACACTTTCCTTTTTATTGTACATGTAATCCTCATCCATAGGCGATTGGGTACTATGAGGGGCTCGGAGGTAGCCACACAACTGCAGCGGTTCTACGCATGTTTTCATTTAAATTTAAAGTTTATGTTGGGTATTGTTTTTGTAATAAGGCCATTTTTGTTCGTTTAAAATTTTAATCGGGCTTTGTTTACTTATTTTAAACTGCTAGTCTAGGAGAAGATGAATTTTCAAAATAATTACTATTTTCAAAGACACGAAATTTAAACATTGAGTTTTCAAAAGCTTCTGCAATTCTAAATCAACCTATTATAACAATAGCAGATAATAAGGCAAACGTTTGACTAGATGATTTGTGAAATAATAATAGAGGGGTTTTAAGCTTAGAAACAAGTTTTTATCAATAAGTCCAACTTTCGAAAGACACTTCAATGTGACACGCCAGACTCGTCCATAACGTCTAGGCCGGGTTTGGGGTGTTACAGAGGTAAGTTTACTTGTAAACGATACATCCTTAATACTCATGATGTTACCTATTGATGCATTGTTTGGATGCAAATACTTATTGGTGAGATTGATTGAAAATGTTAGATAATGAGAAATTCTCGTATGAACCTCAGAATAGAAATGCAAGTACGGACAAATATCCGTAATTACCATTTGGTGGCTGTGTACGATACCATCGTAGTTATCATTATTGGTGGGCAGTGTGCGATACCACCTTATTATTTATTCACGATGGGCTGTGTGCAATACCATCGTTTATATTATCATTTGGTGGGCTATGTGCGAAACCGCCGTCATTATTCTTGTTGGTAGGCTATGTGTGATACCTCCCTATTACTGATTAATGGTGGGCTGTGTGCAAAACCACCAGGTACCTAGTATTATTTCGAAGGGTTCATCGAGAAATTTGTCTAAGTGAATATTTCATGTGGCTTTGTGGTGATGAGTGCAGGGTATATGTGCAAGTAAATATGAGTAATATATATATGCTATATGGTTGGAATGTGGTAAGAGTTGAGATGAGTAAGCATGGTTATGATAATGTGAATCATTCTAACATAATGTATAATGGTTGTGGTTGTTTTGCATATGATATGATGCTTATTCTTTACATGTAGACTTACTAAGCTTAAAGCTTACTCCCTTTCTTTTCCCTTGTTTTATAGTGTCAAAGAGGTAGTTCGAGATATGAAGATAATCAGAAGATCATCCATACTATCAGCACATCTCGGTATAGTTAGACTTAGAATTTTGAGTATGGCATGTATAGGGGCTAGACTTAGTGAAATGTCTTGTTGTTTTGGCCAAGTGTGTTGGCTCCTTTAAAGATGAACCCTGTTGTAAATGGCCATACTTAATGGCTCCTTATTATCAATATTTGGAAAGATGAGGTTATTCATGAATGTGTATGATGCATAAATGGGTTGCTTGGTTAATGGTTGAATGTGACTTTTGTTGTATGAGTTAGGGTGATAAAAAGGGCTTGGCAAATAGCCTTGTTCTTATCCACACGGGTAGGCACACGGGCGTGTGTCTAGGCCATGTGTGACACACGGTCAGTCCCATGGGTGTGTGGTTAGGTCGTGTGTTCCTTGCATGTTAGTGTTGCAAGTTAGTGTCGACCACGGGTGTGTGCCTAGGCCGTGTGTCCCTTATGAGGTTGCTGACATCATAAACAGAATACCCAGGTTTTTACACACGGGTGAGGACACGGGCGTGTCTAAGTCGTGTGGAGGACACGGGCCAAAGACACGAGCATGTGCCTGGCCGTGTGAAAACCCTTGTAGGTTCAAAATGAAACAAAAATTCCACACGGGCTAGGGACATGGACGTGTGTGACCACACGGCATGCCCACGTGGGCGTGTCCCATTTCACACGGGCGTGTGGCCCTATTAGGCAAAAAATTTCCAAGTATACAAAAGTTCCCGGTTTGATTCCAAGACCCTTTGTTTGCATGTTTAAGGCCTCGTAGGCCCATAATGAGGATGGTATGAATGTGAATGGGAAGTTTGAAGTTGGAATGAAATTTTATAGTCCAAATTTGTATGCTCAAGTAAGTTAAGCTTAGTAATGCCTCGTACCCTGTTCCGACGTTGCATACAGGTAAAGGGTGTTACATAAAATGAGAGGGAAAGGGACATCGAGTTCTTCTGAAGAAACAAGGGAGATGAACATATTTTTAAAATTAAGGAAAAAATGTCTTTTAAAAACTCTCAGTTTTCCCTTGTTTTTTCAAATTAGTCATTAGTTTAATTAAAACACATTTTTTCTCAATTATTTTCAGACCTGGTTTTAATTCTTAAAATTCATTTTAAGTTATTTAATAACCGACCACCTAATCCTGATTTTCACCACCTAATTTAAATAAGATAATTATTTTAATATTTTATTAAACACTCTGATCATATTTGTAACACTCCAATTACCAACCATTTTGTACAAAAAATTCTTATCATCATTCATCATTCGATACATATTACCTGAATATCAATTGTTCAATAGATTTCATAGCATCTCCCATCCACGGTCTTATTTATTTTCGACATAATGTCATAGTGTCTTTCAACTATGGTCTTATTCATTTCCCGTCATATTGTCATAGTGTCTTTCAACCATGGTCTTATTCATTTCTCGTCATGTTGCCATAATGTCTTTCAACTATGGTCTTACACGTCTAAATCGTGATACCATAACGTCTTTCAACTATGGTCTTACTCATCTGAATCATGATGCCATAACATCTTTCAGCTATGGTTTTACTCATTTCTGGTATAATGCCATAATGTCTTTTAACTATGGTCTTATTCTTTTTCTGGTATAATGCCATAGTGTCTTTCAACTATGGTCTTTTTTATTTATGGTATAGTGCCATAGTATCTTTCAACCATGGTCTTAATCATTTCCTTCAAAAGTATAAACTCAATTCACATATACACAATTAAATATTAAATAACCGAAACAATAACTATTTGATTTAACAAGGTTATGAACTTAATGATTTACGATAGCTACTAGTGATCAGAAGCGATTACTCAATGACCTTCTCTTTCGCACAGTTAACAATCGATCTACATGTTTCTGGATCTCTCTAGCACCCAGTGTCTAATGGATAAGTTCGTAGTAAAGTTTTGCGCACAACGTTAGTCGGATAAACCGATGATATCATATGTGCCTAAGTTCTCAACATGTAGACAAATATCCCAATTCATCATTACATTCATAATAATTATACATTATGAAAATTTCTTTATATAATATTCTCGGAATAATCAAGTTCAAAATTTCCTATCCTACTCAATTCATTCCAATTCTCACAATTCAGTATTCATAATCACACTTAAATTTATACGACAATTATAAACTCGTCTTGATCCATAATCATGCAAATGACATATATTCGTAAACAGGTAAATTGATCCTAATTCATATTATTATGTACCGAACCTCCATTCTATTGGTTCAGCAATAATGATTCCTTGAGCTCTAGCTCGAGCTAAATGTTATAAGAATCCACATCGGTATCATTTTCCTATTTTCTCCCAACATTCACTTCCTACAAAACAATTATTTTGCTAATTTTTGCCCTACAACATAGTTCAACTCATTAGACGTTTTCAAATATAAAACAAAATAATGAACCATTACATTCCAAATCCCGACTCTGACTCGATTCAATGATGGCATGTAACTTTAGACTCAAATTTGAGCTCGATTTAGTCCGAGAATCAACTAAACCTATAGCTCTGATACAACTAAATGTAATACCCCAATTACTGACCCAATCACCAGGTCCGGGCAATGGGATATTACATTTGCTGCCGGAGCAACTGAAAACATTCATTCAAATATAAATAAAAAATCATACATTTAAACCCATGACTAAGTCATGATTAATATATATATCAGTATCTTAACTATTAAACTATTTCTTCGTTGCATTTCATGCATCCTATTTTCCAATTATATATATTAATTCACATCCAAAACATTATAATCACATCTAAATACTCGCATATCATCATCAACACCAAACATATACATGGTACAAACCATTAACAACTATCATAAGTGCCTATTTATAAAACATCTCAAAGTATGAATTAATTCTCCAACTAAGTAGAATATAACATAAAATCCTAGAGGTACATGCCAACTAGATTAACAAAAGTTTCACCCACACAATGAGTGCATGATTTTCTACTGGATTCCAATAACCACGAGTGCACATGATTGAACTTAACCTACATACAGAAAACAAATCGAACGCTGAGTAATCATCTCAATGGCATTTTTATAAGTAATATTATAACATGACATAAATTATGTAAGGACATAAATAAAATAAAAAAAAAGGTTCGTGCTAGTTTAATATGTTAAATTATATTATAAGAACATAATCCTTCCATATCGTATTTATAGTCGTACCGACTAGTTGTCACACATTCATCTTCAAATTTCTTGACCTATAAACTCCAAAATGCAATTAAACATTGAATAATAGCTTACATTTGTAATAAGGCCACCAAAATGCAATTAAACATTGAATAATAGCTTACATTTGTAATAAGGCCATTCTGCCTGGGCCATGAAAACCAAAATAATAAAAAATAAATGTCGATTTTCTTTACAGTCCAGTACAAGACCAATTACAGACCCAATCCTTTACAACTAAAACCCAAAACCCGATTAGCCCACTTACATACCCAATACCTAAACTAACCCATACCCATACCCAAAATTTTTTTTTTCAGTGGCCTAGGGTTTCTGGGAAACCCTAGGCGGCGCAAGTTTCGCCCCAGCCTCGCGCCGAAATCAGTTCCTCGCACCCCATCAGCCCTCGGTCGCGCCGCAGCCTGCGCGAATCCCTTATCTTTGTCGCGGGATCTTCGTCCACCTGCATAAGAAAGGAAACCAAATGCAGCAGACATGGCAACAATTTTTATTTCCTTTTTATTTTTTATTTTGAAGGCTATAAAAGCCTTACAAAAACTTGTAAATCGGACACAAAAAAAAAACAGAAAATACAAACAATATTAAAATACAAAAAAAACTCCGAATACAATACGCAATATTTTTCAGGTGATTTCTTATTTTATTCGCATTATTCCATTCAATACATACATTTTTTTAAAATAGTTTTTTTTTTAAAAACAAAAGAGGTGAGTTTACCTTCCGAAACTGAGGCTTTAAACCTCCGGCCACCGTCAGTGGTGGCGTGTGAGGCGCGTGGAGCGGTGGCCTGAAGGGCTAATAATCGAAACCCAGACGAGCATTAAGAGAACTCTTAATTTTTTTTAAAAAATCGGATGCCAAATGAATTTTCGGTCCGAAAATTAACATATATAGTATTTAAAAAACAACGTCGTTTTCGCTTAAGCAAATAAGCGTTAAAACGACGTCGTTTAGAAGGCCAGAATCCGCGCGTTGACCCGACCTGGGGAAGGATCCGCGTGTTTTCATTGAATGGTCTAATTGCCATTTTAGTCCTCTCACATTTTTATTATTTTTAATTCCGTTTAATTTAATTTTTTTATTTTTTAATTTGGCCTTAAATATTTGTTCACATTTTAATTTAGTCCCTTGGGCTA
Organism: Gossypium australe; assembly: GCA_005393395.2. Lineage (NCBI taxonomy): Eukaryota > Viridiplantae > Streptophyta > Magnoliopsida > Malvales > Malvaceae > Gossypium > Gossypium australe. The sequence continues at coordinate 50,506,553 of CM016614.1, forward strand.
TTTAAGGGCCAGTAACAGAACGATGCCGTTTTGAAAATGAGGCATAATTGCCCAATTGATCCCTGCTTTTTTAGCGCGCATTTCAATATTGTCCTTTTCTATATTTTAGATTTATTTTTTAATTATTTTAATTTAATCCTTATCCTTTTTTTTGTTTTATTCTTTTTATTTTTCGTTTTGCTTTTATTCTTTTTAATTATTTTAATATAATGTAAATATTAAATTATCATTATTTATTATTTATATTTCTCACTTTTATCCACATATTTTTTATTAGTTATTATATCATATTTTATTTTTATATCATATTTTTATATTATATTTTATATAGCATTTTAATATATTAAAATATTATTATTATTATTATTTGTATAAAATTTATTTTTATTGCATAACATGATTCATTTATATTATTTATGTTATACATATTTTTTAAAATATCTTTATTTAAAATTATTATTTATTATGTATTATGTATTATCTTTTATATGTATTAAATTATATTTTTTATAATATTTTTTATACTTTTTTTTATATTGTTATACATATTAATTGTTTTATAAAATTATTTTTTTCTTATTTTATTTTGTTATAATAATTATTTAGTGTTTAAATATATCTTCCCCTTTTTGTTTAACTTTATTATTTCATGAAAAATCTTAATTATTGCTATTTATTTTATCTCATGCTTATTTATTTATATCATTTTAATTGTCATCATTGCTTAACATAGATCTTTATATATTCATTCATGTTATATTCTTTTATTATTTATTGTTAGAATAATTTGTAGTTATGTAGAATTGTTATTAAATATGTATGTTGTAATGTATTCATACAATGTCCTACCCAAACCATTGTTCTATAACAATACCTTTTAAATTAAAACATTTTATTCAAATATTTTAAAAATACGGTGATATGTGATATTTGGGGACTTCGAGAATAATTGTGCCCTAACTTACTGGGTTTCGATTTTTCTCGCAGAACTTAAGGTATTAGATATCCCTTCTCTTTTAAAACTGAAACTTACCAATTTCAATTCAAAAACTTATTCTTGGGAATTCAAGGCGTTGTGTCCTAACTTACTGGATATGATGTTTTGTGTCTCGAGGTAAGAATTTTCTAAAACAAAGACGTGCCTAGTTTCGAAGTTATGAGATGCTATATCCTAACCTCCTGGGTATAGTATTTCATTTATTTGAGATAGGCAAGCCATAATTTTTCTTCTAACAAAAGGATCTTATTTTAAAATTTTCAAATTTGCAACATTAGGACATGATTTTATCGATTAGGTACCAATTTTTGGGCGTTATGAGGGTGCTAACCCTTCCTCATACGTATCCGACTCCCGGACCCATTTTTCTTGTTTTTCATGGACCAAAATCAGTATTTTGAAATAAAATGATTTTTAAGGTGATCCAATCACACCTAAATAAAAAGGGATTGGTGGCGACTCCTATTTTCACTTTTAAAAGTCGATTCCCCGTTTTTAAAATCTTTTAAAAATGGTTTCGACAGCTTGGCGACTCCAGTAGGGACTAATAAGAGAGTCAAGTCGTAAAATAGATAATTTCATGTCCTTTTGTCCGAATTTAAAATTCTATTTTTTAAAAAATATGATCCTTTTATTTGCATTTGGTTCTAATTTTAAATATATTTCTCTGCATTGCACTGCATGACCGTCGTGGTCGCACCCTTAAGTGGGAGCAAGAAGCTATGCCTTCGTGAGGTTTTCACCTCCGCATGGGCTAGTGGATTGCTTCCGGAATAAATCTATACCTATGTCTTCGTGAAGTTTTCACTTCCGCATGGCCATAGGGAAATGTATTCCCCTGAATCGAACTCGGTCCATATGAGCCTATAATAGGGGAGGATCGATGGATCTGCTGGTTTGGATACCTCAACTTTAGAGATAAAACCGCATATAGTAAACCCTAAGAACATACCTTAGTTAGAGCTATGCCAAGCTTTAGTAGTTACCTAGATAAGTGTTCATTTTACATGCTTTATATTTTATTATGTGGTACTGTAACATCCCGAAATTGGGCCTAATAGGATTGGGCTGATTGGGCCTTGGGCTTTAGGAAAATTTGAGTATTATTTTATTATTTGTGTTAGCTCGGGTATGAATTATGTGTGTTTAGCATAGTCTTGTGAAGGCTTGATTTTATTAATGAGGCTAGAATAATTCTTAGTATTGAATATTTAGTGAAGTGGATTAGGTGAACTTGACACTTAAGTTAATTTAAGTGTTAAATTCTAGCACATGAGGAGTTAGTGGCAAGGTGGTTATGATGCATGAAGGGTTGCATGAGGGAAGAGGTTCGAATCCCATGGATGACATTAAGGTGACTTTTAATTTTTTGTATGGCATGTGTTGGTCAAATTTTACATATGGTAAGTTGGACTTTAAATTTTATGGTAAGTTGAATATTAGATTAGGAAAGCTTGTATTTTGGGATAAGAATCTTAAGATTTATGGAAGGATGGAGGGATAAGGGGCTTGAATGATGGAGAGTTGTTTTGGAAATATTTTTATGGTCATTTTGTCCATGAATGTGGACGGTTTCATGGACTAAGGGGGTTGGCTTAAGTTTTGTGAGTGAATAGGAGGAAATAGGGAGAAAATTAGGATTGTGTTTAATTCAAAATTTCTTTGAATTGTTGGCAAAAGTATGGTTGCCGAATTTTGATTTGTGTAGGGGGAACTAGGGTGCCGAAACTTCTTTGTAGTGAGGTGACATTTTCGGCTAGTTTTCTTGGTGTTAGTCTTTGTTTTTGTGTCAAGCCGAAATCTCCCTTTGCTTTGCCATTTTCTTCATAGTATTTTCGGTTGAAGCAAACCCGATAACCCAAGTAGAATTGTCGATTTACTAACTTAGTCTTTAAGCCGAATTACATTTGTTTCTTTTCTCTTTTTTCTTCTTGGAAACCGAAACCATACTCTCCCATATCTTTCTTTTACTTTCCCATTTCTTTGCTCAAAACCGAAAGTATCTATCTTCTTCCTTTCATCTCTTTCTTTTCTTCTTTCAAACTCTTGAGCCGAAATCCTCTTCACTTTTCCTTGCCGAATTCCTCTCTTCCATTTTACTTTTCTTTTTCTTTCTCTTTTCCACTCTAGCCAAATTCTCTCTCTCTCATTTTGATTTTCTTTGCCACTCACGTACTTTATTTCTTTTTATCCACATATCTTTTGCTATCTTCATTCAAAACCATAGCCAAATCCTCTAAGCATTCTACTCCCTCCACTTTGGCGTAATCCCTTTTCATCAGTAAAGTGCCGAAACACCATCTCAACCTCGTTTCTATACCTATCTTTGTGTTAGCCGAATATCCCATTACCATTGGGAAGGTTTAGCCGAAACCCTTTTCTCTTATTTGATTTCTTCAAGCAACGTGGTGGTAAGTAATTTCTATCCTAGCAATCGGTGTAGGTTCTTTTTCTTTTAAGTGTGCCGAATCAAGGATTAAGCCTTGGTTTAGGGATGGCCGATTATGCTTGTGCCATGATATGTGTTTCTTGTGATGGTAGCTAGCATTAAGGAGCATTAAAGGAGAAGCTTTCGGGATTCGATTCTTCAAGGTAAGTAAGTGTAGCATTCGGCTAAGGGCCATTCTTTTGGATTATTGCTTAAAGCCGATTCTAATGTGGGTTGTTTAGGGAATTTCGACAGAGTTCATAATCAAGTGGCGTTTTCGGGATTTAATCGACTGTACCAAATAGGTGCGTAGTTATCGCACTGTCTCTTGATTGTGTGTATGTGTTATATTTATGTATATGTGATATGATGTTAATGGTAGCCGAATTAAGGACTAAGATTGTGAATACCCGTGGTGGGTGATCGAATACTCAGGTCAGTGGTTTATGATATTAAATGATCATTGATGAATATATGAAATGTGATGGCATGTGATGCATAATTGTTCAAGTGATATGTTGTCATGATACATATATATGCATGGGACTTGGGATGTGACTATCGAAGGAAAGGGTGTACATTATGTACGTGGTCTGATGTTAGCCTTGTGCTACATTGGCGCTTGATGGTGGCTATGTGCTCCATCAAGGGAGGTGTTGGCTAGGTGCCCATCTCGGCGGATGATAGCTGTGTGCATCACCGTAGATTGAGGATGACCTCGAGTCACCTCGTGGATACAGATATGTGGATCACTATGTGATCGGTGGCTTAGCCACGGCCTTGGGCAGCAAGTCTGCCAAGGTAAGATATGTGGATCACTATGTGATCGGTGGATTAGCCACGGCCTTGGGCAGGGAGTCTGCTAAGGTAGGAGTAACGGATGGACTCTAGGTTGGGTTGGGCATCATGTTGCATATTTATGCATTTTGCATGACTAATTATGTGGATCAATGTGGATATGGGTCAAGCCCAACATGTGGAATTATGTGGATATAATGCCTTAACATCTGATATGTGATTGATGTGTGGATATGGGCCAAGCCCATACATGGAGACATGTGAAATAACTATGCACTGAGTCTGTGTGACTCACCAAAATTTTCTATTACCTTTCAGGTGATGCATAAAGCTTGGACCGGGTTGGAGTGGATACGAGGTGGCCCATGCAAAAGATAAATTTATTTGTTTTACACATTTTTCTTATGAAAGGTTATTTATTGTAATAAGGGCCATTTAAAGTATTTAAGGAATTTTATTATGTTTTAAGTTGGATTGTCGATTATATTATTATTTGAAAATGTTTTATTTTAAACAACTTAATTTTATTTGGAACTTTAATTACACAATGTTTTAGTAAAGACAACAAATTTTTATGTTTTTAACTCTAAGTCAAAAGTTTTTCAAACGTTTTCCGTAGTGGCATTTCAAATTCGGTCATAGCGAATGGGCCGGGTTTGGGGTGTTACAGGTACTAACTTGTTGTGTTTCATTCTTGTGCATATCATTTCGTATTTAAAGAGGTATCAATTCACAGTCAGTTTCTGAAGTTAGAAAGTTGGTTATGGAGAACGAATTCCTTGATAAAGTGGAAGACAATGCAGTCGTTCGTATATGGTCAGAGCAAAGCCAATTAGAGAAAGGAGATAACTTAGCTGTTGGGTATGTGTCAGAACTACGGGATTTCGCTCGCATCAGTGTCACCCAAAATGAGCTTCAGGAGTTGAAGGGAATATGGACCCAGTGGGACGATGAGGCAAAGTAGCTGTTCTATCGTAATTATGGTGATCTACCTTACTTGCTCGACGTTTCATTTCATTTTAATTTAATCCAAAAACACCTAAATGGGCAAATTACCATTTTGCCCTTAATGTTTCACATTTTTATAATTTAATCCTATTTGCACAAAACACAAAATATGCAAAATCTCCCAACAATGTAGCTAGGACTAATCTTCCACATAAATATATAAGTCCATACATTTCATTTTTTTTGCAATTTAACCCCTCAAAAATTTACTTTTACAATTTAGCCCTATTTAACTAAATTCATCCAAAATTCAAGAACAAAGTATGTTCATCAATTACATATCTATCATCCAACACCATAAAACATCACAAAACTCAACATAGCATCAATGGCATTTTACACAAACATCATCAATTCATGAAATTGAGACATGGGTTTTAAAGCTTTCGAAGCAACGATTACAAAAACGTAGAAATTATCGAAATCCGATTAAAAACTAACCTTGAATTAAAGCTTGTAGTAGCCGAATACTAGCCAAGGTTTTCTTTCTTTTTTTTTTTCACATTCGGCCATGAGAGAAGTAAAGATGATAATGGCTTATTTTTGTTTTATTATTACATATATTATGTTATTACTTAATTTACAATTTTAACCTTTTCTAATTAATAATATAAAACATAAACATTGGTTTATTAGTCTTTCTACCGTCCACTAACTTTAAAATGGGCTTTTTGCCCCTTAAGGACTTCATATTAAAAAGCCACTATCAACTAGGCTCTTTTCACTATAGTTTGCAACTTTTACGCTTTACGCGATTTAGTCCTTTTTGTCTAATTAAGCACACAAACAATTAAATTTCTATACGAAACTTTCACACATAATAATTCACATATAATTAACACAGAAAATAATATTTAAATATTTTTCAAACTCAGATTCGTGGTCCCGAAACCACCGTTCCAATTAGGGTCAAATTCAGACTGTTACATAAGCATGAGGTTTGGGTATTTTTAATCTACATAGAAGGGGATGGTATCCGTTATGCTGTATCTGAAGGAGACAAGATTCATGTGCCTTCTCCACTTCTTTACAAATTTTTCATACGTGGGGCATGGATGTGATAGGGCCCATCTCGTGAAAAGCTTTTAGAGAATATCAATTCATCGTCGTGGTCGTCGTTTATTTCACTAAGAGGGTGGATGTAGCTTCATATGCCAATATTGCAAAGTCGATAGTCATAAAAAAAAGGGATTAGATGCCAGCAATGAATGCCAGAACGGATCATGTTTAATAATGCATAACTGTGTAAAGTCAAAGATTATAGTTTGCTCAAAGATCAGGCAGCATATCCCAGTGCAGTAAATGTTGTCAAAAGAAAAAAAAAGAATAAGATAAAAGGTGACCAAGACTTGTAAAGATTGGTATAAGAAGCTATCATTTACTCTCTATAATTATCGAACGTTGACCTGCACCTTTGCCGGGGCAACATCTTACCCACTGGTTTATAGATTGGAAGTGTTTTCATCAATTGAACCTAATCGAAGAAAAGGTTAAAAGCTATCCATCATGGTTAGATGATGCAAGCTTACGACAAAGAGGTTCATCCTAAAGAATTCCATGAGGGGAACCTTTTGTTGAGGATGATCCTTCTTATACAAAAGATCTTCAGAGGAAAGAAGATGCTGGGAAGGACCTTATGTATTAAGAAGGAGCCTGTTCTAAAGGAGCATTGATATTGACCGAGATGGATGCTAAAGACTTGCCTAATCTGGAGAATTTAGATTCAGTCAAGAAGGATTTTACCTGAAAGGAGAAGGGCCAAGGTGAAAACTCGCAAAGGGCTCCTTGAGCTCAAATTCACTCAAAAAATTTTCAAAAAAAAAAAGGAAAGAAAGAAAAGAAAAGAAAAGAAAAATGAGAGGCCAAGGTGAAAACCCGCAAAGGGCGTTTTGAGACCAAAAGGGATTTGACCTGAAAACCCAAAAAAGGGCGGCTCAAATTTTGATTGAAAGTGGGGCATACAGTAGTCTTGCTACGCTTGAGTTAACAATAAGGAAGTATGTTACTCTTGAGGCATCGATAAACTACTCTGGATCTTCTAAACACGTATTGAGCTCAAAATGGTCCTCAAGGAGTTTGTACAGAGACACTCAGGCTGCGATATCTGGAGCAACTATCTTTTATCTTACCCATTTTAAATTTGCTATCTTTGATTACTTTATTCTTTTCAAAGATACACCCCAATCAAATTTCTTTTATAGCCTTGACTATCTTTGCTTACTTTATTCTCCTAAGATACATCAATCAATTTTCTTTTATTGCCTTCGTTATCTTTGATTAACTTATTTGTTTCGAGCTATGCTCTTGATTAATTTCTTTCTTGTCCATTGTTGTGATCTTTTTCAAGCATTTTATATTGAAATAATGATTTTTGGACTAATAATACTTTCATAAAAGGAGTTTCGCATATTACTCTAGAAGCTTCTAAATAATATGAAATCTGAAATAGGACTATTATTTAAAACTCACCAAGCCTAAGGTTTTGAAATATTGAAATATGATTTTGGATTTCTATTGGTTGAACAAAAATACAAGACATTTCGTTAAGTGATATCATTTCGACGAATGAAGAAAGGGATCATTCTTAGGAAAAGAAAAGATACCTTGCATTCATTTGGTCATTACACCTAGGGGATGATGTAACAGACCAAGTTGATTGAAGATTCCATACCTCTTAGTGGTAACTGGATGGATGGAAGGAACCAAATGTTATTCCCCTGAAGTTGCAGTGGGAGGTACAAATTTTATGTCCTAAGGTTCAAGGGAAGGGACTCTGAAATTACAGTGGGGCAAGCTTGCTGAACAAAATACGATTGTTTTTTTGGGTTTTCTATCAAAGATACCAGCTGAACAAGAATGCATGGTAGCAGATCAGTGATAGAACCTTGATGAACTATGAATAATGCCGACCCATAGGGATCATTCCCACATTTCCAATTAGGAGCATTTGATTCATTCCGATAATTATATCCTAATCGTTGTGTATAAAAAAAAAGAGAGAGAAAAAGAGGGAGATCATTCTCATGACATTCTGCATTCATGCAAATGTCATCCATAATATCATTTAGTTATGAACGTTTGATTCATTCTAATCATTACGTCCTAATCATTTTACATCATTCTCATGACATTCTGCATTCATGCAAATGGCGTCCATAATACATTCGAGTCTACAGGACATGTCCCCCAGAGGACGGTGTAGCAACATTGGTGAATTCACTAGTCCTATTTTCCTAATCGGCAAGTGAATAGGTCGAAGATTGTAGATCTTGTCACCCTAAGCAGTAGTGGAACAAGATCGAATTGCAAATTTTATTTCCATGAAGCAGTAGAGTAGATTTAAGCCATCAGTCTTATCTCCCTCGAGATGGTAGTGGAACAGGCTGAAGAATGAAGTCTTCCTGAGATAGTAAGAAAGCAAATTTGAAAGTTCAGTCTTATCTTACTCGAGATGGTAATGGAGCAGGCTGAAGATTGAAGTCTTCCTGAGATAGTAAGGAAGCAAATTTGAAAGTTCAGATTTTGTTCCCTCGAGATGGTAGTGGAACAGGCTGAAGATTGAAGTCTTCCTGAGATAGTAAGGAAGCAAATGGGAAAGTTCAAATTTTGTTCCCTCGAGATGGTAGTGGAGCAGCCTGAAGATTAAAGTCTTCCTGAGATAGTAAGGAAGCAGACTGAAAAGTTTAGATTTTGTCCTCTCGAGATTGCAGTGAAGCAGATCGAAGAATACTAATCTGGAATCCCTGAGTTTGCAGGGAGCAGATTAAAATAGTAGATCTAGCATTCCTGAAGTTACAAGAAGTAGATCGAAGACACTAGTCCGGCATTCCTGAGTTTGCAGGAAGCAGCTTGAAGATATCATTTTAGCATCCCTGAGTTTGCAGGGAGTAGATTAAAATAGCAGATCTAGCATTCCTGAAGTTGTAGGAAGCAGATCGAAGACATCAGTCCGGCATCCCTGAGTTTGCAGGGAGCAGATTGAAGATAGCAGATTTGGCATTCCTGAAATTACAGGAAGCAAATCAAAGACATCAGTCTGGCATCCCTGAGTTTGCAGGGAGCAGATTAAAATAGTAGATCTGGCATTCTTGAAGTTGCAGGAAGCAGATCGAAGACATCAGTCTGGCATCCCTGAGTTTGCAGGGAGCAGATTGAAGATAACAGATTTGGCATTCCTGAAGTTGCAGGAAGCAAATCGAAGACATCAGTCTGGCATCCCTGAGTTTACAAGGAGTAGATTGAAGATAGCAGATTTGGCATTCCTGAAGTTGTAGGAAGCAAATCAAAAACATCAGTCTGGCATCCCTGAGTTTGCAGGGAGTAGATTGAAGATAGCATATTTGGCATTCCTGAAATTGCAAAAAGCAGATCGAAGACATCAGTCTGGCATCCCTAAGTCTGCAGGGAGCAGATTAAAATAGCAGACCTGGCATTCCTGAAGTTGCAGGAAGCAGATCGAAGACATCAGTCTGGCATCCCTGAGTTTTCAGGGAGCAGATTGAAGATAGCAGATTTGACATTCCTGAAGTTGCAGGAAGCAGATCGAAGACATCAGTCTGGCATCCCTGAGTTTGCAGGGAGCAGATTGAAGGTAATAGATTTGACATTCCTGAAGTTGCAGGAAGCAGATCGAAGACATCAATCTGGCATCCCTGACTTTGTAGGGAGCAAATTGAAGATAGCAGATCTGGCATTCCTAAAGTTGTAGGAAGCAGATCGAAGACATCAGTCTAGCATCCCTGAGTTTGCAGGGAGCAGGTTGAAGATAGCAGATTTGGCATTCCTGAAGTTGCAGGAAGCAGATCGAAGACATCAGTCTGGCATCCGTGAGTTTGCAGGGAGCAGATTGAAGATAGCATATTTGGCATTCCTGAAGTTCCAGGAAGCGAATCGAAGACATCAGTCTGGCATCCCTGAGTTTTCAGGGAACAGATTGAAGATAACAAATTTGGCATTCCTGAAATTGCAGGAAGCAGATCGAAGACATCAGTTTGGCATCCCTGAGTTTACAAGGAGCAGATTAAAATAGCTGTCTGGCATTCTTGAGTTTGCAGGAAGCAGATTGAAGATACCAATCTGGCATCCCTGAGTTTACAGGGAGCAGACTAAAATAGCAAATCTGGCATTCCTGAAGTTGCAGGAAGCAGATTGAAGATACCAATATGTCATCCCTAAGTTTGAAGGGAGCAGATTAAAATTGGCAGATCTGGCATTCCTAACGTTGCAGGAAGCAGATCGAAGACATCAGATCTAGCATGCTTGAGATTGCAGGAAGCAGATTGGAGATGCCAATCTGGCATCACTGGGTTTGCAGGGAGCAGATTAAAATAGCAGATCTGGAATTCCTGAAGTTGCAAGAAGCAGATCGAAGACAGCAGATCTGGCATTCTTGAAGTTGCAGGAAGTAGATCAAAGCCATTAGATTTATTGAAATCAAGATGAAGTTCCAATACCATTGCAGTGGAGTTGGAAGCCATTTGGAGAAGACGACCAAGAAGACGAGGCTCGGCCAAGACTGGGCAAAATTGGTCCTTTTATAGTCTTTGCTCTATTCTCGTTACACGACAATGAGCAAAGAAGGGCAGCTGTAATAAGGCCATTTTGCCCGGGCCCATGAAAACTGTAACAACCCAAACTCGGCCCAAACACTATGGCCGAATCTAGTTTGTTACCGGGAAAAACCTTTTTGAAAAAAAACCCTTTTTTAAACCAATTTAAGTTGTCGAAAACCTTTTATTTTAGTGACCTTGCTAAAACCATACTTAGATTTAGTTTGGAAATTTATTTAAGTAAAGTTTATACAGATTTCAAATGTGCCCGATGGCACAGTAAAACATTTTTCGTTCCAATTTTGGAAAACATGTGAATTTATTTTGATATTGATAACATAGTTTAAAACAAGTATCCAACATATGAAAATAATAAAATAAAGTATCAGAAGGCCTTATTACATCCCAAAATAAAATTTAACCAACAATAAAATAAAATAACGAAGTTTAAAGTTCATTTAATTCAAATCCACTGCATGGCCACCTCGAGTCCCTCCGGCCCCATATCCGCGATCTACTCGTCACCTGGAAAAAAAAATGTAAAGGAGAAGGTGAGTCACCAAGACTCAATATGTAACCCTTCCCCCCGATTTAGGCAATTTCATACACAACATACAATTAATCATCATGTAATAAGTCATGCACCCAACCTAACCAACCAAACGCCTTGATCTACCCCGTGTGGTACCAAACCACTGGTGGTGCCAAACCACTGGTGACATATAGTCCCAGATGTGATGCCAAATCACTGGAGGTGCCAAACCTCTGGTGTCCGTAGACACAATCGATTGATGGGGCCAACCCATCGTGTGATGCCAAATCACTGGCGTCGATCCCTTATTATAATATGTGGGGCCAACCCACTGTGGTGCTAAGCCACTGGGACGAGACGCAATGAGGTACCAAACCTCTGGAGGTACCAAACCTCTGGTGACCGTAGTCACAGTGTGTTACCAAAACACTGGTGTCCGTCGACACTAATAACACTGCCCCCTCCTCTCATCAACCCATCACAATATTCAAGCCATCATATGTTCAATCACATATATCAAATTTAACAATATTCGTAAACAACATATCATGCTTTCCAAAAGCATCATAAAATCACATAATCAATCAGGGACTTACCTGGATCCTTGCTTATACCACTCATGGTATTAAATCCAAATCTACATAGATCAGGTTAGCACACACAAGAGTTCTAGTACATTTAGTTAATTATAAGTGCGTATGTACACACCTGTCACCATGTTATTCCCAAATCCCGAAGAAAACCAATCGGCCACACTCTAAATCCTTGCCCCTATATTCGGCCAACTGTCAAGGTCAGTGTCCTAGGCCATTCGGCCAAAACCAAAATACCAAAAGGGTTAAGATTTAACCCGAAAGCCTTACCTAACGCCCTTGAGAACCAGCCACCAACTATGTATTTTGCTCCCCTACATTTGGCCATTGCCAAAACTCACATCAGTAGCCTTCGATTTAAAGGAATATCAAATAACTAACTAAAGTAGATCTTACCATTACTTACCAAAAACGAACACTTAGGGATTAGAGGCTTGGGTCAACTGTTTACGATTCTAGAGTACCTAAAAGAGATTGATTACCGAAAAGTGTTTAGAGGCTTTATTAACAACTGCCGAAATTGGCACTTTTTCTTGCAATAGTCGACCGAATATAAAAGAAAAGACCCATAGGTAATCGGCCAAACACTTACTTTCCTTAAATCGCTTGCCAAGGAAGATTCGAAGAGATCTATCCCACCTTTATTATTCGGCCAATGTGTCTCAAGTTAGGGGAAAGAAACTTCGGTACCAAGATAAGATGTATATTCGGCTAGAGAGAGTTTAACAGGGGGAAAAGGGATTTCGGCAAAGGGTAAGGTGTAGGTTCGGCTATGGTTGATTCCAATATCAACCTTGGCTGGACTTTGGGAAGAAAAGAAAAGGAAATTGGTTGGAGAGGGTGTAGAGAATTCGGCCAAAAAGAAGGAAAAGTTAGATGGCAATGGTGTTTTTGTTTGAGAGAGAATGAGAGAAAATCTAAAAGAAGTGAGGGCTAGCCGAATTTTGTGAAGCAATCACTAGGAAAATTCGGCCTTATCCCCCCCTAACACCTTGCCGTCCCCTCCCCTGAGGAATTCAAAATTCGACCAACTCTTGATTTGAAATAATTCAAAAGAGTTTGAATTAACTAATGCCTACTTTTTCTCTTGGAATTAATCAAAATAAAAATCCCATAATATCCAATTAATAATCTATTTTAATCTTAATAATATCCTCATTATTAAAAAGAGTTTAAACTGAGAAAAACTCTCCCCCTATTACCATCCAAATAAAGAGCAAAAAGAGAAAACTTTGCGACTCGAACCAAGGCTCTCCCTTCCCCTTGATGGCGTCACATGTAACCCCTAAGTGGCCCTCCTTTTGCCACTTTACCAAGCTGATTTTTATGTCAGAACTCCATCATTTATTCTTATAACCCCCTCTTGCTAAGGCTCCCTGCCTTAAAGTTCAAAAAATGAAATTTTCTACTAAACCGAGCCTACTCAAGACCCTTAATTAACCTTTATTATTCCCTAAATAATATCACCGCAGTTCAAACATAGTAAAAATAATTTACTTCCAATTAGCCCCATTTTTAGGATGTTACAGTTCTACCCCCTTAAAATAATTTCGTCCTCGAAATTACCTGATCAGAAGAGGTGGGGGTATTGCTGCCGTATCACATCCTCGGGTTCCCACGTAGCTTCCTCTGTACCATGGTTCCGCCATAGCACCTTCACTAGGGGCACTGACTTCCTACGCAGAACCTTCACATCTCGATCCAAGATCTGAACTGGTTCCTCCTCGAAAGATAAATCCGGATTGACCTCAATCTCAGCCACTGGCACAACGTGCGATGGATCTGACTGATATCGCCGAAGCATTGACACATGGAAGACATCATGGATCTAATTCAGTTCTGCCGGCAACTCAAGCTGATAAGCTACCGGTCCCACCCGTTTTATCACTGCATACGGGCCAATGAACCTTGGGCTTAGTTTCCCTTTCCGTCCAAATCGCAATACCTTTTTCCAGGGCGACACCTTTAGAAAAACTTTATCTCCTACTTCATACTCCATTTCTTTGCGTTTCAGATCAGCATAAGACTTCTGTCTATCCGACGCTTCCTTAAGACGAGCCCGAATCACCCTAACTTTGTCCTCTGTTTCTGTAACCAACTCTGGACCCAAGACTTGTCTTTCACCTAACTCCGTCCAACATGTAGGAGTACGACATTTCCGTCCATACAGTGTTTCGTATGGTGCCATCTGGATACTCGCTTGATAACTATTGTTGTAGGCGAATTCCGCTAATGGTAAAAATTCTTCCCAACTACCTCGGAATTCCAAGACACAACCTCTCAGCATATCCTCTAAGGTCTGTATTACCCTTTCCGATTGTCCGTCAGACTGTGGATGGAAAGCGGTACTGAAATCCAACCGTGTCCCCAAAGCTTGATGCAACGCTTTCCAAAACCTTGACGTGAATCGGGGATCCCTATCCGAGATGATCGATACTAGCACACCATGCAATCTCACTATTTCAGCCACATACAACTTTGCTAGCCTTGGAAGAGGATAATCCACTCTTACCGGTATGAAGTGAGCTGACTTAGTTAGGCGGTCCACAATCACCCAAACCGCGTCCTTCTTGCTGGGCGTAAGGGGTAGCCCACTGACAAAATCCATAGTGATCCGCTCCCACTTCCATTGAGGGATCTTTACTGGCTGAAGTAGCCCTGATGGCAACTGGTGTTCAGCCTTAACCTGCTGACACGTCAAACACCTTCCCACAAATTCAGTTACCTCACGTTTCAACCCCGGCCACCAGAACTGTCTCCGCAAATCTCCATACATTTTGCTGCCTCCGGGATGCATAGCGTATGGGCTGCTATGTGCATCTAGCAGAATTCTTCACCTCAATTCTGTATCCTTCGGCATACAAGCTCGCCCTTGAAAACATAGTACTCCGTCACTAGACAGACTGTACCCTTCTATACCACCATCCTGAACTTGCACCCTCTTAGCTTTCAACCCCTCGTCTACTAACTATTTTTCCTTAATCTCCTCGATCCAAGTGGGCTTAACCTGCAGCTCTGCCAAAAGACTTCCATCGTCATATAGACTCAAACGAGCAACCATTGCTCTTAAGTTTGTCACGACCTTCCGGCTCAACGCGTCAGCTACCACATTAACCTTACCCGGATGGTACTCGATTGAACAGTCGTAGTCCTTTAATAGTTCAGTCCACCGACGTTGTCTCAGGTTTAGATCCTTTTGAGTCAGTAGATACCTCAAACTCTTGTGATCCGTGTAGACTACTGACTTCTCCCCATACAGGTAATGCCTCCATATCTTCAGAGCGAAAACAACTGCTGCCAACTCCAAGTCGTGCGTCGGGTAGTTAACCTCATGCGGTCTTAACTGACGGGATGCATAGGCTACCACCTTCCCCTCCTGCATCAACACACATCCCAAACCAGTATGGGATGCATCACAATAGACTGTGAATAACTTCCCTACCTCAGGCTGTACCAACACCGGAGCTTCCGTCAGAATCTTCCTCAACTTATCAAAACTTTCCTGTTGCTTCTCCGACCATATAAATGGTACTCCCTTTCTTAGTAACTTCGTCAACGGCGCTGCTATTAGAGAGAAACCTTCCACAAATCTCCGATAGTACCCCGCTAGGCCCAGAAAACTTCGTATTTCCGCCACCGACCTAGGCAGTTTCCAATCCAACACCGCTTCAACCTTACGAGGGTCTACTCTAATCCCTTCTGCCGACACCACGTGGCCTAAGAAAGCCACCTCCCTAAGCCAAAATTCGCACTTACTGAATTTGGCGTACAACTGCTTCTCCCTCAATACCTGTAGAACTATACGTAAATGCATATCATGCTCCTCCTCCGTCTTTGAATAAACCAATATGTCGTCTATGAACACCACGACAAATTGATCCAAGTACTGCTGAAATACCCTATTCATTAAATCCATGAACGCCGCTGGTGCATTGGTCAATCCGAATGGCATCACCAGAAACTCGTAATGCCCATACCTTGTTCGGAATGCCGTCTTGTGCACATCAACCTCCTTCACCTTAAGTTGATGATAGCCCGACCTAAGGTCTATCTTCGAGAATACCGAGGCACCCTTTAGTTGGTTGAACAAGTCATCAATCCGAGGCAACGGATACTTGTTCTTGATCGTTAACTTGTTTAACTGACGGTAGTCGATGCACATCTGCATGGACCCGTCCTTCTTTTTGACGAACAGCACAGGTGCTCCCCACAGAGATATACTTGGTCGGATAAACCCTCTATCCAAGAGCTCCTGAATTTGAGCCTTCAGCTCCACCAATTCCTTTGGTGCCATTCGATACGGTGCTATAGATACAGGTGCCGTTCCAGGTAGCAAATCTATACCGAATTCGACTTCCCGATCTGGAGGCAAACCCGGAAGTTCCTCTGGGAATACATCAACGAATTCCCCTATTGTTCCGACCTTTCCAACTGCTGACTCCTTAGCCTCCAAGGCACAAATTCGAACTATAAACGCTTCACACCCTTTTCTGACCATCTTGACGGCCTTCAAAGCTGACACCACATTAGACAGGTAATTTCTTCGATTATCGATCATAACCACTTCATCCCCTTCGGCCATTTTAAGAACCATGCGCTTAGCAGTGCAATCCAACTGCGCCTGGTACTTAACCAACCAGTCCATCCCGAGGATCAAATCGAACTCCCCAAACGGTAGTTCCATCAGATCAGCTACAAACACGACCCCTTGGAGTTCTAGGGGTACATCCTTATAAAGCTAGTTCACAACTACAGAATGGCCTAAAGGGCTAATTACAGTCATCTTCCTAGCAGCAGCCTCAGAGTCTAGGTTCAAAGTCTCTACCACACTACTAGCTACGTACGAATGCGTCGACCCCACATCAATTAATGCAACACAAGGAAGACCAAAAATTAGAAACGTACCGGTTATGACATCCGGTGCGTCACCCTCCTCACGACGCCTTGCCGCATAGACTAAGCCAGGCTGCCTTGCCTCTGTATTGCCCGCGCCTCTGCCCTGAGTTCCGCGACCACGATTAGCACCATTGCTCCCTCTACCATTACCACGACCTCTTTGTGGTCCCACACTTCTATCCTGAGTACGGTTCTGCCTCTCTGACTAATTCTGAGCTCACTTCCGGGGACAATCCCTCACACGGTGATCTAAAGACCCACATTCAAAGCAGCCCCTCTCACCGGCCCAACAACCTCCCCAATGGGACTTTCCACAACGATTGCACTGAGCCGGTCTCTTATTAGCAGTTGTGGGCCTTGCTGCCTGATTTGGCCCACTTTGTCTAGCCTTTTTCGGAACATTACCACCAGACCCAGATGACCCAAAGCCTCTCTTCTGCTTGATCCTATCATAGTTTTGTCTGACGGACGCCTTGACACCTTTGGCTACCTTAGCCTTTTCCACTAGAGATGAAAACTCACGAACTTGCTGCGGAGCAATCAGCAGCCTCAACTCATCTCTAAGTCCATCCTCGAAGCGGACACAGCGCTCATGTTCGGTAGCCACGATGCCTCTAGCATATCTACTCAGCCTTAGGAATTCCGCCTCATATTCCGACACGGACTTAGTTCCTTGCACTAATCCTAGAAAAGCCTTTCTCTGCGCGTCAGTGTAGCTGGTACCCACATACTTTTTCTGGAACGCAGCCTTAAAGTAATCCCACGTAAGATCATCTGCCGTGGCCTCATCTCGGACAGTGAGCCACCACTGATATGCTTCATCCTTCAGAAGTGACACGGCTCCTTTCAGCTTCTCCTCATTGGACAGGTCCAGATCGTCCATGATCTTTTCCGTAGATTCCAGCCAGTATTCTGCTGCACTAGGTGCTACTCCCGACACACCCCGGAACACCTCAGCTCCATTAGACCGAATTCGCTCGGGGACCGATTTCTGAGCTCCCAGATTTCCACCAGCCCCAGCCACCAACTCGAGAACTCGCAACACAGCTTGCGAAACTGCCTCACCTCTGGTCTGATCCTGCTCCTCAGCTCCAAAAGCTAGAGGTGGTGGTGGCGGTGGTACCTCATTTTCCAAACCTTGACCTGACCTGACGGGTTCAGACACGGTCATCCTACCTCTACCGCGTCCACGGCGTCCACGTCCTCTAGAACTCATTCTATCTAACACGCTTCTAATCTGATTAAGAAAAATTTTATAGATTAGTAATTTGTTCCACTTGATTATCCGCGAAGAATTTTATGAAGAGTTCAATAGGGATTCTTTCGATCAAACAATGTTTTAAGTCTGCTACCCTAGTTCACACAAAAGGGCGCATCCATTCCCTAATACTTTCCATACTTATTCACTCTTTGGACGTTTCTGTCCTGTTTCTATCCAGGGGTATTTTCGTCATTTTCCTACAGGGGTATTTTGGTAATTTTGTCAATCGGGGTAATTTTGTAATAAATCTGGGATATTTTATCAGTTGTAAAACTCTGAGGGTTCCGTTTTAAGAGTTTCCCTTTTTAAAACGATGATGTTGCAAAAATTTTGAACTCGAGGTCATTTTGGTAATTTTGCAAGTTGAGGGCATTTTCGTAAATTTTTCAAAATCAAAGTATTCCATTGATAATTTGCAAAGCAGGGGTTTGAATATTTATAAAATCATTGAAATTTCGGCAAAACCATTGAGTTGGTATTTTATGGACCAAGGGCATTTTAGTAATTTTACCCCTAAGGGTATTTCTGTAATTTTCCACAAATCAAGTTTTTCGAGAAAACTTTGTAAAAATGATTGTTCTCAGATTCTGAAAAAGTTATTGTGAAAGTTTTGAAAACATTAAGGTTTTGTTGTTTCCTTCCCTTTCAAAACATTGCTAGTTCCCTTTCGGGTTTTAGTCATTATGTTTGGCCTATGACCGAGCCTTCTTGGTCAGGGTGAACCAAAGCTACGCACCAGGCAGGATTCGAGTGGAGAGGAGGTGAGTCACGCGGACTGCTTAAATACCAAGCTCCCACCGAACCTTTCTAGACATGCGCACAGAGGTTGCCACACCACTGAGCCTTCTGAGTTAGGGTGAACCGAAGCTACGCACCAGGTAGGATACCTGCGAAGAGGAGGTGAGTCACGAGGACTGATTAAATACCAAGCTCTTCTGGATCCACTCCTAGACATGCGTACAGGGGTTCCCACACCCTAGCTCAGTGACAAGTCATAGATTGGTTTAGTTCCTTAAGTCTTATGTCTGGTTTTGTGTGTTTGAGTAACCTAATCCTAGGGTTCAAGTTCCTATAAGTCTATCTACGCTCCCTTCTACAAAAAAAATAATTCACAAAGAAGTTCAGATGTACTTACCTGGGCGGATCGGTGCCGGAGACTCGGGCCATACTATTCAAAAACCAAAAATTATTCCACAAGGCCTACCAAAACATTTTTGGGCCTTGGGCCCCCACAGCCGAGCTTTGAACTGGGCTCTGATACCAATTTTGTAACAACCCAAACTCGGCCCAAACACTATGGCCGAATCTAGTTTGTTACCGGGAAAAACCTTTTTGAAAAAAAAACCCTTTTTTAAACCAATTTAAGTTGTCGAAAACCTTTTATTTTAGTGACCTTGCTAAAACCATACTTAGATTTAGTTTGGAAATTTATTTAAGTAAAGTTTATACAAATTTCAAATGTGCCCGATGGCACAGTAAAACATTTTTCGTTCCAATTTTGGAAAACATGTGAATTTATTTTGATATTGATAACATAGTTTAAAACAAGTATCCAACATATGAAAATAATAAAATAAAGTATCAGAAGGCCTTATTACATCCCAAAATAAAATTTAACCAACAATAAAATAAAATAACGAAGTTTAAAGTTCATTTAATTCAAATCCACTGCATGGCCACCTCAAGTCCCTCCGGCCCCATATCCGCGATCTACTCGTCACCTGGAAAAAAAAATGTAAAGGAGAAGGTGAGTCACCAAGACTCAGTATGTAACCCTTCCCCCCCCGATTTAGGCAATTTCATACACAACATACAATTAACCATCATGTACTAAGTCATGCACCCAACCTAACCAACCAAACGCCTTGATCTACCCCGTGTGGTACCAAACCACTGGTGGTGCCAAACCACTGGTGACATATAGTCACAGATGTGATGCCAAATCACTGGAGGTGCCAAACCTCTGGTGTCCGTAGACACAATCGATTGATGGGGCCAACCCATCGTGTGATGCCAAATCACTGGCGTCGATCCCTTATTATAATATGTGGGGCCAACCCACTGTGGTGCTAAGCCACTGGGACGAGACGCAATGAGGTACCAAACCTCTGGAGGTACCAAACCTCTGGTGACCGTAGTCACAGTGTGTTACCAAAACACTGGTGTCCGTCGACACTAATAACACTGCCCCCTCCTCTCATCAACCCATCACAATATTCAAGCCATCATATGTTCAATCACATATATCAAATTTAACAATATTCGTAAACAACATATCATGCTTTCCAAAAGCATCATAAAATCACATAATCAATCAGGGACTTACCCGGATCCTTGCTTATACCACTCATGGTATTAAATCCAAATCTACATAGATCAGGTTAGCACACACAACAGTTCTAGTACATTTAGTTAATTATAAGTGCGTATGTACACACCTGTCACCAAGGTATTCCCAAATCCCGAAGAAAACCAATCGGCCACACTCTAAATCCTTGCCCCTATATTCGGCCAACTGTCAAGGTCAGTGTCCTAGGCCATTCGGCCAAAACCAAAATACCAAAAGGGTTAAGATTTAACCCGAAAGCCTTACCTAACGCCCTTGAGAACCAGCCACCAACTATGTATTTTGCTCCCCTACATTCGGCCATTGCCAAAACTCACATCAGTAGCCTTCGATTTAAAGGAATATCAAATAACTAACTAAAGTAGATCTTACCATTACTTACCAAAAATCGAACACTTAGGGATTAGAGGCTTGGGTCAACTGTTTACGATTCTGAAGTACCTAAAAGAGATTGATTACCGAAAAGTGTTTAGAGGCTTTATTAACAACTGCCGAAATTGGCACTTTTTCTTGCAATAGTCGACCGAATATAAAAGAAAAGACCCATAGGTAATCGGCCAAACACTTACTTTCCTTAAATCGCTTGCCAAGGAAGATTCGAAGAGATCTATCCCACCTTTATTATTCGGCCAAGGTGTCTCAAGATAGGGGAAAGAAACTTCGGCACCAAGATAAGATGTATATTCGGCTAGAGAGAGTTTAACAGGGGAAAAGGGATTTCGGCAAAGGGTAAGGTGTAGGTTCGGCTATGGTTGATTCCAATATCAACCTAGGCTGGACTTTGGGAAGAAAAGGAAAGGAAATTGGTTGGAGAGGGTGTAGAGAATTCGGCCAAAAAGAAGGAAAAGTTAGATGGCAATGGTGTTTTTGTTTGAGAGAGAATGAGAGAAAATCTAAAAGAAGTGAGGGCTAGCCGAATTTTGTGAAGCAATCACTAGGAAAATTCGGCCTTATCCCCCCCTAACACCTTGCCGTCCCCTCCCCTGAGGAATTCAAAATTCGACCAACTCTTGATTTGAAATAATTCAAAAGAGTTTGAATTAACTAATGCCTACTTTTTCTCTTGGAATTAATCAAAATAAAAATCCCATAATATCCAATTAATAATCTATTTTAATCTTAATAATATCCTCATTATTAAAAAGAGTTTAAACTGAGAAAAACTCTCCCCCTATTGCCGTCCAAATAAAGAGCAAAAAGAGAAAACTTTGCGACTCGAACCAAGGCTCTCCCTTCCCCTTGATGGCGTCACATGTAACCCCTAAGTGGCCCTCCTTTTGCCACTTTACCAAGCTGATTTTTATGTCAGAACTCCATCATTTATTCTTATAACCCCCTCTTGCTAAGGCTCCCTGCCTTAAAGTTCAAAAAATGAAATTTTCTACTAAACCGAGCCTACTCAAGACCCTTAATTAACCTTTATTATTCCCTAAATAATATCACCGCAGTTCAAACATAGTAAAAATAATTTACTTCCAATTAGCCCCATTTTTAGGATGTTACAAAAACCAAAATAATAAAAATTAAATGTCCATTTTCTTTACAGTCTAGTACAAGACCAATTACAGACCCAATCCTTTACAACTAAAACCCAAAACTCGATTAGCCCACTTACAGACCC
This sequence comes from Gossypium australe, assembly GCA_005393395.2. Classification (NCBI taxonomy): domain Eukaryota; kingdom Viridiplantae; phylum Streptophyta; class Magnoliopsida; order Malvales; family Malvaceae; genus Gossypium; species Gossypium australe. The sequence continues at coordinate 50,528,583 of CM016614.1, forward strand.
AATACCTAAACTAACCCATACCTAGGCCCAAAATATACACGGCCTATAGGGGCCCAAAAACTTAAAATATTTTTTTCAGTGGCCTAGGGTTTCTAGGAAACCCTAGGCGCTGCAAGTTTCGCCCCAGCCTCGCACTGCAATCAGTTCGTCGCACCCCATCAGCCCTCGGTCACGCTGCAGCCTGAGCGAATCCCTTATCTCCGTCGCGGAATCTTTGTCCACCTGCAAAAGAAAGGAAACCAAACGCAGCAGACATGGCAACAATTTTTATTTCCTTTTTATTTTTTATTTTGAAGGCTATAAAAGCCTTACAAAAACTTGTAAATCAGACACACAAAAAAACAGAGAATACAAACAATATTAAAATACAAAAAAATTTCAGAATACAATACGCAGTTTTTTTTAAGGTGATTTCTTATTTTATTCGCATGATTCCATTCAATACATACATTTTTTTAAAATAGTTTTTTTTAAAAAACAAAAGAGGCAAGTTTACCTTCCGAAACTGGGGCTTTGAACCTCCGGCCTCCGTCAGTGGTGGTGCGTGAGGCGCGTGGGGCGGTGGCCTGAAGGGCTAATAATCGAAACCCAGATGAGAATTGAGAGAACTCTTAATTTTTTTTTTTTTAAAATCGGATGCCAAATGAATTTTCGGTTCGAAAATTAACATATATAGCATTTAAAAAACAACACCATTTTCACTTAAGCAAATAAGCGTTAAAACGACGTCGTTTAGAAGGCCAGAATCCGCGCGTTGACCTGACCCGTGGAAGGATCAGCCCGTTTTCATTGAATGGTCTAATTGCCATTTTACTCCTCTCGCATTTTTATTATTTTTAATTCCGTTTAATTTAATTTGTTTTTATTTTTTAATTTAGCCTTAAATATTTGTTCACATTTTAATTTAGTCCCTTGGGCTATTTAAGGGCCAGTAACAGAACGACACCGTTTTGAAAAGGAGGCATAATTGCCCAATTGATCCCTGCATTTTCAGCGCGCATTTCAATATCATCCTTTTCTGTATTTTTGATTTATTTTTTAATTATTTTAATTTAATCCTTATCCATTTTTTTGTTTTATTCTTTTTATTTTTCGTTTTGCTTTTATTCGTTTTAATTATTTTAATATAATGTATATATTAAATTATCATTATTTATTATTTATATTTCTCACTTTTATCCATATATTTTTTATTAGTTATTATATCATATTTTATTTTTATATCATATTATTATATTATATTTTATATAGCATTTTAATATATTAAAATATTATATTATTCTTATTATTTGTATAAAATTTATTTTTATTGTATAACATGATTCATTTATATTATTTCTTAAAAATATCTTTATTTAAATTATTATTTATTATTTATGTATTATCTTTTATATGTATTAAATTATATATTTATTATAATATTTTTTATACTTTATTTTTTTATATTGTTATACATATTAATTGTTTTATAAAATTATTTTTTTCTTTTCTTATTTTATTTTGTTATAATAATTTTTAGTGTTTAAATATATCTTCCCCTTTTTGTTTAATTTTGTTATTTCATGAAAAATCTTAATTATTGCTATTTATTTTATCTCATGTTTATTTATTTATATCCTTTTAATTGTCATCATTGCTTAACATAGATCTTTATATATTCATTCATGCTATATTCTTTTATTATTTATTGTTAGAATAATTTGTAGTTATGTAGAATTGTTATTAAATATGTATGTTGTAATGTATTCATACAATGTCCTACCCAAACCATTGTTTTATAAAAATACCTTTTAAACTAAAGCATTTTATTCAAATATTTTAAAAATACAGTAATATGTGATATTTGGAGACTTCGAGAATAATTGTGCCCTAACTTACTGCGTTTCGATTTTTCTCGCAGAACTTAAGGTATTAGATACCCCTTCCCTTTTAAAACTAAAACTTACCAATTTCAAATCAAAAACTTATTCTTGGAAATTCAAGACGTTGTGTCCTAACTTACTGGATATGATGTTTTGTGCCTCGAGGTAAGAATTTTCTAAAATAAAGACGTGCCTAGTTTCGAAGTTATGAGATGCTATATCCTAACCTACTAGGTATAGTATTTTATTTCTTTAAGATAGGCAAGCCTTAATTTTTCTTCTAATAAAAGGATCTTATTTTAAAATTTTCAAATTTGCAACATTAGGACATGATTTTATCGATTAGGTACCAATTTTTGGGCGTTATGAGGGTGCTAACCCTTCCTCATACGTAACCGACTCCCGAACCCATTTTTCTTGTTTTTCGTGGACCAAAATCAGTATTTTGAAATAAAATGATTTTCAAGGTGATCCAATCACACCTAAATAAAAAGGGATTGGTTGCGACTCTCATTTTCGCTTTTAAAAGTCGATTCCCCGTTTTTAAAATCTTTTAAAAAAAATTTCGACAACATTCATATAAATGATGCTTTTCAAACAAAATCGGCTTTGAAAATCTAGCTTACAAAAGCTTCGAGAACAAACAAGGATTAAATTGTAACATTTTCAAAAGAAGAAGGAAATAGTGCGAAACACGAGTCACACAACCGTGTAGTGCATGATTGAGCCATTAAGTATCAAATTTCATGCTCAAACTCAAAACATTCCCTAATGGTAACCTTTAGGTACCCTCATAGACAAATAAAAGCTAGCCAAATTCGTCAACAATTCATCTATATATCCTACATCAAAACAAAATCTATTTCCATGTCTTAATTGGCACCAAGATACACCATTCAAATCTAATAACACAAACAATTCTATCAAGCATTTCAACCCGTAACAACAAACGAGATTCGAACGATATAGAAATACACATTCTAACCGGTAAAACAACAATGCAGACCGTAACCAAGTTTAAATAACGACAACCAATATTTTCATTCATTTAACTCAGCAGCTCATAACCTTTTAAAACAAGAAGACAAATATGTTGAAATTCTAGCATTCAATTTAGCTAAAACCTATACAAATGTTTAGTTTTGTACATACTTAAATTATGCTTTGGTCAACAACAAATCTTCAACATTACAAGACATTAAATCAGCTTAATAACATCACATTCAAAAAAAAATTATTAGCCTCATTCGAACAGCCTAATTAACACAATATGACAGCATAACAACATTACAATTGAACAATGAAATCAACACATTTGAACAACTTGATTATCTAAATAAAATAGCATAATGAAAGCTCATTTGGACAACATTATTATGTCCTAAAATGAGCAGCATTAATCACGATCAAGACAACTTAAATTGTGTACTAAAACATTATTTTAGACAACATTGACTTGCATCCATTTAAACAGCATTAACCATCATTTAGACAACATATTTCAGCATCAAAGTTTCCTCATTATTCGGACATCTTACACAACAACAATGACAACATAACATATTTTAAAATAACATTAAGTGCAATTTTGTTTTCTAACTTATTTTGGGCAGCATTTAATCACCAAAAATGCAGTGCAATAACTAATTTTAAACTCATTTGTACACTCAATTTGCAGCACTTAAACACTTCAATTTACATCATTTAAGCACTTGAATTTGTAGTAATTAAACACTTCAATTTACAGCATTTAGAAACCTCAACTTACAACATTTTAACATCCCAATTAACAACATTTATACACCTCAATTACACTGATAAAACATCTCAATTTTTAGCAACTAAACAATTCAATTTGTAGTACTTAAAACACCTCAATTTACAACATTTAAATACTTCAATTTGTAGCACTTTATCACTTCAATTTACAACATTTAAACACTTCAATTTGTAACACTTTAACACTTCTGTAACACCCTAAAAATTCGAGTATTGATTTATTGCGTGTTTTGGTGTTTAGATTATGAAGGAAAAAATTTTCTTATTTATTTTCGTGCTTATTATAGTCCTGAAGAAGAGTATAGAATTAATTGGGTATAGAATAATTTTTAGTTTTGAAAATTTATTGAAATGGATCAAGTGTCATTAATACTTAAGTTAATTTAAGTGTTAATAAGTGACACAAGATGAGTACATGGCAAGGTGGTGATGGTGCATGGGTTTTAGCATGAGGGGAGAGGTTCGAATCCCTTAAATGGCATTTAGACAACTTTTATTTTTGCTCTAGTATGGTAAGTGTCGGCCAAGCATAAATATGGTAAATGTTGACCTTGTTATTTTTGGTTAGTATATCAAAGGAATAAGGTAAGTGTTAACATATGGTATGGAATCAAAAATTTATGGAAAGATATGGGGACATAGGGAAAGTATCAAGGAGAATGTTTTGGAAACAAATTCATGGTCATTTGACCAATGAATTTGGACGGCATTGTGGCTAGGAGGAGGTTGGCCGAAAATGCTAGTAGTTGGCTAGGATTAGTTTTGGTCATTTTTAGCATTTTGTGCATAGTTTTGAAACTCTTTCTCTACCTTTCTCCCTTGGCCGAAATTGAGCATTGGTAAGCCTAAATATTTTGACCATTTGGTCATTTTTGCTCATCATTTTGGTATTCTTTTTGTGCCTTTTCTCATAGTGCCGAATTTGTTAACACCAAAAGGGCCATTCTTTCTTTTCTCTCCTTTCTCCATTGCCGAATGTGCTTTGATCCTAAACACATCTTTTTCTTTCCCTTCTCTTCTCTTTGAAAACCGAAACAACATCATCACCATCTCTTCTCTCATATTCTATTTCTTTCTTTTCCTTTTCTTTCTCCATTGTTTCTCTCATGGCCGAATGTTAGTGTGCCCATAGCCGAATCTTCCTCTCTTTTCTTTGGTTTACATAGCCGAATCTTTCTCTAATCACAAACATCATTCTCAATCCTTTCCCTTCGATTGTGGACAATAGGTAAGGATTCTTTTTAGTTACGATTAGTTAATAGTTCATTCTATTAACGTTTTCATTCGTTATATTTTAGTGCTATAACGAAAGATCGGAAATCAAGTATTCGTGAGTATCATAGAACGTGGGAATCGATTTAAGGTGTTAAGGGGACGTTTTGGTCGACTCTCATTTTCTGGAACAAAGATATTGTGGTAAGGAAATTTCACTCCTAAAAACTTTTGGTCATATTATTTCGGTATAATATTAGATTGGATTAATGTTCTTTTGTCATTGAAGACAATCAAAATAGGGAAGAAAAGGGCGGTGTTTAGTCTTCGGAAGAAGGGAGGTTCCGTTAATCCCCCTAAGTATAAGCAAAGGGCTATTTCGGGAATCCAGGATTTTCCACCGGGTTGCGGACGTTCATCCGGGGAGAATCAATTGTTTGAAGTTGTTCGTACTCCCGAACCCTTGTTTGTTCGTGGATTTTCATCGGTTGGCGAACCATCAATCGGGGAGAAACCACAAGTAGAAGAAGTTCAAAATTCCGAGGGTAAAAGTTTGGACCGTTATTTCTAAAGTTTGGCTTCGATAATAAAATATAGTGTTTAATTTATCGTGATATGATTAGGTATCGACGAGCGGGAAAGTCTAGTCCTCACTATAACCAGGTGTGTAACTTCACACTCATTTTTCAGGTTAGATACCAAATCGTAAGTACTGTGATAAAATCGTAAAAATAGCAAAAACGGGAAAATACGTAGTAATTCATACTTTTGAGTAAATGCATGAAAACGGTTAAAGTTGGAAAAATTGCGATAAACCTGCTAGATTGATAAATTAGGCCAAAAGATTGCTAGATTGACAAATTGGGCCGAAATGACTGCTAGATCGCAAAATGGGCCAAAAACCCTCTAGTTCGATTTATGGGCCAAAAACCCTCTAGTTCGATTTATGGGCCAAAAACCCTCTAGTTCGATAAATGGGCCAAAAACCCTCTAGTTCGATAAATGGGCCAAAAATATTCTAGTTCGATAAATGGGCCAAAAATATTCTAGTTCGATAAATGGGCCAAAGTCCGCTAAACTGCTAAATGGGCAAAATACTAAATTGTTTTATGGGCCCAAATGAAATGTTTAATTATAGACCCATTGATGTTATGGATTATTTGATAAATTGTTATATGGCTATATTTTGTTATACACGCATGATTGCATGGGGTGGGGTATTTGATGAAGAGAAGAATGGCCTGTTGCCAAAAAACTAGTTCGGTGGCTCTGCCACAAATTTTGGCTTAATGCCTCTAGTTCGGTGACAATGTCACAATCTAGTTCGGTAGTGCACTACAATATTATTTAAAGGCTTAATGCCTACGATTGGTGTGTTTGGCGGGGTGGGTTGACTTGATCCCCACAGGTGTGTTGGTTGGTACGGGGGTGTGTAGCAGATGGATACTAGGCTTGGTTGGGAAATTCATTTTACATGCATTTTATTTTATTTTACTTTATGTTATATTGTTGAATTCTGCAAATGGGCTCAAGCCCAACATAATATCTTGACGATCTGGCCCAATAATGAAGGTAAGTGAGTTGCACACTGAGTTCTTAGTAACTCACCCTATTTTATTAACCTTTTCCGGTAATGGAAATTGATGTGGACTTGGGCCGGTGATGACTTGGTGGAGGCCATACTACAAGCATGGGTTTTATAAACTATGAACTTTATTTAAATTACTTATTTCAATTACTATTTTGGGTTGATGTAATAAGGCCTCTAATTATGTTTTTATGGATTTTATTGTGTGGATGGATTTAATTTTGTTTTAAGACTTTTAAAATGGGCTTGTGTTAAATTTATAAGGTTTTCTTAAAAATGTTATGTTTTACAATATTTCGAACACCTAAATTATTCTTAAACTTCTTTTAAATTCTTTTAAAACTTTCTTAAGGTTTTGACTTTTATATTTCAATGATAAGTTTTCAAACGAGTATTCTCTTAAATCATCAATTTCAAATCCTCGTACTAGATCTTTATTAAATTCTATTTTCAAAAGGTTTTGTAGCACTACTTCACATTAACCACTCGAGAATAAATGAATATTTGATTGGTGTGACAAACCAAACTTCGTCTAAACGCATAGACCTGGTTTGGGGTGTTACATTTAATGGTATCAGAGCTCAGTTTCAAAACTCGGCTGTGGTTTGGGTTCAACAATGAAATCTGTTTGAAAAAAATTTTTTAATTTCTAGACTTTTTGATTTAAAGGTAGTATGGCACCATGAGCATCCCGCGCCAAGTCAAGTAAGTATCTGTAAACTGATTGTTTATTATTATTATGATATGATCATAAGAAACACTCTAGAACTTCTAGTTTTAGGTGTTGAAAACTGTAGAGATTGAGACAATAGGATATGGTTGCGAAAACAACTCTATCTCTTTTATATCATAAAATATCGTTAATAAACAACTGAAATAGTAATCTGATTCATAAAACTCTTAATCAGATTAAATCGAATTAGTCATTATGAGCACGAGAGGACGTGGTCGTGGACGTGGTAGACGTGGTCGTGGTAGAGGACAAGGTGTTAGGGGCACAATTGAAGCGCCGGGTCATATGCCGGAAATGGATGCACCTGCGTCACTCGAGAGTGAGACGGGATCACATGATCATATGGATGAAGATAATGCTGTGACACAAGCAATGCTGCGAGTCCTTGAAAGGGTCGCTGGAGCTAGAACTGGGCCAACAGCTCGTGGGTCAATATCAGAACGATTGAAATCAAGTGGTGCTGAGGTTTTCAGAGGTGTCTCAGGTGTAGCTCCCAATGTCGCTGAATATTGGCTTGAGGCAGTGGAGCGAATTATGGACGATCTTGAGTGCACTGTGGAACAAAAACTAAGAGAAGCGGTATCTCTGTTAAGGGACGAAGCATACCAATGGTGGCTTACTGTCCGAGAAGGCACTGATGCTGCATTAGTTAATTGGGAATTGTTCAAAGCTTCCTCTCAAGGGAAATATGTGGGAACAAGTTATGTGGATGCCCGAAGGTAGGAATTCTTGAATCTGGTTCAAGGAAATAAAACGGTGGCAGCGTATGAGGCTGAGCTCTTACGTTTGAGTCGCTATGCTCGAACGATAGTGGCAACGGATCATGAGCGTTGTGTACGCTTTGAGGATGGCTTGAAAGATGAGTTGCGGGTTCTGTTAGCCCCACAACAAGTTAGAACTTTTTCCACACTTGTGGAGAAGGCCAAGATAGCCGAAGAGGCTAAGAACTCGGAACGTCAGAGTCGGGAGCAAGTTCGAAGCAAGAGAGATATAAAGTATTCGGGTTCTTCAAAAAGGTTTACGAAGAGGCCTCGGAATGAGGAGCCAGCTCAAGGTAGAACACCTGTAGCTGTTAATCAGAGTCGAGACTGTGCTGAATGTGGAAAAAGGCATTCTGGAGAATGCTGGAGGAAAACGGGTGCTTGCTATAAATGTGGTTCAACGGATCATCAATATAGAAATTACCCTCGACGAATGGATACAACTCAAGAAGTTCGTACTACTGATGCACCACCGACAAGAGGAGCTCAGCAACCACCGAGAGGTCGTGGACTGAGTCGTGGTGGTAATGGGGCTGGACGTGGTCAAGGTGCAGCGGGTCGAGGCAATGGTCCTAGAGGCAACACGGATGCAAGACAACCGGGATTGGTGTATGCAGTCAGACGCCGCGAGGATGGCAATGCACCTGATGTGATAACTGGTACGTTCTTCATCTCTGATGTACCTGTTATTGCCTTGATAGATATTGGTTCTACCCACTCGTATGTTGCTAGCACCATATCTGGCAACTTGAAATTAGAATCTGAAATTTCCGATAGTGAGATGAAGGTAATTAGTCCTTTGGGATAGTCGGTGTTGGTTAATAAACTGTTTAAAGACGTGCCCTTAGAAATTCAAGGAGAAATATTCCTGGCGAATTTGATGGAATTGCCTTTTGGTGAATTCGATATCATTCTGGGCATGGATTGGTTGGTTAAGCACCGGGCGTAATTGGACTGTGCTGAAAAGCGGATGACAATAAGAACTGTGGAGGATAAGGAGATAGTTATGATAGGTGAGCGAAGAAATTACTTGGCAAACGTGATTTCTGCGTTAAAGGCGGAGAAGTTGGTGCGAAAAGGGTATGGAGCATTTTTAGCATTTATTAGTGCTTTAGATGCCAAAGAGTTATCACTGGAAGATGTGAGAACAGTGAAGGAATTTTCGGATGTATTTCCCGAAGAACTTCCCAGTGTACCTCCAGATCAGGAAGTGGAATTTGGTATTGAGCTTTTGCCCAGAACTGCTCCAGTGTCCATTGCTCCTTATAGAATGGCACCGAAGGAGTTGTCGGAGCTTAAAGCTCAAATTCAAGAATTGCTAGATCGGGGTTTTATTCGACCGAGTGTGTCTCCGTGGGGAGCATCGGTTTTGTTTGTTAAGAAGAAGGATGGGCCAATGCGTATGTGTATCGATTACAGGCAATTGAATAAGCTGACGATCAAGAATAAGTACCCTCTGCCGAGAATTGATGACCTGTTTGATCAATTGAAGGGAGCTTTAGTTTTCTCCAAAATTGATTTAAGGTCAGGTTATCACCAGCTTAAGGTGAAAGAAGCGAATATTCACAAGACGGCGTTCCGAACCCGTTACGAACATTATGAGTTTTTGGTAATGCCGTTTGGGTTGACCAATGCACCAGCTGCATTTATGGATATGATGAACCGGGTCTTTCAACCATTTTTAGACCGGTTTGTGGTAGTATTCATAGATGACATTTTGGTATATTCAAGGAATGAAGAAGAGCATGACTCGCATTTGCGAATTGTATTGTAGTTGCTTCGAGATAATCAACTGTATGCCAAATTCAGTAAATGTAAATTTTGGTTAAGAGAAGTGACTTTCTTGGGTCATGTGGTATCAGCCGAAGGAATAAGAGTGGATCCTCGGAAGATTGAGGCTGTATTGGATTGGAAACCACCAAAGTCAGTAGCTGAGATCCGGAGTTTCTTGGGTTTGGCTGGTTACTATAGACGCTTTGTTGAGGGGTTTTCGTTGATTGCTGCACCCCTAACTAAGCTTTTGCGAAAGGGAGTACCGTATATATGGACTGATATACAGTAAGAAAGTTTCGAGAAATTGAAGAAGATTTTGACAGAAGCGCCGGTATTGATTCAGCCTGAGTTTGGAAAGGAGTTTACAATTTATTGTGATGCGTCACATACGGGTTTAGGTTGTGTACTGATGCAAAGTGGGAAAGTGGTAGCTTATGCTTCTCGTCAGCTGCGACCGCACGAAGTAAACTACCCCACTCATGATTTAAAGTTAGCAGCAGTGGTGTTTGCTTTAAAAATTTGGAGGCATTACCTCTATGGTGAAAAGTCTATCATTTATACGGATCACAAGAGTCTTAAGTATCTTCTTACTCAGAAGGAATTAAACTTGAGACAGCGAAGATGGGTGGAGCTGTTAAAGGACTATGATTTCTCAATTGAGTATCATCCTCGAAAAGCTAATGTGGTAGCAGACGCGTTAAGTCGTAAGGTGGTATCTGATTTGAGAGCGATGTTTGCCCATTTGAGTTTGTATGAGGATGGTAGTCTGATAGTGGAACTTCAGGTGAAGCCTCTGTGGTTGGAGCAAATCAAGGAAAAGCAAATATTAGACAGGAAGTTGGGACTCTTAATTCAACAAGTTGAAAGTGGTGGAATAGAGGATTTTGGTATTAACACAGAAGGTGTGTTGTGTTTTCGGGGAAGGGTTTGTATGCCTAGGGACTCAGAGCTGAGGCAAATGATTTTGAGGGAGGCGCATAGTAGCCCTTAGCTATGCATCCCGGAGGAAATAAGATGTATCGGGATCTTCGTGAACAGTATTGGTGGCCAGGGTTGAAGTGTGAGATTTCTGAATTTGTGGGAAAATGTTTAACTTGTCAGCAAGTGAAGGCGGAGCACCAATTGCCGTCAGGTCTTTTGCAACCGGTAAAGATTCCTCTTTGGAAATGAGAGCGGATAACAATGGATTTTGTTAGTGGGTTACCTTTAACACCTACTAAGAAAAATTCTGTTTGGGTAATTGTTGATCGTTTGACGAAGGCTGCTCATTTTCTACCAGTACGTACGGATTACTCGTTACAGAAATTGGATAAGCTGTATGTATCTGAAATCGTGAGGTTGCATGGGGTACCCGTGTCTATTATATCAGATAGGGATCCTAGGTTTACATCACAGTTTTGGAAAGCTTTGCACGAAGCTCTGGGTACAAAGCTAAACTTCAGTACGGCTTTTCATCCTCAGTCAGATGGTCAGTCGGAAAGAGTGATTCAGATTCTGGAAGACATGTTAAGAGGATGTGTGATTGACTTCAAAGGTAGTTGGGAGGATTTTCTACCGCTAGAAGAATTTGCGTATAACAATAGCTATCAGTCTAGCATTCAGATGGCACCCTATGAGGCATTATATGGTCGTAAGTGTCGTTCTCCTATCTGTTGGACTGAGTTGGGGGATCGGCAGATGTTAGGTCCTGAGATGATTTCTGAAACGGAAGAAAAAGTAAAAGCTATTCGAGTACGGTTAAAAGAAGCCTCAGATAGACAGAAGTCGTATGCAGATTTGAAGCGTAGAAGTATCGAGTATGCTGTAGGGGATCAAGTTTTCTTAAAGGTCTCACCTTGGAAGAAGATTTTCAGGTTTGGGAAGAAGGACAAATTGAGTCCTAGATATATTGGACCATACCGTGTGGTGAAGCGCGTAGGTCCAGCGGCCTATCAGATCGAATTACCTCCGGAATTGAGCCAAATTCGTAATGTTTTTCATGTTTCCATGCTGAGGCGCTATAGATCTGATCCTTCGCACATAGTACCGGTAGAAGAAGTGGAGATGAATTCGGACTTGTCTTTTGAGGAGGAACCAGTGGAAATCTTAGACCGAGATGTTAAGGTGCTAAGAAAGAAAACCGTGCCGTTGGTCAAAGTTTTATGGCGTAACCACGAAGTGGAGGAAGCTACGTGGGAGCCTGAGGATGCAATTCGGCAACAATACCCTCACCTTTTTCAACCAGGTAAATTTCGAGGACGAAATTTTCTTTAAGGAGGGTAGAGTTGTAACACCCTAAAAATTCGAGTATCGATTTATTGCGTGTTTTGGTGTTTAGATTATGAAGGAAAAAATTTTCTTATTTATTTTCGTGCTTATTATAGTCCTGAAGAAGAGTATAGAATTAATTGGGTATAGAATAATTTTTAGTTTTGAAAATTTATTGAAATGGATCAAGTGTCATTAATACTTAAGTTAATTTAAGTGTTAATAAGTGACACAAGATGAGTACATGGCAAGGTGGTGATGGCGCATGGGTTTTAGCATGATGGGAGAGGTTCGAATCCCTTAAATGGCATTTAGACAACTTTTATTTTTGCTCTAGTATGGTAAGTGTCGGCCAAGCATAAATATGGTAAGTGTTGACCTTGTTATTTTTGGTTAGTATATCAAAGGAATAAGGTAAGTGTTAACATATGGTATGGAATCAAAAATTTATGGAAAGATATGGGGACATAGGGCAAGTATCAAGGAGAATGTTTTGGAAACAAATTCATGGTCATTTGACCAATGAATTTGGACGGCATTGTGGCTAGGAGGAGGTTGGCCGAAAATGCTAGTAGTTGGCTAGGATTAGTTTTGGTCATTTTTAGCATTTTGTGCATAGTTTTGAAACTCTTTCTCTACCTTTCTCCCTTGGCCGAAATTGAGCATTGGTAAGCCTAAATCTTTTGACCATTTGGTCATTTTTGCTCATCATTTTGGTATTCTTTTTGTGCCTTTTCTCATAGTGCCGAATTTGTAAACACCAAAAGGGCCATTCTTTCTTTTCTCTCCTTTCTCCATTGCCGAATGTGCTTTGATCCTAAACACATCTTTTTCTTTCCCTTCTCTTCTCTTTGAAAACCGAAACAACATCATCACCATCTCTTCTCTCATATTTTATTTCTTTCTTTTCCTTTTCTTTCTCCATTGTTTCTCTCATGGTCGAATGTTAGTGTGCCCATAGCCGAATCTTCCTCTCTTTTCTTTGGTTTACATAGCCGAATCTTTCTCTAATCACAAACATCATTCTCAATCCTTTCCCTTCGATTGTAAACAATAGGTAAGGATTCTTTTTAGTTACGATTAGTTAATAGTTCATTCTATTAACGTTTTCATTCGTTATATTTTAGTGCTATAACGAAAGATCGGAAATCAAGTATTCGTGAGTATCATAGAACGTGGGAATCGATTTAAGGTGTTAAGGGGACGTTTTGGTCGACTCTCATTTTGTGGAACAAAGATATTGTGGTAAGGAAATTTCACTCCTAAAAACTTTTGGTCATATTATTTCACGTATAATATTAGATTGGATTAATGTTCTTTTGTCATTGAAGACAATCAAAATAGGGAAGAAAAGGGCGGTGTTTAGTTTTCGGAAGAAGGGAGGTTCCGTTAATCCCCCTAAATATAAGCAAAGGGCTATTTCGGGAATCCGGGATTTTCCACCGGGTTGCGGACGTTCATCCGGGGAGAATCAATTGTTTGAAGTTGTTCGTACTCCCGAACCCCTGTTTGTTCGTGGATTTTCATCGGTTGGCGAACCATCAATCGGGGAGAAACCACAAGTAAAAGAAGTTCGAAATTCTGAGGGTAAAAGTTTAGACCGTTATTTCTAAAGTTTGGCTTCGATAATAAAATATAGTGTTTAATTTATCGTGATATGATTAGGTATCGACGAGCGGGAAAGTCTAGTCCTCACTATAACCAGGTGTGTAACTTCACACTCATTTTTCGGGTTAGATACCAAATCGTAAGTACTGTGATAAAATCGTAAAAATAGCAAAAACGGGAAAATACGTAGTAATTCATACTTTTGAGTAAATGCATGAAAACGGTTAAAGTTGGAAAAATTGCGATAAACCTGCTAGATTGATAAATTAGGCCAAAAGATTGCTAGATTGACAAATTGGGCCGAAATGACTGCTAGATCGCAAAATGGGCCAAAAACCCTCTAGTTCAATTTATGGGCCAAAAACCCTCTAGTTCGATTTATGGGCCAAAAACCCTCTAGTTCGATTTATGGGCCAAAACCCTCTAGTTCGATTTATGGGCCAAAAACCCTCTAATTCGATAAATGGGCCAAAAACCCTCTAGTTCGATAAATGGGCCAAAAATATTCTAGTTCGATAAATGGGCCAAAAATATTCTAGTTCGATAAATGGGCCAAAGTCCGCTAAACTGCTAAATGGGCAAAATACTAAATTGTTTTATGGGCCCAAATGAAATGTTTAATTATAGACCCATTGATGTTATGGATTATTTGATAAATTGTTATATGGCTATATTTTGTTATACACGCATGATTGCATGGGGCGGGGTATTTGATGAAGAGAAGAATGGCCTGTTGCCAAAAATCTAGTTCGGTGGCTCTGCCACAAATTTTGGCTTAATGCCTCTAGTTCGGTGACAATGTCACAATCTAGTTCGGTAGTGCACTACAATATTTTTTAAAGGCTTAATGCTTACGATTGGTGTGTTTGGCGGGGTAGGTTGACTTGATCCCCACAGGTGTGTTGGTTGGTACGGGGGTGTGTAGCGGATGGATACTAGGCTTGGTTGGGAAATTCATTTTACATGCATTTTATTTTATTTTACTTTATGATATATTGTTGAATTCTGCAAATGGGCTCAAGCCCAACATAATATCTTGACGATCTGGCCCAATAATGGTGGTAAGTGAGTTGCACACTGAGTTCTTAGTAACTCACCCTATTTTATTAAGCTTTTCAGGTAATGGAAATTGATGTGGACTTGGGCCGGTGATGACTTGGTGGAGGCCATACTACAAGCATGGGTTTTATAAACTATGAACTTTATTTAAATTACTTATTTCAATTACTATTTTGGGTTGATGTAATAAGGCCTCTAATTATGTTTTTATGGATTTTATTGTGTGGATGGATTTAATTTTGTTTTAAGACTTTTAAAATGGGCTTGTGTTAAATTTATAAGGTTTTCTTAAAAATGTTATGTTTTACAATATTTCGAACACCTAAATTATTCTTAAACTTCTTTTAAATTCTTTTAAAACTTTCTTAAGGTTTTGACTTTTATATTTCAATGATAAGTTTTCAAACGAGTATTCTCTTAAATCATCAATTTCAAATCCTCGTACTAGATCTTTATTAAATTCTATTTTCAAAAGGTTTTGTAGCACTACTTCACATTAACCACTCGAGAATAAATGAATATTTGATTGGTGTGACAAACCAAACTTCGTCTAAACGCATAGACCTGGTTTGGGGTGTTACAACTTCAATTTACAACATTAAACCACTTTAATTTGCATCACTTTAACATCTCAATTAACAACATTTATACACCTCAATTACAACGATAAAACATCTCAATTTCTAGCAACTAAACACTTCAATTTGCAACTCTTTAACACTTCAATTTACATCATTTAAACACTTCAATTTGCAGCACTTTAACATCTCAATTAACAACATTTATACACCTCAATTACAACGATAAAACATCTCAATTTCTAGCAACTAAAGACTTCAATTTGTAGTACATAAACACTTCAATTTGCATCACTTTAACACTTCAATTCACAGCATAATTCACAGCATTTAAACACTTCAATTTGCAACACTTTAACACTTCAATTTACAACATTTAAACACTTCAATTTGCAGCACTTCAACATCACAATTAACAACATTTATACACCTCAATTACAGTGGTAAAACATCTCAGACAGAAACAATTAACCAAATAATTAAAGATAAGTTTGATCATTATCACTCACGTTCAGACATATTTAAACAGCAGCAACCATCAATTAAATAAGAGGAATTTTAAACATTTAATAGTCATTTCCATCATAATCGACAGCAAATTATCCACCATTTAATTAGCTTAGTTTCAGCATTAATTCGGTAATGAGCAACAATATACAACAACATTCAATTCACCATACAAAGATATTTCAGACATCAAATTACTCACTTTCGGACCTCATTAACAGCAACAATTTAACTGATTTCTTTCATGCAATTCTTGCAACCCGAAATGTAACACCCCAAACCCGGCCCATGCGTTAAGGCCAAATCTGACATGTCACATGAGAAAATACTACTAAGTCTTTTTTTTTTTCATTTGTACATAAATAGATTTAGTTTTTAAAAAAAACAACTCCCATTTAAATTTTTTTGATAAAGAATAAAAGATTGATTGATAAATCGATAAATTTGAGATATGAAAATCTTACGAATCGTGACTTTGTAAATATTGTTAATAGTTCGAGAAGAATTTGAAAATAAGTTTCGAAAAGTGTTGATGAAAATTTTAAGAGAAATTTCTGAGTTAAAATATATTTATGAAAGTTTATTATGAAACCCTTTTTGTATATCCATTTTAAGAAAACATTTATTTAAATTTTTAGAAAAAACTCAATTTGAAGTACCTAGAGCAAATTATAAATTCGTCAACAATAAACAAAACAAAAATTAATCCAGAGGCCTTATTACAACCTTAACTCAAAATAGAAAAGTAATTAAAAGTACTAAAAGAAATCCAAATTCCAAATTAAACCGTTTTTGTAGTATGGCCTCCACCGAGAAGTAATTAAAAGTATGACCAATTCGGCTAAGAAGAAAAATTTGGAGAAAAGGGAAAAGATGCACAAATTGTTAAAATTTTGGCCAACTATCACCCCCTAATCCCATACCACATTCGGCCAACTCACATACCAACTTAATCCCCCTTTTTCCTCCTCATTTCTTCCCTATCATCCCCTTAATCACTATCACAATTAAACCAACCCCCCTTATCACCTTATGCCGTCTAGGTTCATGGTCAAATGACCATGGAAAAACTTCCAAAACATCCCCCACTCATCAAGCCTTTTGTCCCCTAAACCTTCCATAACATCTTGATTCCCTACCTTAACTACTAACTTGCCTTTTCCCTTTGGTCTACTATCCATAAATGATAAAGTCCAAACTTATCTTAATTATAGTTGACCAACACATGCCATACACATGCAAAAATAAAAAGTCCTCTTAATGTCATCCATGGGATTCGAACCTCTTCCCTCATACAATTACTCATGCGCCAACACCACTTTACTACTTGCTCACTTATGCTAACATTAAACACTTAAATTAACTTAATCACTTGATCCACTTCACTAAATTCTCCATACTAAAAATTATTCTAAACCAATTAATTCCAAGCCTTCACAAGACTATATTAAGCACACAATAAAATCATACCTGAATTAACACAAGCAACAAGATGATACTCAAATTTTTCCTAAAGCCCAAGGCCCAATCGACCCAATCCTATTAGGCCCAATTTCGGGATGTTACAGTTCTACCCTCCTTAAAGAAATTTCGTCCTCGAAATTTCCAACTAACTAACAGTCGTACATCCTATCTCACCACACTACGCTCTTGCTGCGCACTCTGATCTTAATAAAACCAATATACTTTCTAGGTACACTCTCCAAGTTCACACTCAAGGTTCTAGATGCTTCACTAGCGATGGTTCCGACACAACCATTTAGCCTCTACCGCGTCCACGACGACCACGTCCCCTAGAACTCATATCTAACGTCGCGATTTAATCTGACTTAAGAAATTTTATGCATTAGTACTTTTGTTCCACTTGTTTATGCGCGAACAATTTTATGAAACAAAGTTTTCAGAAGTTGTTCTTTTGATCAATCAAAATTTCTAGTTCAAGATCACTATTCTAATTCAGAGAATCACACATTCACATCCATTCACATCAATAGAGACACATTCACTCATCCACAACATTTACCATGCTACTATGGGCATCCTTGTCCATTCCTAACCCAGGGGTATTTTCATCATTTTTCCTTATAGGGGTATTTTGATAATAAACCGGGGTAAATTCAAAAATCACCAAAAGTTATTTCGAAATTTTCCAAACTCATGGATATTTTTTTTGAAAGAAAGATTTTCCAAATCAAGATATTATTAAAAAAATTTAAAATTCAGGGGTTATTTCGGTAATTTGGAAGTTAGGGGCATTTTCGTAAATTTTTCCAAATCAGGGTATCTTGAGTTTTCACAAAATAGGGTTTTTGGATACTTTTGCAAAGTAAGAAAATCTTATTAAAATTGAGGATAGTATGGAAATTTTAGAAACCAAGGGCATTTTAGTAATTTTACCTCTAGGGGTATTTAGGTAATTTTGTAAATCGGAATCATTTTTGAAAATTTTTCAAGTCTAACAGAATTTTATAAATCAGAGGGGTAATTTGGTAAATTTAAAACTAAGATCTTTATAAAACAGTATGGCTAGTCCCTTTCGGGTTTTAGTTATCGGGTTTAGCCCGTGAATAAGTCCTCTTGGTTAGGGTGAACCGTAGCTACGCACTAGGTAGGATTCGAGTGGAGAGGAGGTGAGTCACTAGGACTGCTTAAATACCAAGCTCCCACCGAAACCAATCCTAGACATGCGCACAATGGTTGCCACACCCTAACTCGGCGACTTACTTCACAGGTTTGTTTAATTAAGCTTTAAAATTTTATGCAATTCTGTGTTGGAGTAAGCTAATCCTAAAGTTCAATAACTTAATATACTAATCTACGTTCCCATCATACCCACATACCAATCATATAATACTTCACACAACAATTATAGGTACTTAC
This sequence comes from Gossypium australe, assembly GCA_005393395.2. Classification (NCBI taxonomy): domain Eukaryota; kingdom Viridiplantae; phylum Streptophyta; class Magnoliopsida; order Malvales; family Malvaceae; genus Gossypium; species Gossypium australe. The sequence goes on from CM016614.1 coordinate 50,547,170, forward strand.
CTGGTGGACTTCGGGTCGGAGATACAGGTGCCATGCCAGAATAAACCTGAAAAATTTATGAAAGCCCAAATCTTTGAAAAGCCCATTTTTTTAAAAAAATGTTTTTGGGCCCAAAACCCTCAAAGCCGAGTTTTGAACTGGGCTCTGATACCAATTTGTAACACCCCAAACCCGGCCCATTCGCTATGACCGAATTTGAAATGCCACTGCGGAAAACGTTTGAAAAACTTTTGACTTAGAGTTAAAAACATAAAATTTTGTTGTCTTTACTAAAACATTGTGTAATTAAAGTTCCAAATAAAATCAAGTTGTTTAAAATAAAACATTTTCAAAAAATAATATAATCGACAATCCAACTTAAAACATAATAAAAGTCCTTAAATACTTAAAATGGCCCTTATTACAATAAATAACCTTTCATAAGAAAAATGTGTAAAACAAATAAATTTATCTTCTGCATGGGCCACCTCGTATCCACTCTCAACCCTGTCCAAGCTTTATGAATCACCTCGTATCCACTCCCAACACCTCCTTTGATGAAGCACATAGCCACCATCAAGCGCCAATGTAGCCCAAGGCTAACATCAGACCACGTACATAAAGTACACCCTTTCCTTCGATAGTCACATCCCAAATCCCATGCATATATGTGTATCATGGCAACATATCACTTGAACAATAATGCATCACATGCCATCACATTTCATATATTCATCAATGATCATTTAATATCGTAAATCACTGACCTGAGTATTCGATCACCCACCACGGGTATTCACAATCTTAGCCCTTAATTCGGCTACCATTAACATCATATCACATATACATAAATATAACACATACACACAATCAAGAGATAGTGCGATAACTATGCACCTTGTAAACACGATGAATGATAGAATACTCAAGATTTCCGGCTTTTGCTTACAACACCGACAGCACCTACATATCACTATATGAGAAATAGCTTATCACTAAAAATATATGGCCTTTAGCCGAATATCATTATCTCCTTACCTTGGATTATTCAAATCCCGAATGATCTCCCCCTAAACATTGACTACAGAGAAACCCCGTAACTTCCTTCAAGATTTGGCCAAAGATAATAAAAGGAATTAGATTCCTAGATTCGGCTAAAACAAAAGAAAAGAAAGAAAATAAATTTGAGAGAATTGGCACCTAAACCAAAATGACCAGAAAAAAATGATAGCCACTCAAGACAAAACTTACACCTATTGTAAATGACCAATTCGGCTAAGAAGAAAAATTTGGAGAAAAGGGAAAAGATGCACAAATTGTTAAAATTTTGGCCAACTATCACCCCCTAATCCCATACCACATTCGGCCAACTCACATGCCAACATAATCCCCCTTTTTCCTCCTCATTTCTTCCCTATCATCCCCTTAATCACTATCACAATTAAACCAACCCCCCTTAGCCCCTTATGCCGTCTAGGTTCATGGTCAAATGACCATGGAAAAACTTCCAAAACATCCCCCACTCATCAAGCCTTTTGTCCCCTAAACCTTCCATAACATCTTGATTCCCTACCTTAACTACTAACTTGCCTTTTCCCTTTGGTCTACTACTTGCTCACTTATGCTAACATTAAACACTTAAATTAACTTAAGCATCATAATCACTTGATCCACTTCACTAAATTCTCCATACTAAAAATTATTCTAAACCAATTAATTCCAAGCCTTCACAAGACTATATTAAGCACACAATAAAATCATACCTGAATTAACACAAGCAACAAGATGATACTCAAATTTTTCCTAAAGCCCAAGGCCCAATCGACCCAATCCTATTAGGCCCAATTTCGAGATGTTACATATCAAGTCAACCCATCCCGCCAGTACACCAATCGCAGGCATTAAGCCATTTATAACAAATTTAATTGTGGACAAGTCACTAGAATAACAGAATTTACGTGGCATTGCCACTATACAGATTTGTGGCAGAGCCACCAGAATTAAGTGGCAGAGCCACCAGAACTTCTCTTCAATATTATCCCATCCCATGCAAAATCATGTATATAATGCATAACAAATCACAATATATCAACAGTAATTTATTCGGATATTTATTACAAAATTATGGCTCATTATTAACAATTTATCTAATAGGCCCATTAAACAAAATATCATATTGGCCCATTTAGCAAAATATCAGATTGGCCCATTTAGCAAAATATCATATTGGCCCATTTAGCAAAATATCAGATTGGCCCATATAACAAATTAACAGATCGACCCATTAGCAAATTAACAGATCGGCCCATTAGAGGCATTTTCGTAATCTTTCACAGTGTTAATACCGAATTTGTCAATTTTATCAAAATAATGAGATTTAAGCCAAAATTTTCTAATTTAACCTTAATATGATTTTAATCAAGCGATTTACTACCAATATGATATTAATCTTTAACCCACGGAATACAATGTGAGATTACACACCTGATTACGGTAAGCACTAAGCTTTCTTGATCGTCGACACCTAAAATATTATAACGCTCGATTAGTCAACGTACACGATTTACTAAATCTACTTTAAAACAAACGATCTAAAATTTTACCCTCGGAATCGTGAATGACTACGATTTGTTGGTTTTCCCCAGTTGACGATCCACAACCCGGTGGAAAGTCCCGAATCGCTGATGCCTCAAAATTGTGAATAACCTCGAATAGTCGATTCTCACCGGATGAGGGTCCACAACCCGGTGGAAAGTCCCGAATCACCGAAACTGACCTTCGCTTGAATTTAGGAGTAGGGATCGCTAATCTGCTCCTTTTGAGATCTCCACTCGACTTTCCATTCGAATCGGTACCACAAGCCTCAATTTGGTTAGATCTTATATATATCGATATTATGATAAAATATGGATTATCAAAAGGGTAAAGATCGGCTTACCACTAATTCCGAGTGATCAACGGTTGGATAGATCAAGCGATTTAATCCCTATAATTATAATCGGTTAATCATCACCATTCCAATAACCTCTTAACGAATAAAGAAAAAATTATAGAATCCTTTAATAACTCCTTACCTTAAAGATTTTTAGGATCGATTCCCAACGATTATACGACGACTTCGGAAGAATCAAGGTTTTGGCCTTCCACTATATCACTACGGAGAAGAAAAAGATCTAGTCTGAGAGAGAATAAGGTGTTGACCTCGGTCAAAATGACCATCCTAAACCAAAACATAGATTCAGCAATAAGAGAAAGAAAATAAAAAGTTGAAAATAACACTTACAGATTGATCAAGGATTGAGTGTTAATACGGATGAGAAGAAGAGATAGAGAAGGGATGTAAGTTTGGTTATAGAGGTGTAATATCCTGAAATAGGGGTTGATTGTGATTGTATTGTTTTGCATGAGTTCAGATTGTCGTGTTGTTAAGTGAGATGTTCTAGAGTTTAGGAATAAGCCAAGTGTAGGCCCGCGCTGTAGGAAAATTTTCGTTTTTAAGCTTTAGTTAGAGGGAGCTGAAGGAGCTAGGGGTTAAGTGTAATTCGTGGGGATTTTAAACACGAGATTGGGCTTGGTAAAGTGGCAAGGAGGCGCCACTTGGGGGGCTTAGGTTCGAATCCCATGGATGTCATTAAGGATACCTTTATTTTTGCTTTTGTATGGCTTGTGTTGGTCAAATTTTTAATTATGGTAAGGATGGACTTTTCATTTATGGATAGTAGACTTAGGAAAAAGACAAGTGGTTATTTAAGGTATGGAATCAAGGAGTTTTGGTAAGATAAAGGGACATAAGGCTTGAAGTATGGGGTGATGTTTTGGAAATTTTTCTATGGCCATTTGACCATGAATGTAGACGGTTTAGGGGGCAAGGGGGGTTGGCTTAATTTTGAATGTGATTAGGAGGAAATAAGGAGGAAAGAGGTGGGATTTGATATGGGAATGAATGTTGGCCAGCCAAGGGAAGTCTTTGGTGACCATTTCGGTCATATTGATGGAGGGGAGAAGCCGGTTGTGCATAAGGTAGTGTTGGGCATTTTGTGCGTTTTCCTTTTTTTTTTTTTTTTGGTACCTAGTCGAATGTCCCTCTAAGTTCTTGAATTTCATTTCATTTCATTTCTTTTCTCCTTCTCAAAGTGTTTGGCCGAATCTACTACTCTCCTATCTCTTTCCTTGTCTTTTCCATTTTTCTTTTGCTCAAAGCCGAAAGTACCCATCTCTTCCCTTTCATCTTTTTCTTTTCTTCTCTCAAACTCTTGTGCCGAAATCCTCTCCACCTTCCTTTGCCGAATTCCCTCTCTTCCATTTTACTTTCTTTTTCTTCCTCTTTTCCACTCTAGCTGAATTCTATTTGTTGTCTTTAATCAACCATAGCCGAAACTCCTTTCATCACTCAACCATTTTGCCGAATTTCCCATTCCCTTCTTGATTTGTCTTGGCCGAATATCAACCAAGAGTGGATCTTCTTTGGTTTCTTTTCAATCGGTTTTGAGAAGGGTAAGTAGTGTTGGCCGAATTTCTTTATTCCTTTTCTTTTCTCTCTGTCGATTTTCTTGTGAGCAAAAGACGAATTTTGGGCAATTGTTAGCAAGATTCTAACCATTCATAGGAATCGATTTCTCTTAGATTCTTCGAGACTTTGGAAGCAGTTGATCTAAGCCTCTATTCTCTGACAATCAGATTTGGTAAGGCAAGTGGTAAGGATATCTATGTTAGTTCATCATTTTTTAGGTTGTTGAAAAGCTGAAGGCTTTTGAGACTAAGGTTTGTTGTTGACCGAATGGCCTATGTTATTGATCTAAGTGTTGGCCGAATGTAGGGCAAGGAGATCTAGTGCAGTAGATCGGGTCTTCGGGATTTAGAACTTGCGTTAGTAACATGTGTGTAACTTACACACTTTATAACTTGGTAATATATATATATATATAATCCAATCATGATTAAAAGCCGAAAACTGTGAGATCTCGATATGATACCGTATGGGTATAAGCAAGGATTCGGGTAAGTCCATTTCGATATGATTTGTTATATGATGCTTAATACCATGATATGTGATATTTTTACTTATTGATTCATAATAAAGCATGATGACTTGATTTGCATAATAACTGCACTGTTATGGGTGATATGAGAGGAGGGGGAAGGATTTGATATCCGTGTCTTTGGGACACCAGAGGTTTGGCACCTCCAGTGCTTTGGTACCACAGATTATTTTGTGTCTTTGGGAGAGAGGTTTGGCACCTCATAGCGACTCGTCCCAGTGGCTTAGCACCACAGTGGGTTGGCCCCACATTTGATATGACGGGATTGTCGCCAGTGATTTGGTATCACAACGTGGGTTGGCCCCACAGATGGATTATTCGTGACTTTGGGTCACCAGTGGTTTGGCACCACATTATTATTGGATATCGTGACTTTGGGTCACCAGTGGTTTGGCACCACCAGTGGTTTGGTACCACACGGGGTAGAAACGGAGTTATGGATGGCTAGGTTTGGGTGCATAATATTTATATTGCTTAGTTGTGATTTGTGTAAGCTTGTTGCATTAACCGGGAGAGGGATTATGCACTGAGTCTTGGTGACTCACCTACTCCCTTATCTTTTCAGGTGATTCGTAGATCGCGGATGAGAAGCCGGATGGACTCGAGGTGGCCATGCAATAGAAATTCAGTTTTACACGGACTTTGGTTTGGGTACTTTATTTTATTTAAATTCGGTTTTCATTTTTATTTGGATTTGTAATAAGGCCTTTTTAATTATGTTTTGAATTATTCATATGTTTTGGATTAGACTTCGAACATGGTTAAGTAAATTACTTGGTTAATTTAATAATATGAGCGCAAGGTTTTCTAAACTACAAAACGCAAAAGTTTTCAAAACTTTACCATCGGGTAATACAAATCACTTGATAATAAATGACAACTTAATTGTTTTCGACAACTCAAACGGTTTCCAAACTTAAGTTTCCAAATTCAAATAGAAACGGTTTTCAAATTAATCATTTGGGTTTCTTTTAAAATTACATAAAGGTTTCCTAATCTATGGATCGGCAACCAAGTTTTAAAGATCTATTTTCGAGATTTCAAAGTAAACTATCAATTTTTGACTAATCATGCACCTAATTTCTACAAATATAGAGCAACAAAGAGTTTTCCACAAAAATTTATTCGGTAACTCGATTTTCTTCAAAACGTTTTCCTCTGTGACATGCCAGATTCGGTCATGGTGTGTTGACCGGGTTTGAGGTGTTACAGTTGTGGTATCAGAGCCAAGTTCAAAGGCTCGGCTGTGGGCCCGAGGCCCAAAATGTTTTAAAGTATGGTCTTAAAATGTTTTTGTTTGAAATTATTTGATTTGAAAGGCATGGCACCGAATCTCCGGCACCAATCCGCCCAGGTAAGTACCCCTAGCCTTTGGTTGTGATTTTTAGATGTTATAAACTTTGAATGACTAGTGATAGTGGACTACCCTAGAGACTGAAATTTATAGGACTCTATGGACTCGCGAAAACAAAACTCTTTAATAAGAATTACTCATAAAACTGTGCTTTAAAGATAGTGGAATAATGACTAATGCATAAAACTTTTAAATCAGATAAGTCGAGACTTTAGATATGAGCACTCGAGGTCGGGGTCGTGTTACGCGTGGACGCAGTCGGGGTAGGATGGCTGTGTCTGAGCCAGTGAGGTCTGGTCAGGGGTCAGAAAATGAGATACCAGCACCACCACCAGCTGTAGGTGGTGAGTTCCAGGATCAGACGGGGGATGACGCAGTGTCTCAGGCGATGCTGCGAGTTCTTGAGAGGGTAGCTGGAGTAGGTGGAGCCGCGGGAGCTCGGAAATCTGTACCTGAGCGACTCCGAGCCAATGGAGCTGAGGTTTTTCGAGGTGTTTCTGGTGTGGCTCCCAGTACGGCTGAGTATTGGTTAGAGGCGATGGAGCGAATCATGGATGACTTGGATCTAACTGCTGAGGATAAGCTGAAAGGGATAGTGTCGCTTCTTCGGGATGAGTCATAATAGTGGTGGCTCACGGTGCGGGATAGTGCTACAGCGGAAGATCTCACTTGGGACTATTTTAAGGCAGCGTATCAGAAGAAATATGTTGGGTCTAGCTACATTGATTCACATCGGAAGGCATTTCTGAGGCTGGTTCAGGGGAGTAAGTCCGTATTAGAGTATGAGGCAGAATTTTTAAGATTGAGCCGGTATGCTAGAGGTATCATGGCTACGGAGCACGAGCGGTGTGTCAGGTTAGAGGACGGCTTGAGAGATGAGCTGAGGTTGCTGATTGCTCCACAGCAAGAGCGAGAGTTTGCTGTGTTGGTAGAAAAGACTAAGGTAGCTGAAGGGGTTAAGGAATCTGTGAGGCAGAATCATGACAGGAATAGACATAAGAGAAGCTTTGGATCATCTGGATCGGCCGGTAATTCTCAGAAAAGGGCTAGGCAGAGTGGGCCGAATCAATCTGGGAGGTCTGTTACTGCTAATCAGGGACCAGCACAGTGTAATCGGTGCGGGAAATCTCATTGGGACGAATGTTGGACTTGTAATATCCTGAAATGGGGGTTAATTTTAAATTGGATTGTTTTGCTTATGTTTGGATTATGGTGTCAGTATTTGTAATGTTTTGGGGCTTAGTTGTAAGGCTAAAGCTGACCTGGGTAGTAAGAAAATTTTGGTTTTTAATTTTTAAGTAAAGGGAGCTGAGGGAGCCAAGGGTTACAAGTATTTCAAGTGGGATCTTAGCACAAGAAAAGGCTTGGCAAAGTGGCAAGGAGGCGCCACTTAAAGCCTTGTGAATGACGCCACTTGCAGGGGAAGGAGGTCTCATGTTCGAGCAGCAGAAATCCCACCTTTTGTCTTCTATTTTGACGCCAAGGAGGGAGAGGAGTTGTGTGCAGTTCAAACTCTGCCTAGTAAGGTTGGACTAAGTCAAATTGTTCAAATTATTGGCAAAGAGAGAAATAAGGAATTTGACTAATTCAAAATAGTTTGAATTAGTGGCCAAGAGCATTACAAGGAGGTGGCCGAATCTTGAACTCCTCATGGGAGGAGTGGCCGGTTGTGGTATGGTGAGTAGACGGGATTGCCGAAACTTTCTAGAGTGTTTAGAGTGCATTTTCAGTCAGCCTTGTGTAGTGTACCAAAAGCCGAAAGTCCCTTGGTGTCTGCCGTTTTCTTCCTAAGGCATTTGGCCGAATTCTCTATTGGGCATTCTTCCACCTTTCTTTTCTTTTTCAAAAGTGTGCAAAGACCATAATTTCTCTTTTTGGATTACCTCTCTTCTTCCAAAACTCTTACTTTCCTTTTTCTTTAAGCATAGGCCGAATATCAACCCTTTTTCTTCCATCCCTTCTTGTTTTCTTCCTTTGTTGCTAAAGCCGAATCTTCCCTCTCCCACTTCTAATCTACCTTGCCATTTTCTCCTTTCTTCTTGAACCACATTTCATTTGTTTCAACTCTCAAAGACTCTAGCCGAATCTCCCTATTTTCTTTTCCAGTTGGTTGGCCGAATAGTTAAGCAAGGGTGGAACTTTTGGGTCCTTTCTCTAATCGATTTGGAAAGGTATGTGTGCATGGCCGAATCTCTTTAGCTCTTTCCCTTCTCTTTGTCGATTCTCATTAAGGGTAAGAGCCGAATTTCGACATCTGTTAATAGAACTCTAATCACCTTGTGAAACCGATTTTATTGTAGGGTCTCCGGGATTTTGAGGTACTCAATCCAAGTCTCTCATCTTTAACAATCGGCTTTGGTAAGTGGTGGTAAGGATCCATTTGTAAGATCATCTATTCTTTTAAGTATTCAAAAGCCGAAGGCTATTGATGTGGGTGTTTTTGGATTGCCGATTGTAGGGGAGTGAAGCAGATTCACAAAGCGTGTGGTGGCTAGTATTCAAGGGGCGTTTAGGTAAGGTCTCGGGTTTCAAGTGTTAACCCTTTGGGTTTATTTGGTTTGGCCGAATGGCCTATGTGGCTAACCTTAGTTATGGCCGAATGTAGGATCAAGGACCTAGCGTTGTAGATCGACTCTTCGGATTTAGGGCTTGCGTTATAACAAGTGTGTAAACTTACACACTCTATTACTTAGTAATATGTTTTGATAACCTGTGTTTAATAAAAGCCGAAACAGTGTGGATGTTGATTTGATACCCTATGGGTATGAGCATGGATTCGGGTAAGTCCGTTCCGATTTGAGTTCTGCTATTCAGTATGTTTGATATAATGATTTATGACATATATGGGTTATGTGATGCGTAACTAAGCATGTTGGCATGATTTGCATGATTTGCATGATTTACATGAGTATGGCATGATGTTGGGTGATATGAGAGGAGGGGGAAGATGATATCTGTGACTTTGGGACACTAGAGGTTTGGCATCTCCAGTGGTTTGGTACCACAGATTGATTTAGTGACTTTGGGTCACCAGAGGTTTGGCACCTCATAGTGACTTGTCCCAGTGGCTTAGCATCACAGTGGGTTGGCCCCACAGTTGATATTACGGGATTGTCGCCAGTGATTTGGTATCACACGTGGGTTGGCCCCACACTTGGATATTGATATTTTGTGACTTTGGGTCACCAGAGGTTTGGCACCTCATAGCGACTTGTCCCAGTGGCTTAGCACCACAGTGGGTTGGCCCCACAGTTGATATTACGGGATTGTCGCCAGTGATTTGGTATCACACGTGGGTTGGCCCCACAGATGGATTATTCGTGACTTTGGGTCACCAGTGGTTTGGCACCACATTATTATTGGATATCGTGGCTTTGGGTCACCAGTGGTTTGGCACCACCAGTGGTTTGGCACCACCAGTGGTTTGGTACCACACGGGGTAGATAAGAAGTATGGATGGCTAGGGTTGGGTGCATTATTTTATATTGCTTGGTGATATGTGTGTAAATATGTTGCATTAATCGAGAGGAGGGTTTATGCACTGAGTCTTGGTGACTCACCTTCTCTCTTATCATTTCAGGTGACACTTAGATCGCGGAGGAGGAGCCGGGTGGACTCGAGGTGACCATGCTATAAATAAATTGCGGTTTTTCAAGGATTTGATTTGGGTACATTGTTTTATTTTACTTGGCTTCATTTCTATTTATGGGTTGTAATAAGGCCTTTTAATTACTTATACGTTTTGGACTTATTTTAAACATGGTTAAGTAAACTACTTGGATAATCTAACAACAACAAAAGCGTAAGTTTTCTAAACAACAAACGGCATGTTTTAAACTTTACCATCGGGTATCACGTATCAATTGAAGATAACTACAACTCAAATGTTTTCAACCTTAAGTTTTCCTCACACAACTCAACTGTTTTCTAATAACTAAGAAAGAAGCAAGTGAATTTCTTAAACTGTCAAAAATATTTTCTTACCTATGCATCGACAACTAGATTTTAACAATTTAATCTCGGTTTTTCAAAGACAACAGATCGATTTTAACTCACCATGCACCTGTTTTCTACAAAAATAAAAACAACGAGGAAATTTTACTCAAAGCTTGATTCGTTAGATTGTTTTATTCAAAATAATTTCCTGTAGCATGCTAGATTCGGTCGTGGTGTGTTGACCGGGTTTGGGGTGTTACAATTGTGGTATCAGAGCCAAGTTCAAAGGCTCGGCTGTGGGCTCAAGGCCCAAAATGTTTTAAATATTGGTTTTTAAGTGTTTTGTTTAAAATATATGGTTTAAAAGGCATGGCACCGAGTCTCCGGCACCAATCCGCCCAGGTAAGTACCCCTTACTATTGCTTGTGATTTTTGGATGTGATGAGATTGAATGACTAGCAATAGTGGACTACTCTAGAAACTGAAACTGATAGGACTCCATAGAATTGCGAAAACAAAACTTCTTTAATAAGAAATATTCATAAGACTGTGCTTCTAAAACAGTGGAATAATTACTGATGCATAAAACTTCTAAATCAGATAAGTCGAGACTTTAGTCATGAGCACTCGGGGTGGACGTGGTCGTGGACGTGGACGGGGTAGGATGACAGTTTCTGAACCAGTAGGGTCTGGTCAGGGGTCAGAGAATGAGATACCGGTACCACCACAAACTGCAGGTGGTGAGTTTCAGGATCAGACTAGGGACGACGCAGTGTCGCAGGCAATGCTGCGAGTTCTAGAAAGGGTAGCTGGAGTAGGTGGAGGCGCAGGAGCTCAGAAATCTGTACCTGAGCGACTCCGAGCCAATGGGGCTGAGGTATTCCGAGGTGTTTCTAGTGTGGCTCCCAGCACGGCAGAGTATTGGCTGGAGGCGATGGAGCGGATCATGGACGATTTGGACCTGACTGCTGAGGAAAAGCTGAAGGGAATAGTTTCGCTTCTCCGGGATGAGTCATACCAGTGGTGGCTCACGGTTCGGGACAGTGCTGCAGTGGAAGATCTTACTTGGGATTATTTTAAGGCCGCATATCAGAAAAAGTACATTGGATCTAGCTACATTGATGCATAACGGAAGGCATTTCTGAGGTTGGTTCAGGGGAGCAAGTCTGTATCAGAGTATGTGGCAGAGTTCTTAAGGCTGAGTCGGTATGCGAGAGGCATCATGGCTACTGAACACAAGCGGTGTGTCCGTTTCGAGGATGGTCTGAGAGATGAGCTGAGGTTGCTGATTGCACCACAGCAGGAGCGTGAGTTCGCTGTCCTGGTAGAAAAGGCTAAAGTAGCCGAAGGGGTTAAAGAGTCTGTGAGGCAGAATATGGATAGGAAAATGCATAAGAGAAGCTTTGGATCGGCTGGGTCGTCAGGTAATTCTCAGAAAAGGGCTAGACAGAGTGGGCCGAATCAGTCTGGTAGAGCTGTTGCTGCTAATCAGGGACCGGCACAGTGTAACCGTTGTGGAAAATCTCATCGGGGAGGATGTTGGACCGGCAAAAAAGGATGTTTTGAGTGTGGCTTGTTGGACCATCGTGTGAGAGACTGTCCGCGTAAGTTGGCTAGGATTCAGTCTGAGGGTCAGGGCCGTACTCAGTTCAGAAATGGAGGACCGCCACCGCAGAGGGGTCGTGGTAATGGTAGAGGTGGTAGTGGATCTGGTCGGGGCTGAGGAGTGCCGGGTAGAGGTGCAGATAGCACTGAGGCTAGACAGCCTGGGTTAGTGTATGCAGCGAGGCGCCGATAGGAGGGCGACGCACCAGACGTCATAACCGGTACGTTCTTGATCTTTGTTTTCCCTATACTGCTTTGATTGATGTGGGTTCGACGCATTCATATGTTGCTAGTAGCATAGTAGAGACCATGAATTTAGACTTTGAGACTACTGCTAGGTAGATGACAGTGATTAGCCCTCTAGGTCACTCTGTAGTTGTAAACAAGCTGTATAGAAATGTACCCCTAGAACTCCAAGGGGTAGTGTTTGTTGCTGATCTGATGGAACTACCGTTTGGGGAGTTCGATCTGATTCTTGGGATGGACTGGTTGGTTAAGTACCAGGCAAGGTTGGATTGCGCATGATAGGTAATAGAAGAGATTACTTATCCAACGTAGTATCTGCTCTGAAGGCTGAGAAGATGGTCAGGAAGGGCTGCGAAGCATATGTGGTTCATGTGTGTGCCTTAGAGGCTAAGGAGTTTGCAGTAGGGAATGTCCGAACAGTAAAGGAATTTGCTGATGTGTTTCTAGAGGAGCTTCCGGGACTGCCACCGGATCGTGAGGTGGAATTTGGCATAGATCTATTACCTGGAACCGCGCCAGTGTCTATTGCTCCATATAGGATGGCGCCAAAGGAGTTAGTGGAATTAAAGGCTCAGATCCAGGAGCTGTTGGACCGAGGCTTTATCAGGCCAAGTGTTTCGCCTTGGGGAGCGCCAGTACTCTTTGTCAAGAAGAAAGATGGTACAATGCGGATGTGTATAGACTACTGCCAGTTGAATAAGCTGACAATCAAAAACAAGTATCCGTTGCCAAGGATAGACGACTTGTTTGATCAGCTAAAAGGTGCATCGATATTCTCGAAGATCAACTTAAGGTCTGGGTATTATCAGCTAAAGGTGAAAGAGGCTGATATCCACAAGACGGCGTTTCGTACTCGGTATGGGCACTATGAGTTTCTGGTAATGCCGTTTGGGTTGACTAACGCGCCGGCAGCATTCATGGACATGATGAATAGGGTATTCCAGCAGTATTTGGATCAGTTCGTCGTGGTATTTATAGACGACATCTTGGTTTATTCAAGGACAGAGGAGGAGCATTATGCGCATTTGCGAGTTGTATTGCAGATTCTGAGGGAAAAGCAGCTTTATGCTAAGTTTATTAAGTGCGAGTTCTGGCTTAGGGAGGTGACTTTCTTGGGTCATGTAGTGTCAGCTGAGGGGATTAGAGTTGACCCTCGAAAGATTGAGGCAGTATTGGATTGGAAGCCGCCTAAGTCAGTGGCTGAGATTCAGAGTTTTCTAGGTTTAGCGGGGTACTACCAAAGATTTGTAGAGGGATTTTCGTTGATCGCAGCACCGATGACTAAGTTGTTAAGAAAAGGAGTTTCGTTTATGTAGACTGAGAGGCAGCAAGAGAGTTTCGACAAGCTAAAGAAGATTTTGACTGAAGCTCCGGTTTTGATTCAACCTGAGGCAGAAAAGGAATTCACGGTATATTGCGATGCATCACATACGGGTTTGGGATGTGTGCTGATGCAGGAAGGGAAGGTAGTGGCTTATGCATCTCGACAGTTGAGACCGCATGAAGTTAATTATTCGACGCACGATCTGGAGTTAGCGGCAATAGTTTTCGCGTTGAAAATTTGGAGGCACTACTTGTACAGAGAGAAGTCGATAGTCTACACAGATCACAAGAGTCTGAAGTACCTTTTGACTCAGAAGGATTTGAACTTGAGACAGCGCAGATGGATTGAATTGCTAAAGGACTACGACTGTTCGATTGAGTATCATCCGGGCAAGGCTAACGTGGTGGCAGACGCGTTGAGCCGTAAGGTTGTATCAGACTTAAGAGCGATGTTTGCCCATCTAAGTTTGTACGGCGACGGAAGTATTCTGGCAGAATTGCAGGTTAAGCTGACTTGGCTTGAGCAGATCAGGGAGAAGCAGATAGAGGATGAGGTTTTGAATGCGCAGAGATTGCAAGTGCAGGATGATGGTTTGGAGGGTTATAGCTTGTCTAGTGATGGAGTGCTGTGTTTCCAAGGGAGAACTTGTATGCCGAAGGACACCGAGTTAAGACAGAAGATTCTTCAGGATGCACATAGCAGCCCATACGCTATGCATCCTGGAGATAGCAAGATGTATCGGGATCTAAGGGAGCAGTTTTGGTGGCCAAGTCTGAAGCAGGAAGTAACGGAGTTTGTGGGTAAGTGTCTGACATGTCAGCAGGTCAAGGCTGAACATCAGTTGCCGTCAGGGTTGCTTCAGCCAGTGAAGATTCCACAGTGGAAGTGGGAAAGGATTACTATAGATTTCGTCAGTGGATTACCTCTTACGCCTAGCAAGAAGGACTCAGTTTGGGTGATTGTGGATCGTCTGACTAAATCGGCTCACTTCGTACCGGTAAGGGTTGATTACTCGCTTCAGAAGCTAGCTAAGTAGTATGTGTCAGAGATAGTGAGGTTGCATGGTGTGCCAGTATCGATCATCTCGGATAGGGATCCCAGATTTTCGTCAAGGTTTTGGAGAGCGTTGCATCAGGCTTTGGGTACGCGCTTGGATTTCAGTACAGCATTCCATCCACAGTCTGACGGGCAGTCAGAAAGGGTTATACAGATTTTAGGGGATATGCTGAGAGGTTGTGTTTTGGACTTCAGAGGTAGTTGGGAGGAGTTTCTACCATTAGCTGAGTTCGCCTACAATAATAGTTACCAAGCGAGCATTAGGATGGCACCATATGAGGCGTTGTATGGTAGGAAGTGTCGCACACCTACTTGTTGGACGGAGCTGAGTGAACGTCAGGTGTTGGGACCAGAGTTGGTTGCAGAGACTGAAGACAAGGTTAAGTTGATTCAGGCTCGATTAAAGGAAGCTTCGGACAGGCAGAAGTCCTATGCTGATCTCAGGTGGAGAGATATAGAGTTTGCTGTGGGTGATAGGGTCTTTTTGAAGGTCTCGCCATGGAAGAAGGTGTTGAGGTTTGGAAGGAAAGGCAAGTTAAGTCCAAGGTTCATTGGGCCGTGTAAAGTACTAAGACGGGTGGGACCCGTAGCTTATCAGCTTGAGTTGCCAGCAGAGCTAAGTTAGATTCACGATGTATTCCACGTCTCCATGCTTAGACGTTATCGTTCAGATCCATCGCATGTCTTAGCAGTAGAGGAGATAGAGGTGAGTCCGGATTTGACCATAGAAGAGGAACCAGTGCAGATTTTAGACCGAGATGTGAAAGTTTTGCGTAGGAAGTCCGTGCCATTGGTGAAAGTGTTATGGCGGAACCATGGCGTAGAAGAAGCTACGTGGGAACCAGAGGATGTGATGAGACAGCAATACCCTCAACTCTTTTGACCAGGTAATTTCGAGGCCGAAATTATTTTTAAGGGGGTAGAACTGTAATATCCTGAAATGGGGGTTAATTTTAAATTGGATTGTTTTGCTTGTGTTTGGATTATGGTGTCAGTATTTGTAATGTTTTGGGGCTTAGTTGTAAGGCTAGAGCTGACCTGGGTAGTAAGAAAATTTTGGTTTTTAAGTTTTAAGTAAAGGGAGCTGAGGGAGCCAAGGGTTACAAGTATTTCAAGTGGGATCTTCGCACAAGAAAAGGCTTGGCAAAGTGGCAAGGAGGCGCCACTTAAAGCCTTGTGAATGATGCCACTTGTAGGGGAAGGAGGTCTCATGTTCGAGCAGCAGAAATCCCACTTTTTGTCTTCTATTTTGACGCCAAGAAGGGAGAGGAGTTGTGTGCAGTTCAAACTCTGCCTAGTAAGGTTGGACTAAGTCAAATTGTTCAAATGATTGGCAAAGAGAGAAATAAGGAATTTGACTAATTCAAAACAGTTTGAATTAGTGGGCAAGAGCATTTCAAGGAGGTGGCCGAATCTTGAACTCCTCATGGGAGGAGTGGCCGGTTGTGGTATGGTGAGTAGAGGGGATTGCCGAAACTTTCTAGAGTGTTTAGAGTGCATTTTCGGTCAGCCTTGTGTAGTGTACTGAAAGCCGAAAGTCCCTTGGTGTCTGCCATTTTCTTCCTAAGGCATTTGGCCGAATTCTCTATTGGGCATTCTTCCACCTTTCTTTTCTTTTTCAAAAGTGTGCAAAGACCATAATTTCTCTTTTTGGATTACCTCTCTTCTGCCGAAACTCTTACTTTCCTTTTTCTTTAAGCATAGGCCGAATATCAACCCTTTTTCTTCCATCCCTTCTTGTTTTCTTCCTTTGTTGCTAAAGCCGAATCTTCCCTCTCCCACTTCTAATCTACCTTGCCGTTTCCTCATTTCTTCTTGAACCACATTTCATTTGTTTCAACTCTCAAAGACTCTAGCCGAATCTCCCTATTTTCTTTTCCAGTTGGTTGGCCGAATAGTTAAGCAAGGGTGGAACTTTTGGGTCCTTTCTCTAATCGATTTGGAAAGGTATGTGTGCATGGCCGAATCTCTTTAGCTCTTTCCCTTCTCTTTGTCGATTCTCATTAAGGGTAAGAGCCGAATTTCGACATCTGTTAATAGAACTCTAATCACCTTGTGAAACCGATTTTATTGTAGGGTCTCCGGGATTTTGAGGTACTCAATCCAAGTCTCTCATCTTTAACAATCGGCTTTGGTAAGTGGTGGTAAGGATCCATTTGTAAGATCATCTATTCTTTTAAGTATTCAAAAGCCGAAGGCTATTGATATGGGTGTTTTTGGATTGTCGATTGTAGGGGAGTGAAGCAGATTCACAAAGCGTGTGGTGGCTAGTATTCAAGGGGCGTTTAGGTAAGGTCTCGGGTTTCAAGCGTTAACACTTTGGGTTTATTTGGTTTGGCCGAATGGCCTATGTGGCTAACCTTAGTTATGGCCGAATGTAGGATCAAGGACCTAGCGTTGTAGATCGACTCTTCGGATTTAGGGCTTGCGTTATAACAGGTGTGTAAACTTACACACTCTATTACTTTGTAATATGTTTTGATAACCTGTGTTTAATAAAAGCCGAAACAGTGTGGATGTTGATATGATACCCTATGGGTATGAGCATGGATTCGGGTAAGTCCGTTCCGATTTGAGTTCTGCTATTCAGTATGTTTGATATAATGATTTATGACATATATGGGTTATGTGATGCGTAACTAAGCATGTTGGCATGATTTGCATGATTTGCATGATTTACATGAGTATGGCATGATGTTGGGTGATATAAGAGGAGGGGGAAGATGATATCCGTGTCTTTGGGACACCAGAGGTTTGGCACCTCCAGTGGTTTGGTACCACAGATTGATTTAGTGACTTTGGGTCACCAGAGGTTTGGCACCTCATAGCGACTTGTCCCAGTGGCTTAGCACCACAGTGGGTTGGCCCCACAGTTGATATTACGGGATTGTCGCCAATGATTTGGTATCACACGTGGGTTGGCCCCACACTTGGATATTGATATTTTGTGACTTTGGGTCACCAGAGGTTTGGCACCTCATAGTGACTTGTCCTAGTGGCTTAGCACCACAGTGGGTTGGCCCCACAGTTGATATTACGGGATTGTCGCCAGTGATTTGGTATCACACGTGGATTGGCCCCACAGATGGATTATTCGTGACTTTGGGTCACCAGTGGTTCGGCACCACATTATTATTGGATATCGTGGCTTTGGGTCACCAGTGGTTTGGCACCACCAGTGGTTTGGTACCACACGGGGTAGATAAGAAGTATGGATGGCTAGGGTTGGGTGCATTATTTTATATTGCTTGGTGATATGTGTGTAAATATGTTGCATTAATCGAGAGGAGGGTTTATGCACTGAGTCTTGGTGACTCACCTTCTCTCTTATCATTTCAGGTGACACTTAGATCGCGGAGGAGGAGCCGGGTGGACTCGAGGTGACCATGCTATAAATAAATTGCGGTTTTTCAAGGATTTGATTTGGGTACATTGTTTTATTTTACTTGGCTTCATTTCTATTTATGGGTTGTAATAAGGCCTTTTAATTACTTATACGTTTTGGACTTATTTTAAACATGGTTAAGTAAACTACTTGGATAATCTAACAACAACAAAAGCGTAAGTTTTCTAAACAACAAACGACATGTTTTAAACTTTACCATCGGGTATCACGTATCAATTGAAGATAACTACAACTCAAATGTTTTCAACCTTAAGTTTTCCTCACACAACTCAACTGTTTTCTAATAACTAAGAAAGAAGCAAGTGAATTTCTTAAACTGTCAAAAATATTTTCTAACCTATGCATCGACAACTAGATTTTAACAATTTAATCTCGGTTTTTCAAAGACAACAGATCGATTTTAACTCACCATGCACCTACTTTCTACAAAAATAAAAACAATGAGGAAATTTTACTCAAAGCTTGATTCGTTAGATTGTTTTCTTCAAAATAATTTCCTGTAGCATGCTAGATTCGGTCATGGTCTGTTGACCGGGTTTGGGGTGTTACTGGACTGGTGGAAAAGGATGCTTTGAATGTGGCTCGCTGGATCATCGTGTGAGGGATTGTCCATGTAAGCTAGCCAGGAATCAGTCTGAGGGTCAAGGTCGTGCTCAGTTCAGAAATGAGGGACCGCCACCGCAGAGGGGTCGTGGTAACGGTAAAGGAGGTAATGGTTCTGGTCGGGGCCGCAGAGCACCGGGCAGAGGTGCAGGCAACACTGAGGCAAGACAGCCTGGGTTAGTTTATGCAGCAAGGCGTCGAGAGGAGGGTGATGCACCGGACGTCATAACCGGTACGTTCTTAGTTTTTGGTTTACCATATACTGCTTTGATTGATGTGGGTTCGACGCATTCGTATATTACTAGTAGCATAGTAGAGACCATGAACATAGACTCTGAGACTACTTCTAGGGAGATGACAGTAATTAGCCCTCTATGTCACTCTGTAGAAGTAAATAAGTTGTATAGGGATGTACCCCTAGAACTCCAAGGGGTAGTGTTTGTAGCTGACCTGATGGAACTGTCGTTTGGGGAGTTCGATCTGATTCTTGGGATGGACTGGTTGGTCAAGTACCAGGCAAGTTTGGATTGCGCTACTAAGCGCATGGTTTTGAAGATAGCTGAGGGTGAAGAGGTGGTTATGATTGGTAATAGAAGAGATTATCTATCCAACGTGGTATCTGCGTTGAAAGCTAAGAAGATGGTCAGCAAGGGCTGTGAAGCATTTATGGTTCATGTGTGTGCGTTGGAGGCTAAGGAGTCTACTGTAGGGAATGTCCGAATGGTAAAGGAGTATGTTGATGTATTTCCAGAAGAACTTCTGGGACTGCCTCCGGATCGTTAAGTTGAATTTGGCATAGATCTGTTACTCGGAACTGCGCCAGTGTCTATCGCTCTGTATAGGATGGCGCCGAAGGAATTGGTGGAATTGAAGGCTCAGATTCAAGAGTTGTTGGACTGAGGTTTTATTCGACCAAGTGTTTCACCTTGGGGAGCACCAGTACTCTTTGTCAAGAAGAAGGATGGTACGATGCGGATGTGTATAGACTACCGCCAGTTGAATAAGCTGACTATTAAAAACAAGTATCCATTGCCGAGGATAGATGACTTGTTTGATCAGCTTAAGGGGGCAGCGGTTTTCTCCAAAATTGATTTAAGGTCTGGGTATCATCAGCTAAAGGTGAAAAAGGCTGATATCCATAAGACGACATTTTGCACTCGGTATGGGCACTACGAGTTTCTGGTAATGCCGTTTGGATTGACTAACGCGCCGGCAGCATTCATGGACATGATGAATCGGGTATTTCAGAGTATTTGGATCAGTTTGTAGTGGTATTTATAGACGATATCTTGGTATATTCAAAATCAGAGGAGGAGCATGATGCGCATTTGCGAGTAGTGTTGCAGATTCTGAGGGAAAAGCAGCTTTATGCCAAATTTAGTAAGTGTGAGTTCTGGCTTAGGGAGGTGACTTTCTTGGGTCACGTAGTATCAGCTGAGGGGATTAGAGTGGATCCTCGAAAGATTGAGGCAGTGTTGGATTAGAAGCAGCCTAAGTCAGTGGCTGAGATTCGGAGTTTTCTAGGTCTGGCGGGGTATTACCGAAGATTTGTAGAGGGATTTTCTTTGATCGCAGCACCAATGACCAAGTTATTGAGGAAAGGAGTTCCATTTTTTGTGGATTGAGAAGCAGCAAAGAAGTTTCGACAAGTTGAAGAAGATTCTGACTGAAGCTCCGATTTTGATTCAGCTTGTGGCAGGCAAGGAATTCACGATTTACTGTGATGCATCACATACTGGTTTGGGATGTGAGCTGATGCAGGAAGGGAAGGTAGTGGCTTATGCATCTCGACAGTTGAGACCACATGAGGTTAACTATCCGACGCATGACTTGGAATTAGCTGCAGTGGTTTTTGCTTTGAAGATATGGAGACACTATTTGTACGGAGAGAAGTCGATAGTCTACACGGATCATAAGAGTCTAAAGTATCTTTTGACTCAGAAGGATTTGAACTTAAGGCAGCGCAAATGGATTGAGTTGTTGAAGGACTACGACTGTTCGATTGAGTATCATCCGGGCAAGGCTAACGTGGTGGCAGACGCGTTGAGCCGTAAGGTTGTATCAGACTTAAGATCGATGTTTGCTCGCCTTAGCTTGTATGACGATGGGAGTCTTTTGGCGGAATTGCAGGTTAAGCCGACTTGGGTTGAGCAGATTAGAGAGAAACAGTTAGAGGATGAGGGTTTGAACGGTCGGAGATTTCAGGTTCAGAATAGAGGTTTAGAGGATTATAGTTTGTCCAGGGACGAAGTATTGTGTTTTCGAGGGAGAGCCTGTATGCCGAAGGATGTCGAGTTGAGGCAGAGAATTCTTCAGGACGCACATAGCAGCCCATACACTATGCATCCTGGAGGTAGCAAGATGTATCGGGATTTAAGAGAACAGTTTTGGTGGCCAGGTCTAAAGCGGGAGGTAACTGAGTTTGTGGGTAAATGTCTGACGTGTCAGCAGGTCAAGGCTGAACATCAGTTGCCGTCTGGGTTACTTCAGCCGGTGAAGATTCCACAGTGGAAGTGGGAAATGATCACTATGGACTTTGTTAGTGGATTACCCCTTACACCTAGTAAGAAGGACTCAGTTTGGGTGATTGTGGATCGTCTGACAAAGTCAGCTCATTTCATTCCGATAAGGGTGGATTACTTGCTTCAGAAGTTAGCTAAGTTGTATGTGGCAGAGATAGTGAGGTTGCACGGTGTGCCAGTGTCGATCATCTCAGACAGAGATCCTAGATTTACGTCGAGGTTTTGGAGAGCGTTACATCAAGCTTTGGGTACGCGGTTGGATTTTAGTACCGCATTTCATCCACAGTCTGACGGGCAGTCGGAAAGGGTTATACAGATTTTAGAGGATATGTTAAGAGGTTGTGTTTTGGACTTCAGAGGCAGCTGGGAAGAGTTTTTGCCATTAGCTGAGTTCGCATACAACAACAGTTATCAGGCAAGCATTAAGATGGCACCATATGAGGCGTTGTATGGTAGGAAGTGTCGCACACCTACATGCTGGACAAAGTTGGGTGAGCGTCAGATGTTAGGACTAGAGTTAGTTGCAGAAACTGAGGATAAGGTGAAGTTGATTCAATCTCGGTTGAAGGAAGCTTCAGACAGGCAAAAGTCTTATGCTGATCTGAAGCGGAGAGATATAGAGTTTGCTGTGGGTGACAAGGTCTTCTTGAAGGTCTCACCATGGAAGAAAGTGTTAAGATTTGGGAGAAAAGGCAAGTTAAGCCCAAGGTTTATTGGGCCGTATAAGGTGTTGAGACGAGTGGGACCAGTAGCCTATCAACTCGAGTTGCCAGTAGAGTTGAGTTAGATTCACGACGTGTTCCATGTCTCCATGCTTAGACGCTATCGTTCTGATCCATCACATGTCGTGGCAGTGGAGGAAATAGAGGTGAGTCGAGATTTGACAGTGGAAGAGGAACCAGTGCAGATTCTGGATCGAGATGTGAAAGTGTTGCGCAAGAAGTCAGTTCCATTAGTGAAGGTATTATGGCGAAATCATGGCGTGGAAGAAGCTATGTGGGAACCGAAGGATGTGATGAGACAGCAGTATCCTCAACTCTTTTGACCAGGTAATTTCGAGGCCGAAATTATTTTAAGGGGGTGGAATTGTAATATCCTGAAATAGGGGTTAATTGTGATTGTATTGTTTTGCATGAGTTCGGATTGTCGTGTTGTTAAGTGAGATGTTCTAGAGTTTAGGAATAAGCCAAGTGTAGGCCCGAGCTGTAGGAAAATTTTCGTTTTTAAGCTTTAGTTAGAGGGAGCTGAAGGAGCTAGGGGTTAAGTGTAATTCGTGGGGATTTTAAACACGAGATTGGGCTTGGTAAAGTGGCAAGGAGGCGCCACTTAGGGCCTTAAGAGGTGACGCCACAAGCAGTGTATGGGGGCTTAGGTTCGAATCCCATGGATGTCATTAAGGATACCTTTATTTTTGCTTTTGTATGGCATGTGTTGGTCAAATTTTTAATTATGGTAAGGATGGACTTTTCATTTATGGATAGTAGACTTAAGAAAAAGGAAAGTGCTTATTTAAGGTATGGAATCAAGGAGTTTTGGTAAGATAAGGGGACATAAGGCTTGAAGTATGGGGTGATGTTTTGGAAATTTTTCTATGGCCATTTGACCATGAATGTAGACGGTTTAGGGGGCTAGGTGGGTTGGCTTAATTTTGAATGTGATTAGGAGGAAATAAGGAGGAAAAAGGTGGGATTTGATATGGGAATGAATGTTGGCCGGCCAAGGGAAGTCTTTGGTGACCATTTCGGTCATGTTGATGGAGGGGAGAAGCCGGTTGTGCATAAGGTAGTGTTGGGCATTTTGTGCGTTTTCCTTTTTGTTTTTTTTTTTTTGGTACCTAGCCGAATGTCCCTCTAAGTTCTTGAATTTTATTTCATTTCATTTCTTTTCTCCTTCTCAAAGTGTTTGGCCGAATCTACTACTCTCCTATCTCTTTCCTTGTCTTTTCCATTTTTCTTTTGCTCAAAGCCGAAAGTACCCATCTCTTCCCTTTCATCTTTTTCTTTTCTTCTCTCAAACTCTTGTGCCGAAATCCTCTCCACCTTCCTTTGCCGAATTCCCTCTCTTCCATTTTACTTTCTTTTTCTTCCTCTTTTCCACTCTAGCCGAATTCTATTTGTTGTCTTTAATCAACCATAGCCGAAACTCCTTTCATCACTCAACCACTTTGCCGAATTTCCCATTCCCTTCTTGATTTGTCTTGGCCGAATATCAACCAAGAGTGGATCTTCTTTGGTTTCTTTTCAATCGGTTTTGAGAAGGGTAAGTAGAGTTGGCCGAATTTCTTTATTCCTTTTCTCTTCTCTCTGTCGATTTTCTTGTGAGAAAAAGCCGAATTTTGGGCAATTGTTAGCAAGATTCTAACCATTCATAGGAATCGATTTCTCTTAGATTCTTCGAGACTTTGGAAGCAGTCGATCTAAGCCTCTATTCTCTGACAATCGGATTTGGTAAGGCAAGTGGTAAGGATATCTATGTTAGTTCATCATTCTTTACGTTGTTGAAAAGCCGAAGGCTTTTGAGACTAAGGTTTGTTGTTGGCCGAATGGCCTATGTTATTGATCTAAGTTTTGGCCGAATGTAGGGCAAGGAGATCTAGTGCAGTAGATCGGGTCTTCGAGATTTAGAACTTGCGTTAGTAACAGGTGTGTAACTTACACAGTTTATAACTTGGTAATATATATATAATCTAATCATGATTAAAAGCCGAAAACTGTGAGATCTCGATATGATACCGTATGGGTATAAGCAAGGATTCGGGTAAGTCCGTTTCGATATGATTTGTTATATGATGCTTAATACCATGATATGTGATATTTTTGCTTATTGATTCATAATAAAGCATGATGACTTGATTTGCATAATAACTGCACTGTTATGGGTGATATGAGAGGAGGGGGAAGGATTTGATATCCGTGTCTTTGGGACACCAGAGGTTTGGCACCTCCAGTGGTTTGGTACCACAGATTATTTTGTGTCTTTGGGACACTAGAGGTTTGGCACCTCATAGCGACTCGTCCCAGTGGCTTAGCACCATAGTGGGTTGGCCCCATATTTGATATGACGGGATTGTCGCCAGTGATTTGGTATCACAACGTGGGTTGGCCCCACAGATGGATTATTCGTGACTTTGGGTCACCAGTGGTTTGGCACCACATTATTATTGGATATCGTGACTTTGGGTCACCAGTGGTTTGGCACCACCAGTGGTTTGGTACCACACGGGGTAGAAACGGAGTTATGGATGGCTAGGTTTGGGTGCATAATATTTATATTGCTTAGTTGTGATTTGTGTAAGCTTGTTGCATTAACCGGGAGAGGGATTATGCACTGAGTCTTGGTGACTCACCTACTCCCTTATCTTTTCAGGTGATTCGTAGATCGCGGATGAGAAGCCGGATGGACTCGAGGTGGCCATGCAATAGAAATTCGGTTTTACACAGACTTTGGTTTGGGTACTTTATTTTATTTAAATTCGGTTTTCATTTTTATTTGGATTTGTAATAAGGCCTTTTTAATTATGTTTTGAATTATTCATATGTTTTGGATTAGACTTCGAACATGGTTAAGTAAATTACTTGGTTAATTTAATAATATGAGCGCAAGGTTTTCTAAACTACAAAACGCAAATGTTTTCAAAACTTTACCATCGGGTAATACAAATTACTTGATAATAAATGACAACTTAATTGTTTTCAACAACTCAAACGGTTTCCAAACTTCCAAATTCAAATAGAAACGGTTTTCAAATTAATCATTTGGGTTTTTTTTTAAAATTACATAAAGGTTTCCTAATCTATGGATCGGCAACCAAGTTTTAAAGATCTATTTTCGAGATTTCAAAGTAAACTATCAATTTTTGACTAATCATGCACCTAATTTCTACAAATATAGAGCAACAAAGAGTTTTCCACAAAAATTTATTCGGTAACTCGATTTTCTTCAAAATGTTTTCCTCTGTGACATGCCAGATTCGGTCATGGTGTGTTGACCGGGTTTGGGGTGTTACAAGAGGAAAAGGTAAATTGATATTCGGCTATAAGGAGAATGAATAAAAGAGAAGGATTTGATCAAAATGAAATTTTGCTTTTAAGAAATGGAAGAAGGGTTGAAAGGATGGTTAAAAGAAAAGAAAAGAGAAAATGGGTGTTCTCTAGTTTCGGTTTTGAAAAGGTGATGAGTGAAATAATTTTGGTCTCAAAGATTTTGGGTACATTCGGCAACAAAAAGAAAGAAAAGAAGAGAATAAGCTCACCAATGGCTTGAAGATTCGGCAAGAAGGAAATTTGGAGAGAAAAGAAAAATGACACCAAAGTTGCATATAGGAAATTTGGCCAAAAAAAATACCAAAACTTTTACCAATTGCCAAAGACAAAATTCGGCTAAGAGTATAGTAATTTGGAGAAAAATGGCACACTTGACGCTAAAGGAATTTTACCAACCAAGCACTAAAGCTTTACCAAAACACCAAGAAAATTTTGGCTAACTCTCTAACCCACAAAATCGTCTACATACATGGCCATAATGGTCAAAATTAGCCAACCATACTTTCCATAACATTTCCCTTGAAATAGGCCACTTGTTCCCCTTACTTTCCCCTTTTTCTTGATTTCTTTCCTCACCTTCATTCTTTCCTATTCTCCTTAGGCATCTTGCCAAAAATAAAAAGTCCACCTTAGCTTATTTACATGCTTGGCCGCCACTTAAGGAAAGAGTGCAAAAATAATAGTCAAAATTTTCACACAATGGGATTTGAACCTCTTCCCTCAAGGTACACCATGTGGTGCCATAACCTCTTTACTAATTGCTCATTTATGCTAGCTATTTACTCCTTTATTTCCATAAGCCTTAAAGTCACTTACTCTATCTCCTTAAAGTGCTAAATGCCAAAAGTTTTACTAGGTCCAAATAGACACCGAGCCTTCTCGGACCTCCCTTAGACATACAAAATTAATAACTTAACTAACTTAATACCAAAAATAAAGCAACACATAAATTCCAAATTTTAGGATGTTACATGAAACAACAAGATTAAACCAGCAAGGATTGAGCATTCTACGTGACAAAGACCAAGAAAAGCTCACCAAAAGATCTATTCAAAGTGCTGAGATCCTCACACTAGCTTTGATTTCCCCTTGCCGTTTGGTCCTTCCACCTCCTTGCTAGCAAGCTTGAAACTTCCACTTGAGAAATCTAGTTACTAAATTTCATCCACCATGCAACTGTATCTCACCCTATGTTTTCCATACGGGCCGAACGGGAAGAAAAAAAAATATGAAAATTCCTTTCGTTCCTTCTCCCTTGGTTTGTCCGTCACGCCTTCCTACTCAGAAGTTTTTTCCCCCAAATTAAATTAAGGTAAGTCCCTATCAACTGTAATAATTTGGCCAACTTATACCAATAGCCGGCCACTACAGTAATCATTTATATAATGGCTTATTTATTAGATGAGTCCCTTAGTTATAATTTAGCTTTCAATTTAATAACAATCACACTTTTACCACTTACGTGATTTAGTCCTTGTACTTAAATTGAGCATTAAATCAAAAAAATTATCTAATCGAAATTCAATTAACCTAAGACGTAACTTCGTAAATATTTAATAAAAATATTTACTACATCAGTTTACAGAAACGAAGTCTCAAAACTGGATTTTATGGTACTACTGACTTTTGGTCGTTATAATATTTCTAGTACTCGGTTCTCATACTAGATCTACTACTTTGGTTCTACTTACCCGATTTTACTAACTTGATTTTTAGGATGTGACATGGATTAGGTACCAAATGACTTAAAATTTACTAAAAACAAAGTTCATGTCTTGACGTACAACTTAGCTCATCGCAATGTCGACCAAAATAGTGAGTCACATTGCGACATCGAGTGGTCATACTGAGTCACGTCGCGACGTCGAGTGGCCTAAGTTCACGATGTGACATACTATTTTGAAAACATCACAACATAGAGAAAGCGACGTCACATCATTGGTCTTGATAGAACTTTACAATTTGGTTCTATTTCATGCTTGGGTAATCAAAAGAGTTTTCATAAGCTCCAATAACCACTATAGCATATTGTAGCTTAAACTTGACGATCGAGTCTAATGAAAAGTGTTAAAATAGCAACTCGGTAGGGGTCTTCCCAGTTGGACAACATCTTCCCCCTTTGACCTAGTGGTTGACTAGCTTTAGCGCTCCTCATGACCAAATCACCAACCAAATGCAATTGGATATGAACCTTGGTGTTGTATTAATTAGCTGCATTATGAGCTTAGACAATTAGGAATAAGACAAACTGGTCCTAGAGCTTTTCTAAGAAGTTCAAATTTTTCCTAAGCATGACCTCATTGTCTTAGTCAGCATAGTTGAAGACCTGATGGGTGTTGAGGCCGTTTTCTACTAGTATCACAGCCTATAAATCAAACATGAGGTTGAAGGGACTCTTTTGTGTGAGAACAAAATGTTGCTCTAAGGGCCCAAAGAATTTTAGGGAGTTCTTTTGACCATCCACTTTTGGCTTCATCAAATTTCTTTTTAAGAGCCTAGAGGATTTTCTTATTGATGGCTTATGCTTGTCCATTTTCATGGGGTGTCTTCTCTGAACTATGGGTCAAAGTGATGTGAAGGTTTTCTTAAAATTCTTTAAAATTTCCTTGAAATTAGATCCAATTATTCATAATTATCAACTGCGGGATCCTATATTTACAGATGATGGTCTTCCAAACAAAGTTTTCCATTTACTTCTCAATGTTGGTGGCTAAAGCTTCCACTTCCATCCACTTGGTGAAATATTCGATAACCACTACTATATACTTCTTTTGAGCTATAGTAGCTAGAAGACCAACAATATCTATCCCTTAGGTTGTAAAGGGCCAAGGGCTAGAGATGATATACAGAGTTTTAGTTGGCTAGCTTAGAATGGGCAAGAATTTCTAGCATGGATCACAATTGGCTACATAGGCTGCAACATCTTTCTGCATTGTAAGCTAATAGTAACCCTATCGAAAAGCCTTCTATGCAAAAGCCCTGGCACACGGGTGGTGCCCACAAATGCCTTCATGGATTTCCTTCATCACATAGTTGGCTTTAGGAGGACCTAAGTATCATAAGAGCGACTGGAGGAAACCTTTTCTATATAACACCCCATCAATGAGACTGTACTAAGAGGCTAGATGAGAAAGCCTATCAAGCTTTCTCGGGTCGGTGAGCACTACATCATCCAAAAGGAAGTTTACAAGAGGATTCATCCAAGTGTCTTCAAAGTTAATGTTGAAAACTGACCTCCAGTTTCATTGTTGAGATGTTTATTGTATTCGAACAAGATCTTGCCCCTCTTAGTGATGTTGGCAACAACGACTAGCCTGGACAAGCTATCCATTTAAAAGTTTTCAACTTTAGGAATTTTGTCCACCTTGACTTCTGATCTCCCGTCAAATGTAGTAGTTAATTCGAGTCAATTCTGCACTTACAGAGGTTGTTATGTATGCAATTTAGTATTAATATTACATTTTTGATATTTAGGTCTTAGGATTAAATATTAATAAAATAAATGTTTTTTGAACGCATTATATAAGTGTTGTGACCCAATAGGCCGACACAGGCCTTAGATTGTGCTAATATATTTAATTGAGTGTGTAGGATAAAGATATAAAGACCCAATTGCCGTGGATGCAAGGGACAAGTGATTCATAAGGTTTCCACAACGTCAATGCACAAAATGAACGATTAAGGTAGAAATTGCATGTTATGTTGCATTGTAGACTTGGTGTGGTGCCGCACAGGTTGACGTGCTACCCAAGTATATCGAGGCTATATTCATCCACACAATCAACTTTATACGATGACCTAGAATGTACCTAAGACCTAATTGGGGCTGCCAGCACTTATATAAATAAAAAGGGTTTGATGTAATTAAGTCGTCCTAGACACCTTCAAAAACCCTAGCTGTTTAGGAGTAGGATTAGATTATTTTTCTTTTGGCTTTTCATAACTCTTTTGTTTTTCATCTTGGAATCGATTTTGATCCAAGATTTTATTTATATTATCTAAGTATTTTAG
Source organism: Gossypium australe (assembly GCA_005393395.2). NCBI lineage: Eukaryota > Viridiplantae > Streptophyta > Magnoliopsida > Malvales > Malvaceae > Gossypium > Gossypium australe. Next base: position 50,576,294 of record CM016614.1, read on the forward strand.
TTTACTTTTTATTGCATTCAATTTATTTCTTTATTCCAATCAATCGATTTGCTAATTCGTTCTCTATTTGATAGTCAATCCACGGTTATTCAAATAGTTTTTCTCTTTCGAATCAATCGTGTTCTTTACATGATTAGTTCAATTGGATTTTAGATTAAGAATAACATGGGTCGCTAAATCCCCTAGGGGAGATTAATGAGTGGATGGGGATGTGATTAATCGAGGATTTATGTACCACCCTTAACCCAAATCCGTGGCCAGAACAGGGTTACGGAGCATTATCAAAACATTCAGAAACATATACAGATAATTCATGCAAGTTACTATTCAAATTCTGAAATCATTCGTAACTTCCCTTCAATGGACCCTCAAGGCCCAATACCAATATTAGATTCAAGTCGGGACTTAATCGGAACCTCTAAGAATTTTTCACGAAATTTCAAAAATTTTCCAAGGTGCAGGGCTCACATGCTCGTGTGGTCCAGGGGACACGCCTGTGTAACCTTGGGACACGCCCGTGCTGCAGGCTGTGTTCGACCCCGTGCACACGCCAGAGTGCTAGGCTGTGTGGTTAATTAATTCATTTTGAAATTAGGTGCAGGTTTCACACGGCCAAGACACACGCCCGTGTTTTAGGCCGTGTAGCCCACACGGCTAAGACACACGCCCGTGTCTCTGCCCGAGTGCTCAATGATGAGCATTCTGTTTCTCAAAATTAAGGTGCAGGGGGCACACGGCCTAACTACACGCCCATGTACCTGGCCGTGTGTCAGACACGATCTAGACAGACGCTCGTGTGGACAAAATAAAGCCATTTCCTAGCCTCATTTATCACCCAAATTTACTATTTTCCTGCACTAGAACATACCAAACACATTCCAACCATTTCAAGCATTCAAATTAAGCAATTTCTACCATTCAACATGGCATATCATTGCATGCATACATGTTTACTATCTTACATTGGTTCAATCCATGTGTTGAACATGATTTGATCAACTACTTAACATATATATATAGCTACCATAGCATGACATTACAAGTATATCAAAACAACCATTACTAGCCATTGCAATGGCTAGATTACAAGCATCATTTACATTTACATGCCAATATAGCCAATATAACCTATACATGCCATTATAACCATAATTGCTTTACCATATTGTACCGACATGGGCCAATGGATAGTGTGAGTGATCTCCGCCAAGCCCTACACACATTCTCATTGCCCTTGTTATTCATATATTCCATAACAACAATCAAGTTTCCAAGCACATATGCTTTCCAAAACATGTATTCATTCAACATGCATAATTCATCTGATTATTACAAGTACAATTTCATAATAGTTTATTTCGAGTTCAGATCATTTCATATCAGAACTTTACTCATAGTACTCGGAATATCAAGGTCACGATTAGTACACTCAAGGTGTACAAGTCTGTAATCAAGAATGAACATATATTCATCAAATAAAGTCCATATACAAATATCATCATCTCATGTTTTCATATATCATTTTTCATGTATCATTATTTTCTTGTACTTCAGACGGATATGCGTAATAACTTATTTCTTATTCATATCTTCTCCTATCAAGATTTTTACCCGTTGAATTTATCTAAAATATCGATGGTTACATAGGTAGTACAAATCAGGATCCATCAATTCATATTCAATGGTACACATAAGGTACTATTTCAGAGAGTACACTCTTGAGCCACACATGTATACAACAGGATTACCAGTCCAAGCTAAATCTTTTTTATGAAATATGCTCTAAAGAGCTTGATCTGAATTACTCGTCCGGGTTAAATCTAATCCATAACATATGCTCGAGAGGGGTTATATCAGGATGACCTAATCGCTGGAATCAGAGTCTTAAAATTTATAAAGAGAATGATCGAACCTGCAAACTAACTCTGACAATGATTAAAGGCAAGTGTACCTATCGAATAGTAGTATAGCTTAGGCAAGACCGGATTGTCGAACCCAAAGGAACTAAAAGTACTAATACTAACCTTCTTTTTATTATCTAGCCTAAAATAGTTGAAGTGGTTTAATTCTAATCTAACTACTACTAAGCTAAAGACGTAAAGACAAAAAGAATAAACTGGGAAATAACTTGAAGAAAGACTCAGTTGATTTAATGCGATACCCTCAGGAAGAATCCACCTAGACTTCACTTGTTATTTAACCATGAACCATGCGATTTATTCACTTGACTTGATCCATAAGATTCCCTAAGTTATATTAAACCCTCACTCGAAGCGAATAATAACTAACCCTAGGTTGATTAATTGAAATCTCTTTCTAACTAAAACCCCTAGAATTGCATTAACTCGATCTATGGATTCCCATATTAGGTTTCACCCTAATCCAGAAAAAGCTTGTCAACCTATCTCTAGGCGTGCGAACGACTCCACTTTAATTATGCTAGATCTATTCTTAAGCAGGGACTTTTGCTCCTCCACCTAAGAACATCTGACTTGAATCAATATCCCGGAAACATTAACACAAGAAATAAGCACACATAATTAAGAACAAGTCAAATATTTCTCATATAGCTCAGAAACAATAACAAGATTTATCTAGGTTTCATCCCCTTCAGGTATCTGAAGGGTTTAGTTCATAACAATAAAAGAAAACATCTCAGAAGAAAAGATAAAACAAAACATAAGAAATCCCTAAAACTCCCTGAAGGAATTGAAGGAGAGATCTGCCGTCTTGAGTAGAATTCCGGCTTCTTGAGATGGATCAACTGGCTATCTTCGAGTGATTCCCACAAATCTGACCTTTTCAGCTTGGCTCCTTGGCCTAGCTCACTGCCCGTTCCGGCTTCTGTCGAAATCCTCTTCAAGTTGCCCCCTTGGGTGTTTATATAGACTTTGAGATGCCTTACTTGGTCCCTAAGTATCCTAATTCAAGTAGAATTTCTACTAGGGTGTTTGAATAGGCTTTGGAATGTGTTTCTTTGCCTCCAAGTATCCAAACTTCTCTTGGCTGCTATAGGGACACGGCCATAACACATGCCCATGTATGTCGTGGCCAGGCCGTGTTCGACCCTGTTGAGTGGGGCACGGCCGTGTGAATCGAGGGTAAGGTCGTGCTCTAGATGATCAATGCGGCACGGCCGTGTGGGCTTAAGTCCAGGCCGTGTCGATTTCGTGATATGGCCCATTTACTCCGTTTTGGGCCCGTTTTATGTTCTTTTCATCCTCGGGTGCTTTCATGAAAAGAAAGGATTAAGAGCACCTTTTTACATAAATCGAGGCTTAAATCATCCAAAAGCATACTAAATGTGGGGTTAAAATATGTTACTTTTACGGTTTATCATTACCCGTCCAGGCTAAATCCTTTCAGAAATGAGGCCAGTAGGATTACTTGTCCAAGCTAACTCCCACCAGCAACAAATGCAGGACCTCATTCATTTCGGGAAATCACATTTATCCCTCGATTTTCATTTATTCAAACTGAATTTAACATTTTCCAAGCATTATCGGGCATGTGATTATTTCATACATCTATAATCATCCATATAATTAAAATGATCACATTCCGCATTCATTCCAAGCATAAGAGTAACATTTTCATCGTTTATCCTTTATCATCTATCGGGCATTATCATTTAATTTAAACATTTTTATTTACCGGGATTGATCAGATATGTAATCATTACACATATTTATGACATTTATACAATTTACATAAACACAATCAATGCAAGCATGTAAATAAACAAAATTTAGTTACACAAACTTACCTTGACAAATGTTCATGTACATAACATCTACTAATCCAACATTTTCCTCTTTTCCTCGTTCTAGCTCCGAATTTGGTCACAAATCTATACGAGTAAATTTTACATCAATTTATCACATTTCATATTTAAGTGGACTCAATTTACATCCTAGGCAAAATTACCATTTTGCCCCTAACTTTTCCATAAATTCCCATTTTGTCCCTAGGCTCGGAAAATGAAATTTATGCAATTTACTCCCTATTCCAAGCCTAACCAAAATTCACCATAAAATTTACAGCACATATATTCTACAAAATTCAGAATTTTTCTTCAATTTTCACCTAAATCATGTTTTTATCAAAAATCACTTTGTAAAAGTTGTTTATCTATCAACAACCTTTCATTTTTTACCATAAATTTCAAATTTGCAGCTTAATCATCCATGACCCAATTTTCATACCTTGATAACTTTTCAAATTAATCCCGCAAATAGATAGATTAAGCTATCCCGATTTCAAAAATATCAAAATTACTAAAAACGGGACAAGAAAACTTACGCAATTTGGCCAAGAAAGTTTCTACTCTCTATCCTAAGGTTCTATGGAATATTTTGGGGAAGAAGATGATAAAAATGATTTTTATTTCTATTTAATTAATTTATCATCTTTAATTATTTTGATTTCCAATTTAGTCCTTAGCCTTTTTCTAATTTTCCATGGATGAATCATCCAAAAAATATCTACATACTTTTCATTAATGGTCTAATTACCATATAAGGACCTTAAGTTTTGAATTCCATAGCTATTTGATCCTTATAGCTACTAGAATTCAACTTTTGCATTTTATATGATTTGGTCCTTCTTGTAATTAAGCACATAATCGGTAAAATTTTCTTATCAGAACTTTTACATGACATTTCTATCATATTACGGACCATAAAATAAAATTAAAATAAATTTTATTTTCGGCTCGGATTTGTGGTCCAGAAACCACTATTCGGATTTCACTGAAATTAGGCTGTTACAATTTAAGGTTTTCCTGAGAGGGATTAGTTGGTATGAATTACGTGTGCTTAAACCCTAGGCCTGACAACCCTAGGAAATTATCATAGGCTAGACGAGATCGGGAGATAAGTCAAACCGAGTTAATCGTGATTTATCCTGGTTGAGAAAGTGAGGTCGGGAGATAAGAGAGTATCAACCAATCGACTAGTTAGTTAGAGGTTGGGAGGGAGTAATTCGTTAGTCGATAGCTAATCCACCCTAAAGCTATAACACTCCTAAACCGTAACTGTCCCCGAAATAGGTTAAGAGGTATTACTGGACTTGTAACTCAGTTCAGAACAATCATTTACCAAATATCATCTCATTACAGTAAATATCATTCATTCACATTTAATATATACTTAAATCGAGCATACAAAGCTTAAATCATACATTCGGGACTAAATCGATAACATATGAAAATTTTGGAAACTTAGAAAAATTTCAACATTTCAAGTGTCACACGCCCATGTGAACAGGTTGTGTGCCTCACACGGCTAGTAGACACACCCGTGTCTTAGACCGTGTGAAAACTAGGCATACATACTGACTTGCATCACACGACTGAGGACACGCTCGTGTGCCATGCCGTGTGAAAGTTGGAGAGTATACTGACTTGGGTCACACGGCCAACCACACGCCCGTGTGTCTAGCTCGTGTGCCCTTCAAAATGGCCATACAGACTCGTGTATCAAGCTGTACCAAAACTGTAGGTCATACTAACTTATGCAACACGGCCAAGTCACACGCCCGTATGCTAGGTCGTGTGCCATTTAGAGGGTATACAGACTTGTACCACACGGTCGGTTACACGCCCCTGCGTGAGGCCGTGTGGAGGATACTGACTTCAATTCCATAACAACACAAGGATACACACGACCGTGCAACATGACTATGTGTCACACACGACTGAGACACACGCCCGTGTCCCTGCCCGTGTGGACAAAAATAGGCTATTTGCAACACCATTTTGCCACCCTATATGCACAAGCATTCACAAGCATAAATGACCACATTTCATAACCCAGTTGGCAGTCATTCCATAACATTTCATACACATAATATACCAATTCAACTTGGTACACAATTACCTAATTAATACCATGCATAAGCCATGCATATATCAACTACATATCAAGAATACACTTGTACATTTTCATTTCATCAATTCCCTGCCCAAAACATACCATAATTGAACACTTAAACACAACCAAATATGATTCCAAATTAAGCCAAATCTTATGGCTTAACTCATACACAAAATATACCAAAAGCATAATTCTCAAGTAACCATAACTACCACCATTTAAACTAGCCTATACATGTCATATTTACATATATCCACCAGTTTAAAAATACCAATCGGAAATTGGATAGTGTGATGTGTAACTCTGACTTGCCTGAAATGAGCGAGCTATCGAACCTCTATAAAACATAGAAAAAGAAACAAAGTAAGCTTTATAGCTTACTAAACCCATATAATTCAAAAATAAACTTACCATTTATACCAAATCAAGATAAATAAATAAGGTAAACTCATTACAATTTCCAAATGCCTAACATAAGCATTCATTAATAGGTTAGTCATATAAATACATGAAATCATCTAATATCTCAATACATTGCATTAAACCAAATTCATATATATTGTACAATATTGGTAACATCTTATTTTCAATCATATAAACAATAATTCATTTGAAAATCGTATCTCATCCGTATAAACAGTATCTATACCCATTGAACCTATTAGAACTTCAAAGGATACTCGAGTGATAAACATCAGTAATTCGTCAATTCATTATTATTCCTGCTCTTTCGAGCCATGATCAGTAAGCTCCTCCTGAGCTGATGAACAATAAGCTCTATTGAGCTGAAACGGTAAGCTATGACGAGCTGAACAGTAAGCTCATACAAGCTGAGAACAGTAAGCTCTTACGAGCTAATATGTCAGTAAGCTCATACGAGCTATGGTGAGCCTGCAACAAATGCAGGAGCTCGACCAAAACGGTAACCCTAGTGACATGTCAATCGTATCCTACGAATTCATACGGTTCAAACGGGGCTCGGTAAAAAATATATTATATCGATAAAGCATTCATATATCAAGTATATCAATTATTCAATTATATACATTCATTGCAAATAATTACAAGTATCTAAAAGTTCGCTTCTAGTTATACGAACTTACCTCGAGTTGCTCGGATGGAAATTATCGTCTATTCACCAACCTTTCTTTCTCCCCGATCTAGTTCCGTTATTTGCTTATCTCGATCTATAATATATCAAATTTAACCTATTCAATAGTTATTCAATTCAATTAAGCCCATATTTCCTAATTTTTGGCAAATTACACATTTGTCCCCAATGTTTTACATTATTTACAATTTAGTCCTTTTCACATTAAAATATCAAATTCATGCAATTTGGTACAATTTCATGCTAGCCAAAATTTTCTAAGGACTCTAGCATCCCATATCTTTCATTATTTCACACTTTTAACCACATAATTTTACATTTTTACAAATTAATCCCTTTTTGACATTTTTGTCAAAAATCCCTTTACAAAACTAGTTTAACTATTAACAAATATTCAAAATCCATCATCAAACATCAAACATCAAATAAATCAAATATTCAACAATGGCAACAGGTTAAATATTTAATAGTTTCAAAATCTAAGGTACGTGCTAGCTAAAATACGAAGCAACGATCACAAAAACATAGAAATAATAAAAAATCGAGCTAAAATCGTACATTAGTCAAGATAGGAGTGTTTTGAAATCATGGAAGCTTCAAACCCTTATTTCTTTCTCAATTTCGGCAATGTAGATGGAAGATGTTGAATACAATGATTTTGGTTTTGTTTATTATAACTTATTAAACATTTTACCAAAATAACCGTAATTAAAATCCATCAAATATCATGATATTATGCCCATTAATGTCCATTCAATTTAATTATGGTCTAATTACAACATAAGGACTTCTCATTTAAAAAATCATAGCAATTAAACACCTTTATCAATTAGAATGCAACTTTTACGCATTACGCGATTTAGTCCTTTTTCCGAATTAACCATTTAAACAGTAAAATTTCTTAACGAAATTTTCACATAATAATTCTATCATGCTGTAAACCTTATTAAAATAATAAAATAAATATTTTGACCTTGAATTTGTGGTCCTAAAACCACTGTTCCAATTTGACTCAAAAATGGGCTATTACAACTCTCCCCCTTAGGGGTTTTCGTCCCCGAAAATCTTACCAGTGAATAAGTTAGGGTACTATTTTCGCATAGCTTCCTCGGGTTCCCACGTAGCTTCCTCAATCCCTTGTTTATTCCAAAGAACCTTTACCAAGTCTATGCGCTTATTTCTCAACTCTTTGATCTCATGGGCCAGAATCCTGATCGGTTCTTCGTTATACGTCAAATCAACTTGTATCTCAACATCTACCGGAGAAATCACATGTGATGGATCGGATCTGTATCGACGTAGCATGGAAACATGAAAGACATTATGAATCTTTTCAAGTTCTTATGGTAAAGCTAATCGATATGCTACAGGCCCTATTCTTTCAACAATCTCATACGACCCGATGAATCGTGGACTCAGTTTCCCTTTACGTCCGGAACGGAGAATCTTCTTCCACGGTGACACTTTTAGAAGTACTCTGTCTCTGACTTGAAATTCAATTTCTTTACGTTTCAAATCTGCATAGGATTTCTGTTGATCTGAAGCTACATTTAAACTGTCGCGAATCGTTTTCACTTTTTCTTCAGTTTCTCTGATCAATTCAACCCTGTGAATCTTTTCTCTCACTCAATTCAGTCCAATATAGCAGAGTTCGGTATTTACTGCCATACAAAGCTTCGTACGGTGCCATCATTATACTCGTTTGGAAATTGTTGTTATACGCGAATTTAATCAACGGTAAGTATTTTTCCCAACTGCCCTCAAACTCTAGAATACAACATCTCAACATGTCTTCAAGAATCTAAATAACTCTCTCAGTCTGACCATCAGTCTTAGGATGAAAAGCAGTACTGAAATTCAATTTGTTCCAAGAGCCTCTTGTAGTTTCTTCCAGAATCGCGACGTAAATCTTGGATCTCTATCAGAAATAATAGATAGTGGCACCCCATGTAATCGAACAATATCAGAAATGTACAATTTAGCTAATCTATCAAGTGAGTAATATGTACGTATCAGTATGAAATGAGCAGACTTCGTTAGTCGATCAACGACAACCCAGATAACATATTTCTTTTTTGGAGTTAGAGGCAATCCCAACACAAAATCCATTGTAACTCTATCCCATTTTCACTCAGGAATCATTATAGGCTGTAGTAATCCCGATGGTACTTGATGTTCAGCTTTGACTTTCTGACATATCAAACATTTAGAATCAAACATTTCTCGGTATGCAAATTCTACTCCGGAACCTTAAACAATCATCGGTCCCAATCTGAAACTCTAAATCAGGGATGTTATCACATTGAATACATTTAACTTGCAATTCACAATCATCTTTCTAAGCTTCAAAGATTTGTTGAAGAAATACTGGTTTAGTGTTTAATTCGGCTAAAATAGACCCATCATCACAAATCATCAATTGGGTATCCATTGCTCGTAATGTAAACAAAGATTTTCGGCTCAAGGCATCAGCAAAAATATTAGTTTTTCCTGGGTGATAATCAATCACAAAGTCATAATCTTTCAATAACTCGAGCCATCTTCGTTGTCACAAATTCAAATCTTTCTGTGACATCAAATATTTCAAGCTCTTGTGATCCGTATAAATGTGGCATTTCTCACCGTATAAGTAGTGTCGCCAAATTTTCAACGCAAATATAATTGCAGCCAATAGTAAGTCATGTGTCGGATAGTGCTTTCCATGTGGTTTCAATTGTCCAAAAGCATAAGCTATAACTTTTCCTTCTTGCATCAAAACACATCCCAAACCGTTTAATGACACGTCGCTATAAATCACAAATTCTTTCCCCGATTCCGGTTGTACCAAAACTGGTGCTTCAGTTAATAGTACTTTCAACTGTTTGAAACTCTGCTAACATTTTTCTGACTATTCAAACTTCACATCTTTTTGAAGCAGTTGTGTCATAGGTGTCGCAATCATTGAGAATCCTTTCATGAATATTCGGTAATAGCCTATTAAACCCAGAAAATTACGGACTTCAAACACAGTCCTCGGAGGTTTCCAATCAACAATAGCAGAAATTTTACTCGGGTCAACTCTAATACCATTGACTGAAACAATATGACCCAGAAATCCAACCTCTCGAAGCCAAAGCTCGCATTTTCTAAACTTTTCAAATAATTGCTTGTCACGTAGAGTTTGTAACACAACTCTCAAGTGCTCGTTATGTTCAGATTCATCTCACGAATAGATCAGAATGTCATCAATGAATACAACAACAACTTTGTCTAAATACGGTCTGAATATCTAGTTCATCAAATCCATAAAAATTGCAGGAGCGTTTGTTAATCCAAAAGGCATAATAAGGAATTCATAATGTCCATACCTCATTCTAGACGCGGTTTTCGGCACAACTGATTCTTTAACTCGTAACTGATAATAACCCGATCTCAAATCAATCTTTGAAAATATTGTAGCCCCTTTCAACTGGTTAAATAAATCATCAATCCGCAATAGAGGGTATTTGGTCTTTATAGTCACTTTATTCAGCTGTCTGTAATCGATGCACATTCTCATTGTGCCGTCTTTCTTTTTCACAAACAATACCGGTGCACCCTAGGGAGAATAACTCAGTTGTACAAAAACTTTGTCTGTTAATTCTTGCAACTGAGCTTTCAACTCTTTTAATTCTGTTGGAGCCATTCTGTAAGGAGCTATCAATATCGTTGTTGTTCCAGGTACTAATTCAATACCAAATTCAACTTATCTGATCAGAGGTAAACCCGGTAATTCTTATGGAAATACATCCGAAAACTCACAAAAAAATCGGTACAGATTCAATCTTTCATTCAGACACCTTTGTATCCAGTACATATGCGAGATATGCATCATAGCCCTTTTTCATATATTTCTGAGCTAACACAGACGATATCACAGTAGGTAATTCACTTGAATCATCAGACTCAATCCGAAGAATTTCACCGTTTTGACATTTCAATTCTATAGTCTTTCATCTATAACTCACAATTGCATCATGCATAGTCAGCCAGTCCATACCAAGAATCACGTCCAACTCATCGAACAGTAGAAGCATCAAGTCAGCCCGAAAACAGTAACCCCGAATTATCAGAGGACAATTCCTACAAATTTTATCAACTAAAACAAATTTGCCTAAAGGTTTTGATACTTTAATTACAAATTCTTTAGACTCGTCATGTAAACTCTTTTTAAATACTAAATTCATATAGATATGTGAATGGGTTGATCCAGGATCTATCAACGCAACTATATCAGTATCAAAAAGAGAAAAAGTATCGGTAATAACGTCTGATGATGATGCCTCCTCCCGTGCATGGATAGCATAAGCTCGGGCAGGTGCTCGTGCCTCAGATCTCATAGTAGAATCTCTCGTAGCACCTCGATTACCACTCATATTTCCAGTGTTTCTGGGTGGTCTCCCTCTAGTAGCCATATTACTCATTTTCGCTGGTTGATCTCTTTTAGCTACAGACTTTCCTGGACAATCCCAGAGATAATGATCAAGATATCCACATTTAAAGCAAGCTCCGCTCACTAATCTACATTCACCATAATGTCTCTTATTGCAGTGTTTGCATTCAGGTCTAGCATTTCTATCACTTTCCACACTAGCAACGGATGTCGCCTGAGGTTTAGAACTGAAATGTCTTGTATCTCTATCTCTAATTGAAATTCCCATAGAAGCCATAGAATGAGGATTATATTCTCTAGATTTCTTTGAGGCTGACTAATGTGATTTACCCGCAAATCTCTTTCTAGAATCCCTCGCCTCAGAATCGGCTTTTCTTTTCTCTTTGCAAGCTCTTCGGCTTTACAAGCTCTGTCAAACAGAATGACAAACTCTTTCAGCTCAAGAATTCCAACTAAAAGTCTGATTTCTTCATTCAATCCATCCTTAAATATTTTACACATTATAGCCTCAGAAGAAACACATTCACGGGCATATTTGCTGAGTCGTACAAACTCTCTTTCATATTCTGTGACTGACATACGATCCTGTTTTAATTCAAGAAATTCTTTTCTTTTCTAATCAATGAACCTTTGGCTAATGTATTTCTTTCTAAATTCAACTTGAAAGAATCCCAAGTGACTCTTTCTTGCGGAACTACAGATATAAATGTATTCCGCCACTGATATGCAGTATCTCTTAACAGTAATACAACGCACTTTAAGCATTCTTCAGGTGTACAAGATAATTCGTCGAATACCCGAATCGTGTTCTCAAGCCAAAACTTGGCTCTCTCAAGGTCATCATTAACAGTGGCTCTAAATTCCTCAGCTCTGTGTTTTCGTATCTTATCGAAAGGTGGTTTATTCAATCACAAAGGAACAATACCTTGAGGAACTACACGGATCATTTGGGGAACAAGTAGGGGTGGAGGTTGCTGAACAGCCGGGTTCGTACGAATGTACTATGCGAACCACTCATTCATTAACCGAAAGAATGCTTCTTTAGCCTCACCCCCGTGACTACTCATCACGGGTCTAGATTTAGAAGCCGCTGTCCCTTGAGCGGGAGCTGGTGCATTACTCTTTACGTCATCCGCTATAACTCGTTCAGGATCTATTACTATATAAAAACGTATTGAAAACGTCAAGATTCATAACACTATCACAGTTTTATATATGGCATGTATAGCTAGACTCACATACGCCACGTTAGTCCTAGAATCGACTAAATCGTAGCTCTAATACCAACAAATGTAACACCCCTAAACCGTAACTGTCGCCAGAATAGGTTAAGAGGCATTACCAGACTTGTAACTCAGTTCAAAACAATCATTTATCAAATACTATCTCATTACAGTAAATATCATTCATTCACATTCAATATATACTTAAATTAAGCATACAAAGCTTATATCATACATTCGGGACTAAATCGATAACATATGAAATTTTTGGAAACTTAGAAAAATTTCAACATTTCAAGTGTCACACGCCTGTGTGCCTCACACGGCTAGTAGACACTCCCGTGTCTTAGACCGTGTGAAAACAGGACATACATACTGACTTGAATCACACGGTTGAGAATACGCCCGTGTGCCAGGCCGTGTAAAAACTTGAGAGTATACTGACTTGGGTCACATGGCCAACCACATGCCCGTGTGTCTAACCCGTGTGCCCTTCGAAATAGCCATACATGCCCGTGAATTAGTCCGTGCCAAAATTGTAGGGCATACTGACTTATACAACACGGCCAAGTCACACGCCCGTGTGCTAGGCCGTGTGCCATTTAGGGGGTATATTGACTTGTACCACACGGTCAGTCACACACCTGTGTGTGAGGCCGTGTGGAGCATACTGACTTCAATTACATAACAACACCAGGATACACACAGCCGTGTAACATGACCGTGTGTTACACACGGTGTAACACCCTGAATTTTGGGCCTAGAAGAATTGGGCCTTGGGCTTGGAAGCGCCTAAAATTCTTAAGAGCAAGAAAATGACACAAATGCATGTTAGTACTGCTGGTTTAGCAATATTGGAGTGTTTGGGGTCTTGGAAAAGTCATAGGTTCAAACCTGGGCTTTAGCAAAAATTTTGGTTTGTAGTGAATTAAACCCTGGATGTTGGTATGTAGGCCTTAAGAATAATTAAGATTAAATTGTGACACAAGAGGAGCTTGTGGCTTAGTGGCAAGCGGTGTATGGAGTGAAGCTTGTGGTCTGAGGTTCAAGTCTCTTGAGGAGCAAGGGAGGTTTTATTTTGCTGCATGGATGGCAAGAGTTTGTGGTGGATTCAAACTCTTTGGAATGGTTGTGGACTTGGTAAAAGGGGGAGAGTATCATGGGGTTTTGATGATGGTTGTTATAGATATGGAGGAGATTTTGGTGGAGAAAATCGTAGAGTTGGCCGAATTTAGGAGTCTATAGGTGCCTGTTCGATTTTGACTGAGTGTCGTTTTGGTAAGGGGAAAACATAGGAATTCGGCTAGGTGGGTTCTCTTTTCATTTTTGGTCAGTTATTTATTTCTGAATTTTTGAGTTCCTAATCTCCTTTCCTCTCTTTTCCCTTTAGTGCCGAAATTGCAAGTAACCATTTGAGATTCTATTGTTCTGCAACTGTTCAGCAAATGTGTCGAAACCTTTAATTGTCAAAATACCGAAGCCTTGTGTTGTTTTGCCCAAGTCTCTTTCTTTCTTTCCTGTTTCAATCCCTACCGAATCACTCAATTGTGAGTTGTCTCTCCTATCTTTTCTTGTTTGGCCGAATAGTGTTAGGACCCTACCTTTTTTCTTTCAAATTTTCTCCTAAGCCGAACCTCTCCTCTTTCGGCAATCAACCGGTTCTTGGAGGTAAGTATTGTTGGGCCGAATATTTCATGACTTATGGATTGGACTTAAACCCATATTCTTATAAGAAATTTTTTTGTTAATAGCAATTGTGATATTACAAATATTTGACTAAGGAGGGTAACCGATTGTGGTCAGTGGATTTAGGAGATTCAAGGACTCTCATTCAAGCAAGGTGAGGAAGGTTTACATTCTGGATTTAGTAATGGAATGTAATTAACCTTAAATGATATTCAGCTAACAAAGTGTTTTTGGATTATAGGTTCGGCACGAGTGGGTTAAACGCACGCTCGTAAACAAGGTGTGTACACACACACCACTCAAACAGTACCGGTGAATGGTGCCACACGAGCGTACGATCGCACGTGTGGTGGACCGAGCCCACGAATATGGGCGTAAGATGGTTGAGGCCACCATGAGCGTTCTTATGGGCTTAGGCCGTTTTTGGGGCCCTACGCGAGTAATTTTGTGGATGGATAGGAATTAATGAGCCGACCATGGCAACACATGGCCAATGGTAGATTTGGCCAAAATGGGCCACACAAGCGAGTGGGCCCACTTGGGCCGAATATTGGGCTTTGGGCCCAAATACTCTGTTTTGATCATATATGTTGTCTGTGTCGCTTGAGGCGGCTGTAGACCTTTGGGAAGGTTTGCAAAATTACCAAAATACTCCCAATTTGAAAAATTACTGAAATACCCCTGGTTTGCAAAATTACCAAAATACCCCCAGTTTGCAAAATTACTGAAATACCCCTGGTTTGTAAAATTACTGAAATACCCTCGGTTTGCAAAATTATCGAAATACCCCTGAAGGGTAGGATTACCGAAATACCCTTATAGGGTAAAATGACTATTTTGCCCCCGTGAGTAAATGATTGTTTTATGCTATGTTTTGACTGACCTAAGCTATGATTTGTCTGTCTTTCTAGAGTATGCCATGTGATTTATTTATATGTGCTTTGCATATATGACATACTGCATGGGATTGAGATTTTGTAATTGGAGGAAGTGATTGATCTGTTAGGGTCGCACGAGTCGCCCAAGTCGACTGTGGACCCACCAATTTGATTGTTAGGGTTGCACGGGTCACCCGTGACGACTGTGGACCCATCGATTTGATTGTTAGGGCCGCACGGGTCACCCGAGATGACTGTGGACCTACTCACAACTTTAATCCGCTCATAGTCTAGCAGCTCTGCTGCGATATCGGTTAGTGCTGCAACCGGTGCTGACATTGGTGTGCTGGCTGGGTGGGTCAATTTTATCCCCACATGGTGTGTTGGTTGGTACGGGTGGTGTGCTGGCTGGATTGGGGTGGCGTGCATTCTTACACTATTGCATTTCTATTTATGAGATCCGATATTGATATCGCCTAGGCCCAAATGATTCTGTTATGGGTCGAGACCAAACGATAAGGCAATGGGCTTAGGCCCACTAAAACTGTACTGTGACTGAATAGGGCTCAGGCCCAGACTGCTTCTGTATTTTGTTTATCTGACTGACTGTTTTTATATTAAGGGATTACAAACTGAGTTTTCATAAACTCACCCCGTTTTTAACTGTGCAGGTAATCCCCAACCTTAGACGGATTGGAGCTGCGAGGGACTCAGAGATGGCTACACAACTGCTTCTATTTTTCTATTAAGTTATTCATAAGTACTTTATTTTGGTTTGGTTTGTAATAGGCTTCTTCAAGTTTTTGGATTTTTAATTTTAGATTTGGTTTTATTTTAATTTTTATCTCTGTTAGAAGTAAATCGCGGTTTTCCAAAATGATTACTGTTTTCAAAACACTACGTTACAACAATCGTTTTTGGTTATTACGTTTTCGTAACGTTTTTAAAAAGCTTCTGCAATTGAAAGGGGTTTTGAAGGAAATCAATAACGTTTCAAAAGTGAACAACCTTTTTCAACGAACCCCATTTTAAAATTAAACGAACGCAAGTTGAGGCTTTACACAAGTTTTAAATGGCAAGAAGTTTTTAAATATTAAGAAGGGTTTTCAACGAAAACATGGTTTTCAAAAAACACTTCAATGTGACACGCCAAGATTCGGGCCTAACTTCTAGGCCGGATTTGGGGTGTTACACACGGCTGAGACACACGCCTGTGTCCCTACCTGTGTGGACAAAAATAGGCTATTTGCAACACCATTTTGCCACCCTATATACACAAGCATTCACAAGCATAAATGACCACATTTCATAACCCAATTAGCAATCATTCCATAACATTTCATACACATAATATACCAATTCAACTTGGAACTCAATTACCTAATTAATACCATGCATAATCCATGCGTATATCAACTACATATCAAGACTACACTTGTACATTTTCATTTCATCAATTCCTTGCCCAAAACATACCATAATTGAACACTTATACACAACCAAATATGATTCCAAATTAAGCCAAATCTCATGGCTTAACTCATACACAAAATATACCAAAAGCATCATTTTCAAGAAACCATAACTACCACAATTTAAACTAGCCTATACATGCCATATTTACATTATCCACAACTTCAAAAGTACTGATCGAAAATTGGATGCTGTGATGTGTAACTCTGACTTGTCCGAAACGAGCGAAAACAACATAGAAAAAGAAACAAAGTAAGCTTTATAGCTTAATAAACCCATATAATTCAGAATTAAACTTACCATTTATACCAAATCAAGATAAATAAATAAGGTAAACTCATTACAATTTTCAAATGCCTAACACAAGCATTCATCAATAGGTTAGTCATATAAATACATGAAATCATCTAATATCTCAATACATTACATTAAACCAAATTCACATCGATCGTACAATATTGGTAACATCTCATTTTCAATCATATAAACAATAATTCATTTGAAAACCGTATCTTATCCGTATAAACAGTATCTATGCCCGTTGAACCTATTAGAACTTTAAAGGATACTCGGGTGATAAACATTGGTAATCCATCAATTCATTATCATTCATGCTCTTTCGAGCCATGATCAGTAAGCTCTTCCTGAGCTGATGAATAGTAAGCTCTATTGAGCTGAAACGGTAAGCTATGACGAGCTGAACAGTAAGTTCATACGAGGTGAGAACAGTAAGCTCATACGAGCCGAGAACAGTAAGCTCTTACGAGCTGATATAACGATAAGCTCATACAAGCTGTGGTGAGTCTGCAACAAATGCAGGAGCTCGACCAAAATGCTAACCCTAGTGACATGTCACTCGTATGCTACGAATTCATACGGTTCAAACGGGGCACGGTAACAAATAGATTATATTGATAAAGCATTCATATTTCAAGTATATCAATTATTGAATTATATACATTCATTGCAAATAATTACAAGTATCTAAAAGTTCGATTCTAATTACGAACTTACCTCGAGTTACTCGGATGGAAATTATCGTCTATTCACCAACCTTTCTTTTTCCCCGATCTATTTCTGGTATTTGCTTATCTTGATCTACAATATATCAAATTTAACCCATTCAATAGTTATTCAATTCAATTAAGGCCATATTTCCTAATTTTTGGCAAATTACACATTTGCCCCAATGTTTTACATTATTTACAATTTAGTTCTTTTCACATTAAAATATCAAATTCATGCAGTTTGGTACAATTTCATGCTAGCCAAAATTTCCTAAGGACTCCTAGCAACCCATATCTTTCATTATCTCACACTTTTAACCACATAAATGTAACATCCTAGATTAGGGGTTATGCGTTCGTGCATAATTCATGAGATAGTGGACTCAGTGGGTGTGTTGGATGTGTTCTGAGGAGTTTTAGGAACCCTAAGATATGAGGGAATGCATTGGAAATGATTTAGAAATGTTAAGTTTCAAAAGAGGAAAGTGAACATTTTTGGAAATGTCTTGTATTGGAAATGTAAGGAAATGTCTTGTCTTGGAAATGTAGGGAAATGTGTTGGAAATGTAAGGAAATGTCTTGTCTTGGAAATGTGAGGAAATGTCCTGGAAATGTAAGGAAATGATTTAGAAATGTTGAGTTTGAAGGAGGCAAACGAACATTTTTGGAAACTTGGAAATGTAAGGAAATGATAAGTTTTAAAGTTTAAAAAGAGGAAATTAAGGCAAGGTGGCCTTAAGAAAATTTATGGAGGAAATATGACATGAAATTGGGCTTGTAAAAGTGGCCTGGAAATGCCACTTAAAGGCTTAGCATGTGACGCCACCTACATGTGCAATTGGGCCAGGGTTCGAATCACTTAGGAAGCAGAAGAAAGCTTTTATTTTTGCGGCAACAAGAGGAAGAGATGGACGGTTTGGGGAG
The DNA here is from genome assembly GCA_005393395.2 of Gossypium australe. Taxonomy (NCBI): domain Eukaryota; kingdom Viridiplantae; phylum Streptophyta; class Magnoliopsida; order Malvales; family Malvaceae; genus Gossypium; species Gossypium australe. The sequence goes on from CM016614.1 coordinate 50,594,883, forward strand.
TCTTTGGGAGGAGTTTAAGATGAGGTTTTATTCTTATTAAAATTCGGCTAAAAGGGGTGATAAATGTGGATATTATTTCTTTTATTTTGATAGATAAGGAAGAGATAAAAGAGGATTATTATTGGTATTATTTTTATTAGGAGATAAGAGATAAATATTGGATTAAGTTTTGTTGATAATTAAAATGATAAATCAAGGGATAAAGTTATCAAAATAGAAGAGTGGTGGCCAAGTAAGGGACTCTAGCCTAGTAATTTCGGCTATAAAAGGAAGAGTAAGGCTATTCTTCATTCATTCTTTTCTCTTCAAGAAAACCTCTGCCGAAATTCTCTAAAGTTTCTCCTCTTGTCTCTGCCGAATTCTCTCTGCCATTATTCTCTTTTTCTCTTTTCTTTTCTTCTTCTATTATAAACACAATCAAAAGCCGAAAATGCCAATAGCCCTAGCCGATTTCTCACTAAGCCTTAAGAGCCGAAATTGTTATCCACATCAAAGCCATAGCCGAATACTGCTAAGGGTTCAAGCAAGAGTTCCATCAAATTCTTCAGTAAGGCTGTCGAAATTAAGATTCTAATACCCTTAATATCTTTTGCCGAAGAGATCTTTCGGGATTTACTACGTGTCGACTACAAGGAAGGTGAAATCCTTTTCCCGAAGGTGCACCATAGGTCGCGTGTTCCCTAGTTATTCGGTGAGTTTCGGGATTTAAAAGCAAGGTAAGTTTTAGTGTACTAATCCTACTATGATTTGGATTTATGGCCGAATGGCTCTTTACTGAGTATTAAATGATTGATTAAATGTAGAGATTTAAGATCAAAGGCATTAGATCAAGCTTTTCGGGATTTGGAGTGAACTTACTAAAGCAAATCAGGTGTGTACCCTACCCTAAGTTTTGATATGTTCATGGCTATGTTTAAATTAATGTAATATTAAGAATGTGAAAATATGGCTAATTAAGAATGTGAAAATATGGCTAAGTATCATGCTATGGTACAAAGTACTCAGGTACGTTTCCTACTCCCAATAGGATTATGAAATATGTTATAAACATGAGAATAATGATAAGAATGTGAACTTTGGCATGTTAATGCATAATATGATTTGGGCATATGGGTTATTGAAAAGGGGAAGTGAATGTGGTGACCTAAGACCACGAAATCTGAATGCGGTGACCTAAGACTGTGATATCTGAATGTGGTGACCTAAGACCACGAAATCTGAATGCGGTGACCTAAGACCGTGATATTTGAATGTGGTGACCTAAGACCACGAAATCTGAATGTGGTGACCTAAGACCACGGATTTTATAAGGGCGATGAGCACGTCGACTGCAACGACTGCCTTCGATGGAGTGTAGCGGAAGGAGGGTCGACTTAGTAGTCCCCACGGTGTATAGGTTGGTACAGGGAAGTGTAGCGGATGGCTCATTAGGTTTGGGTTTGGGTTGCATCATTATTTTTACTTGTTATTTGAATATGTATGTGATATGATAATGCATGCCTGAAATATTGATTCTTAGTGTTGGTTACACATTGAGTCTGTTTGACTCACCCCGTTGTGGGACTATTTTCAGGTGACGAACAGTAATGGACCGGGTTCGGCAGAAGCTTAGGGATGGCCATGCACAGCAAGAAAATTTACGATTTGGACTTTTATTTTATTTTAAGTATTTAAATTTTAATTTTGGGAATATTGATGTAATAAGGCCATAGTTGAATTTCTTTACTTCACTTTGATTTATTATGTTACAAATATTTGTTAATTGAAAGATTAAGTAAATTTATTATCAAAACCAACCCTAAACGTTTTGTCACCTAAAGCTAAAGGATTTTTAATCAAATAAACTCGTTTTCAACTCAAGCCCAACCCAAAACAAATTTTCTTTCAAAACACACAAGTTTTTCCTAAGTCACAAAAGAATTTGAAACAGTTTACACCGGGGAACATACCAGATCCGGTCAAGGCTCGTGGGCCGGGTGTGGGGTGTTTCAATAAATTTACATTTTTACAAATTAATCCCTTTTTGATATTTTTGTCAAAAATCCCTTTACAAAACTAGTTTAACTATTAACAAATATTCAAAATCCATCATCAAACATCAAATAACTCAAATATTCAACATTGGCAACATGCTAAATCTTTAATAGTTTCAAAATCTAAGGTACGGGCTAGCTAGAACACGAAGCAACGATCACAAAAACATAGAAATCATAAAAATCGGGCTAAAATCGTACCTTAATCAAGCTAGGAGTGTGTCGAAATCATGGAAGCCTCAAACCTTTATTTTCTTTCTCAATTTCGGTAATATAGATGGAAGATGATAAATAAAATGATTTTGGTTTTATTTATTATAACTTATTAAATATTTTACCAAAATAACCTTAACTAAATTCCATCAAATATCATGATATTATGCCCATTAATGTCCATTGAATTTAATTATGGTCTAAACATAAGGACTTCTCATTTAATAAATCATAGCAATTAAATACCTTTATCAATTAGAATGCAACTTTTACGCATTACGCAATTTAGTCATTTTTACCGAATTAAGCATTTAAAAAGTAAAATTTCTTAACGAAATTTTCACATAATAATCCTGTCATGCTGTAAACCTTATTAAAGTAATAAAATAAATATTTTGACCTCGAATTTATGGTCCCAAAACCACTGTTCTAATTTCACTCAAAAACGGGCGGTTACAAAAGCCCTAATCCAAAGTTAGTTAGAAACCCTAAAGCAAGTTAATCTTCCTGATTGGTTTATTGATTTTAGTCGATTGTTTATTTTTCTTATTTATTTATTGTCGTTATTTATTTTTATCCCAACTATCTCTTTTATATTCATCGTAATATAGAAATTAATTACTACTAGTTAGACTTATTATTGTAAAAATATTTTCAATTTATTCCCTCGTTCCTTAGGTACGATCCTCGAAATACTTCCAAGTGTTTCATTGTACTAAATATATTATAATTTGACCTGTGCAATTGAGGACATCGTCATTCTAAATTCTTATATATTTTTGGTATTATATTTTATTATAAGCGATAACTCATTTATAGGTGGTGAAGTTGTTGGCATCGTTGCCGGGGAGGTTTCGTCGAGAAATTTTAAAAGTATATTTTTAAAATTAATAAGATTAGTAGGAACTTTAGGATCTATTGATATGATTTCTAACTCTTTTTTATTTATTTTTATTCCTATGTTAATTTTCTTTTCAGATCGTTTATGACTCGAAGCTACGACACTCCAATCGAACCGTACCCAGATCCGGAGCAAATAATTAGATGCAATCATTCAGTAATAAACACCAATCCACCCGCAGTAATTAATTTACCTTGGGCAAACTCATTATTTGAAGATCCACAAGAGTGAAAAGCGATTAACCGGGAAGAAGTCCCAATGGAACAAAGATGTTGCGCGAGTACGCCCTACCTATATTAGACACGGTGTGAGGAAGCATAGAACTGTCGACGATTAATGCCAAAATTTTGAAATAAAAATAGCCACGATCTAGATGACCCAAAATACACTTTAGTTTAAAGGGAACAAGATTGAAGACCCGAACCAACACTTTAAGCGGTTCCTACAACTCTGTAACACCTTCAAGTATAACAGCGTATTTGATGATAACATGCATCTTTGGTTATTTTTGTTTTATTTGTGTGATAACGCAGCTGATTAGTTGGATTCATTAGAGTCAGGTTCCATCACCACATGGAACTATTTAGCAGAAAAATTTCTCCACAATTTTTTCCGATTAGTCAAACCATTCAGATCCGACGAGAAATTATCGACTTTAAACAATATAAAGGTAAGACCATGTACGAGGCATGGGAGCATTTCAAAACAATTTTAAGGAAGTGCCCACACCATGGACTGCAAGCATGGCCTCAAGTACAAATTTTGACATATTAGATATAACTTAGACTGAGCATCCAGTAGATCTCTCATGTTTCATACATCCGAACAAGCCTACAAAATCATTGAAGAAATGGCCATGAATTCATACATGTGGCCCAATGAGAGGTTTAACTACCAATCTAAGCCTCCAACGTAAAAGTGGTAAACAAAGAACACAACAATGATAGATTCCAACAAATCTTAGAAAAGCTTAACAGTTTGGAGGCACACGTCAAGCCGACGATAGTCGAGCCACATTCAAAAACTCAACCCGAGGATGCAAGATACATAAGTAATAGGGGTGGAAACCCTTATTCAATCACCTACAGTCTCGATTTAAAGGATCATCTAGACCTCAAGTGGGGAGGTAATAAAGGAGGTGCGAGTCAAGCCCAAACCCAACTAAATCCTCCTTACCATCCTTCGCCATTACAACAACAATCTGTGGGAAATGATCATGTTGCATGTGGTCAAGGATTCAATTGACTAGAAGGGGAGATGCAAACAATGAAGACAAATATTCGACAAGTCCAGGCGACATGTGGACAATTTGAATCCAGGATGGATAAGAGCTACAACCAAATGATCCAGTTAATTACGATGTTCCAAAAACAAACTGGCTAGAGTCTTCCAAGTAACACTAAGAATAACACTCAGAGAGATGGGAAAGAACCCGTAAAGGTGATCACATTGCTATCAGGAAAGGAATTGAAGTTGCCAAGAAAAACCATCCATGAAGAGGAGAAAATTACAAAAGATGTCGATGAGCTCACGGCGGAGGAAGAAACTGAGCACCATGAGTTGATCAAGAAGGTAATTGAATTAGTGCCTAATGCGGTAATCTCAACTCTTAGATAACAAAAATACTCCTGAAATTAAAAGATCCAAGTAGCTTTACAATTTTAATAGAGATAGGGGATCAATATTGTAGCAAAGCCCTTTGCGACTTAATAGCTAGTATAAATTTAATACCTCTATCTATTTATTAGAAACTCGGACTCGAAGATTTGATAAACAAATCAATAACACTACAATTAGTTGATAAACAAATCCATAACAGGGAAGTTGAGCGATTTTTCCTTCAGATGAGTGGGCGTTCATTTATATAGGAGCGTGGGTTCGATCCCACCATGTCTGCTTGCGACGAGATATAGGATCTAGTCCGATTTCATCATTAGGTTAACATTTGTACAACCCTGACCAAACTGATAACTGGTGCTATCATTAACGAATGTTATGACTACCTAAAAGATAGAGAGAACCGCAAGCAAAAGGGTCAGAGGATCCTGCGGGACTATCCGAGGCAAAGGGGTTCTAGTTACACCTCAAGATATTTGTTGGTACTACGATGCCCAGTATTATACCCATGATCACCTAGAGACCTTAGACTTATTCATGTTTGAGGATTTTGACATGGAGGGTATTATCGATTATTTAATGGTTGGGCATGGCGAGTGGACTCGCCAAGTCAACTTTAATGTGCCATTGAAATTTAACATGGCCATCATGTTCTCGATGACCAATATGTGGATGCAATTTATTTGCACCCGCCTAGCACCTACTCATAATGCTTTTTTCATCACCACCTATCGAGCGGTTATGCTTTACTCTATCTTGTTGAAAGATGAAATTTGCGCAGGCCACTATATTTATAAGGAGCTGTTTAAGTGCATACGACACTGAAAGCAAAGTATGTACTTCCCACATCTGATTACCACCCTATGGCATCGAGCCGACGTCCCCATGTCTTTGATCAAACCATTCACAAGACCTACGAGGAGTGTGATTGGAGACAACTTGTACAACCAGTTCCTCAAGCTCCAATGCAAGCAAAATCAGAAAAAGGATCAAAGAACAAAACATAGGAGCGACACCCAACGGTCGATGAAGAGAAAAGGGTAAATCAAACAAGTCGAATAAGACAGGCCTCACGTACATGTCGATATCAACGTGGTTGACCCAATGGATGCAAGACATGGGAGACATTGTAATCCACATTATGGAACAGAATGGGTGGCCCACACCAGCACCATTCTCGGACATGTTCGAGAGGTTCTCACTGCCAGGCGAGGTGGACGTTGATGACGATGAGGATAATGAGGAGTAGGTCCCAATCGTGCCACCAGACTATGAGCGAGTATTTAGACCAGACCACTCATTGACAAAGGGCATGGCGATCCGTGACTGGAGCCAACATAGCCTGATCTATATTTCGGGAAGACAGGCTACGAAAGCATCAACGAGGTGTGATAGGGGCTAGGCCCTGATGATGGAGGAGTCAGAATCTGAGTTTGACTAATTTTGAACATTTTTATTTTTATATTTGGGATTTCGTACTCTATTTTTGGGATGATTTTTAATTTTTGTTTTAGTTTTTAATTAGTTAATATTTAGTATTTTCTATACATATTTTTATGTTTTTATTTTTTCTCTGTAGGAACCCCACAAATTTTTACGACACTAACATTACGAGCCAAAATCGAAAGGAGAAGTAGTCTCACCACTTGAGTTGCACATATCACGCCAATCGGGTAACCTCTTTCCTTTACATTTTTAATTGCACGTTAGGGACAATGTGCCGAGTAAAGTGTTGGGGGTAACTTAGGAAAATTTTAATTTTTTTTTTCTTTTCAGGTATTTTGTTTTCTTTGTTTTATTAGTTTTAAATTTTTTATTTTGCTTTGCATGTTTTCTATGTGCTTGAGCTTGTAGAAATATAAGTGATTGGTTAGGAGCATATACCTAGGTTGTTTGTTTAAATTGTAAGTTTAGCATGAAATTAAATGATTTAGGTTGTTTGTATTTAGAGTAATTAGTTCAGTTTATTAGACTGTAAATAGGAAAAAGAGATTAAATATACCAAGTGATAAAGGTAGATACGAATAGGTAATTATATTTGTAGAAGTATTGGATGTTTGAATTAAAATGAAAATACTTAGTAAAATCCATGGTTATTGAAACGGTGCAATATGATTAGTATAACCGTTACAAAAAGTTCCCAAGAAAAATCTCAATCGTATTGGCACAAATAAAAAAAAATCATAAGGGATTATACATGGAAATATCACTGCATTAGAGTTCAAAGCATGGAAAAAAAATAAATTGAGTATGGAAAAAATATTCGAACTAACTATACTCTGCAAATATAAATATTATATTTGTATATACATTTTGATGGAGCTATATATTTAACTTTCTTTAACATGTTTACTTTCTAATTTATTGAACTAATCTATTTAGGTGTAAGTAACTTTGAATTGCTTAAATTTCTAGGTAGAGTTATATATTTAGGCAAATCTTCCTAGTGCCGATGCTCCGATCCAATCTTGTGTATCAAGCTAGCTCGAGTACATTTTATTTTTTTTTTTTTGCATATTTATTTCTTGTTTTCAATTTTAGTTTTCAATTTGTTTTATTTTTGTTTGTTTAAGGACAAACAAAGACTTAAGTGCGGGGGTATTTGACCTGTCGTCAAATGTAAAAGTTAATTTGGATCAATTTCGCACTTATGGAGTGTATTTTCAATGCAATTTAGTATTTAATATTACATTTTTGTTATTTAGGTCTTAGGATTGAATATTAATAAAATAAATGTTTTATAAACACATTTTATAAGTGTTGTAACCCAATAAGTCGACACGGGCCTTAGGTTGTGCTAATATGTTTAATAGAATGTGTAGGACAAAGACATAAATGCCCAATTGACGTGGTAAGGGACGAGTGATGCAAAATTTTTTCAGGACGTCAATGCACAAAATGAATGACTAAGGCAGAAATTGCATGTCGTGTCACACGATAGACATGGTGTGGCACGACACAAGACGACGTGCTGCCCAAGTATATCAAGGCTATTTTTGTCCATGCAATCAACTTTATACGAAGACCTAGGATGTATCTAAGACCTAATTGGGGTTGCCAACACTTATATAAATAAGAAATCAAGGGTTTGATGTAACTAAGTCGTCCTAAACACCTTTAAAAACCCTAGTAATTTAGGAGTAGGATTAGATTATTTGTAACACCCCAAACCCGGCCCATTTGTGTGACCGAATTTGAAATGCCACTGCCGAAAAACGTTTGAAAACTTTTGACTTAGAGTTTAAAACATAAAAGATTTGTTGTCTTTACTAAAACATTGTATAATTAAAGTTCCAAATAAAATTAAGTTGTTTAAAATAAAACATTTTCAAATAATAATATAATCGACAATTTAACTTAAAACATAATAAAAATCCTTAAATACTTAAAATGGCCCTTATTACAATAATTAAATACTTAAAATACTGAAACATAAATTGTGTAAAGAAAATCATCTTTTGCATGGGCCACCTCGTATCCACTCCAACCCGGTCCGAGCATCACCTGAAAGGTTTGAAAAAATTGGGTGAGTCACACAGACTCAGTGTGTAATTAATCCACTGAATTCTACCCACATGTTAACCACATATTAACCCATATATCAGATAACAAAATTTCATATTCACAAATTGCCACATTCTGGGCTTGGCCCACATTCATATCACATATCAGGTAACAGGGTAATTAACCCCATAATTCCAAATATTGGGCTTAACCCATTTCCACACTGATCCACATTTATAAACTGGGCTTGGCCCATTTTCACATTAATTCACATATCCATTGAGATTATGCAAAATGCACCCAACCCAATCCTAGGGTCCATCCGCTACACACCCCCTTATCCAGCCTACCACACACCAGGGGATTAATAAATCACCCTCTCCTTTTCACTCCAAAAGGCAATCAATGCCGTCCACGTGCAATTAAGCACAATAATCCACAACGCGACCTCAGTCAGCGCCAATCCACGATGTAGCCGTAGCTAACACCAAAACCACGATGGGACACAACATCTTTTATCAAAAATTTAAATCGGCTTAAAGGGATTTTCAAAAATGTTTTTCTCTGTGACATATCAAATTCGGTCGTAATGCTTGGGCCGGGTTTGGGGTGTTACATTATTTTTCTTTTGGATTTTCATAATCTTTTGTTTTTCATCTTGGAATTAGTTTTGATCCAAAAGTTTATTTATATTATCGAAGTATTTCAGTTTACTTGTTGTTGCATTCAATTTATTTCTTTATTCCAATCAATCGATTTGCTACTTCGTTCTCAATTTGATATTCAATCCACAGTTATTCAAATCTATTTTCTCTTTCGAGTTAATCTTATTCTTTACATGATTAATTCAATTGGACTTGGGATCATGAATAACGTGGGTGGCTAAATCCCTTAGGGGAGATTAATGAGTGGATGGGGATGTGATTAACGGAGGATTTAGGGTTTTCCCCAAAGGGATTAGTTGGTATGAATTACGTGTTCTTAAATCCTAGGCCTGACAACCCTAGGAAGTTATCATAAGCTAGACGAGGTCGGGAGATAAGTTGAACTTAGTAAATCATGATTTATCCTTGTTGAGAAAGTGAGGTCGGGAGATAAGCAAGGATCAAACAATCGACTAGTTACTTGGAGGTTGGGAGGTAATAATTGGTTAATCGGTAGCTAATCCACCCTAAAACCCTAATCCGAAGTTAGTTACAAAGCCTGAAGTGAGTTAATCTTCCTAGGTGGTTTATTTGTTTTATTCTATTGTTTATTTTTCTTATTTATTTTTATCCCAATTATCTCTTTTATGGTTCATCGTAGTATAGAAATTAATTACTACTGCCTAGATTTATTATTGTAAAAAGTTCTCATAATTTAATGCATCCTACCTTGGGTACAATCCTCAAAATATTTCCAAGTGTTTTGTTGTACTAACTATACTACAGTTTGACACATGCACTTGCGGACATGGTCGTTCTAAATTCTTTTATATTTTGGTGTTATATTTTACTATAAATGATAATTCATTTATAGGCGGTCAACTTCTGGAAACCTTTTGAACAAGCCTACAACCAGGGAATAGTACTTGACTAGTGTATGCTCATTAACCTCATACTCTCCTTAAATTTCTTTAGCTACTACTTGGAATCGTTATAGACTTAGAGGTTCTGGACCTTCAACTTGTGAGCCAATTATAGCCTGACAATGATTACCTCATACTCAAGGACATTATTGGATATGGGGACAGAAAAAGTAAGATTGTACTTCCACTCACTACTGTCACGTCTGAATATAATATGCGAATGTGCAAGTGTACACGTTGAATCAAGTAATAAAGTGATGAGTGAGTATCATTCCCACAAGGATCGGATTGAGGCACAAAACTGGTCAAGTTATTATAATAAAATGCAATTAATGCTATGGTAAAGCTATGGTAAATATGCAGTGGAAATTTAAAGAATAATGATGTATGCAATATGTGGAACTAATTAATACTTGGAAATGTTATGGCAACGAGAGTAGAAATGTAATGGCTATTATGAGAATTACTACAAGAATATTATGTAAATGAATGAATAAATAACTAAGAATGCGATGGCAAAGATTCTATGGAAAAATAAGGGTTACGTGATGTTGAGTGGGAAGGTCGGGATTACTAAGAATATACTTTTCCTATCAGCAATGCCTCAGCAAAATCATACTTAACCTACTGCTAAGAAGAGTTCTAAAGTGGCCTACCTCTTTCGAGAGCAAAAACCTCAAGTTACCTTTCCTTTGTCTATAGGCCTTTAATATGGTACCCTGTACTGTTTCCTTCTGTATGAACGTTGCTCTATGTCTAGAGTCTACTACTAGTATCTATTGAGTACTTGCTTATATCCTTCAACCACGGTCTAACCAATTTGACCTTTTCAGACTTTAGATTAACTTAAGGGTACACTGCACAGTCGACTATGTCTAGGGATTGCTCACATACATTTTAAAGAATAAAATAATGGAATGAAATAGTAAAATAATTTAGATTTATACTGTAACTATTAAAGATAGTTAAAGTTTCATTGAAGTAATCCCAACCTTATGAGATTTAGCTCATAAGCTGGTAAATAAAATTCAACTCGAACATCATTTTCATTACTATAATTCACGAAGGAACAGATTAAAAATAATGGAAGAATGTCGAGAAAATAGCGTTTGCTTGTCCAATCCACACTCCAATTGCACAGTGTCCTGATGTGACCGAGAGGGACTACCTTCATTTTTCCACTATTCAGTCGCTACTTTCTGTTTCGCCTAAGGATCTTACCCTCTGTTCGCTCCCTAGGGTTTCCACTTTTGGCTTTTTAAATTACTTTTCCTTTTTTTAAGGATAATTCCAACAGCCCAATATTTATCTTCTCCTCTTTTCTAGGTAGATTTATCTAGTATAAGTAGAGTTGGGCTGAAACTGATATGCACTGAATGCTGACTAGACACCTTCCCGGCATTGCCATGGCATATGAGTTGGCAATCTGACCACCCTTTGCCTCGGCAAAAGTTCACTCCTTTATTTCTTGTTCCTCATCCTACACCTGCCAGTACCACAAAATACAGCCTTTCCACAAGAAATAAAAAATACCTAACATTTAAACGCAACCCAAGTTCTAATGCAATGCTAAAAATACTAATGAAATGTCCTAAAATGAAACTAGATGTACTTAAGTACAAGCAATTAACTATGTCCAAAGGCATGAAATATAACTCTTTTCAAGAGTTACCACACCCCCAAACCTGAGTTATTACTTGTCCTAAAGCAAAATATGCATGCATTGTAACACCCCAAACCCGGCCTAGATGTTATAGCCGAATCTGGCGGTATCACATTGAAGTGTTTTTCGAAAACATAGTTTCTTTGAAAAACCCATTCTATTATTAAAACTCGTTTATGATCTTAATGGAAAATTTAAGGCATCTTGTTCTTTTAAAACTCAAGTTGTTTTTAGTAGAACGTTGATCATATTAGTTTGTTACTATACTTTAAAACAATGTTTAATGCGGAAGCTTTTATAGTATGTTACGAAAACGTGGTGTTTTGAAAAACAATAATCTTTTGAAAAACCGCATCCTACTACTACTCAGATGTGAATTACAACAAGTAAAACCCGCAAATTAAAAGTTTAAAATTTAAAAAGGTCTTATTACATAACAAATAACCGAATTAAATTTATTGGAAATAAAACTCAAATATAAAAAAAAAACAGGTGTGGTTGTGTGGCCACCTCTGAATCCCTTGCAGCACTGATCCGCCTAAGACTGGGGATTACATGTACAGATAAACAGAGAGGTGAGTTTACGACAACTCAATGTGTAACCCCATATAAGTAAAATGGCCAGATAGGCTGTAAGCAAGTACAGACTGGGCCTAAGCCCAAATCAATAACAGTTCAGTTCAGTTGGGCCTTAGCCCATAATAGTATCAGTATCAATGTGGGCCTTAGCCCATTTCAGTGACAGTAATAGTTCAGGCATGCAATTAGAAATCCTACCCAACCAGCCTCTACACTGCACTTCGTTCAGCCCAACACTCCATGTGGGGATAAAATCAACCCCACCCATCCCTACACTCCAAAAATTAGCACCGGTTGCAACACTAAACAGTATTTACAGCAGAGCTGCCAGTACAGTACACTTCCTCCAATCATCATAATCCCATCCTCATACAACATATCACACATGGATGCAACATATATATATCATGGCAAGCTCATATATAGTCATACATAATGTAAGGCACACAATCAATTAATATCATAGGGGCATAACAGTCATTTTACCATAGGGGCATAATAGTTATTTTATCAGTTTGGGGTCTAGGTATACTTACCGACCCGCCAGTAGGTCCATAGTCATCTCGGGCGACCCGTGCAACCTTAACAGTCAAATAGTGAAAATGGGCCCAAGGCCCATAATGCGGGCCCATGTGGGCCCACATGCTCGTGTGGCCCACAAAGTCCAAAATTGGTCTCGGCCATGTAAATTACACAGCTTGGCTCAACTCCACACGTTCGTGTGGTTTACCGGTGTGGGGCCCACAATCTCTTTGGGCCCACAGGGCCCATTTCGGCCTAACATGGCCCAAAACAGCCTAAGACCATGAAATCGCTCATGGTCGCCTCAATAATCAAATGCCCACATTTTATACATTCAGAGTACCACACGAGCGAGCGCACGCTCATGTAGGATCACTTGTCATATTTTTCGGCTTTCGCCGAATTGTGATTTGGGCAGTGTTTAAACACCTGTTTGTGAAAACGTGCGAATAACCATGAGCACCATACTTGCTTTGGTTGAGCAAATGTAGCTTAGCCCTCTTAGACCACTGGCGAGGGTTGATTACCACCTCCTTGACGAATATCTGTGTTACAAGCGGGTTCTATTAATCAAAGTTGTTTCTACATGGCTTAAATCCATACGTAAAAACTTTTAGCACCACAGAACCCCAAAAGTAGGGTAAGAGCATTCGGCCTTTACCCACAAGGCAAGACAAAATAATTACCTTTGATCGAGTGAAGAAAGAAGGGTTTCGAATGCTTCACTACCACTTGCGACTCCTTCACTCCTCAAGAAGTTATAAAAAAACCCGAAAGAAACACAAAAGTATTCTGCTTTAACAGTGTAGGAAAGGAAAGACTTGTTACAGATTAAGAGAAACAAGAAGAATTCGAGTGCTCTTACCGATTTGTTGGAGAATAGTCGTTAAACTGAAGACACAATAGCGATAGAAGAATGAAGTAATTTGCCTGGGTACCAAGATGATAAGAGGAATCGATTTAAGGGAGAAAGAGAAAAGAAAACGAAGGAGGGGCAGAAGGTATATTCGGCCAACAATAGAAAAAGAAGAGAAGTGGGCTAGTCAAACACACACCTTACACAATTCAGAAAAAGAAGAAAGAATGAGAGATACGGTAGACTTGAGCAGAGAAAGTAATTGCAAAAGAGAGAAAAGGAAGGAAACACTTGGAGTAATTTCAACCAATAGGAAGGTTGGCAAAAACGAAGAAAAGTGAACAATTGGCCTTCAATCAAAAAGAGGAAAACAATGCAAAAACCGAAATGTAGAGCATACCAAATGAGGAGTTACACTCTGGCTGAAATTCTTGAGTGCCAGAGTCCATTTTTGACATAACTCTCCATCTCCCCTCATCTCCCTTGATTTTCTCCTAAAATCCCTCCTCAAATCTCTCCACCTGATCACACCTCCCCTCAACCACTCAATTAGAATTCTCCTCAACCACTTCAGTGATTCAGTCAAACTCCAACGCCTCCACAGCACAGCAGCAAAATAAATACTCCACTGCTCCCACCAAGATTCGAACTCCAGTCCTCTGGCATAGGTAACACACCACTTACCCCTAGACCAGCAGACTCTTTATGCCATCTTTTACCCACAATAATTTAAAAGTCTACTAACTATAGGCAAGGGTTTTATTCCTTAAAAACAAAATTTTGCACAAGCCCAGGCTTGAACCCAAGACTTCTCAGACACTCCCAAACACACCCAAATCACTCAACCACTGAAGCAACAGGTATTTGTGTTACAAACATGCAAAAATAAATACTTAGATTTTTGGGGCATTACAACTCTACCCCCCTAAAAGAACATTTCGGCCTCAAAATTTACCTGATCAAAACAGATGAGGGTATTGATGACGCATAGCCTCCTCAGGTTCCCACATGGCCTCTTCTGAGCTATGATTGTGCCAAAGTACTTTAACAAGTGAGATAGACTTCTTCCTTAAAACTTTCACATCACGATTTAAAATCTGAACCAGTTCCTCCTGAAAAGTTAAGTCTGGTCTAACCTCAATCTCCTCAGTTGATATCACGTGTGTGGGATCAGAGTGATACCGCCTCAGCAGAGAGACGTGGAACACATCATGAATCTGATTCAACTCTGGAGGTAACTCAAGTTGGTAGGCAACCGATCCCACACGTTTCACTATGTGATAAGGCCCAATAAACTTAGGGCTCAACTTGCCCTTTCGTCCAAATCTCAGTACCTTCTTCCATGGTGAGACCTTAAGAAAGACGAAGTCCCCCACAAAATACTCAATCTCCTTGCGCTTCAGATCCGCATACGACTTCTGTCTGCCTGATGCCACCTTCAATCGATCCTGAATTAATCTAACTTTGTCCTCGGGCTCAGAACACACCACTCGCCCAACTCAGTCTAACATGTAGGAGTACGACACCTATGGCCATATAATGCCTCGTACGGTGCCATCTATATGCTAGACTGGTAGCTATTGTTATATGCAAACTCTGCCAATGGCAAATAGTCTTCCCAACAACCTCGGAAATCTATTACACAACGCCTTAACATATCCTCTAGTATTAGAATCACCCTCTCTGATTGACCATCTATCTAGGGGTGAAACATAGTACTAAAGTCCAATCTTATACCCAAAGCCTCATGTAACTTCTTCTAGAGCCGGGACGTGAGGTGAGGATCTCTATCTGATATGATGGAAACCGGTACCCCATGCAATCTCACTATCTCAGCCACATACAATTTAGTCAGCTTCTGCAAAGAGTAATCAGTACGAACTGGTATGAAATGGGCTGACTTGGTCAACCGATCCACGATGACGCACATTGCATCCTTCTTAGTAGGCATTAAGGGCAGCCCACTAACGAAGTCCATAGTTACTCTCTCCCACTTCCAAAGTGGAATTTTAACTGGCTGAAGCAACCCTGAAGGTAACTGATGTTCAGCCTTAACCTGCTGGCAAGTTAGACACTTACTCACAAAGTCAGTAACTTCATGCTTAAGACCTGGCCACCAATATAACTCAAGAAGCTCTCGGTACATTTCATTCCCACCGGGATGCATAGCATAAGGACTACCATGCACCTCTTGTAGTATAGATTACCTCAAATCAGTATCCCTTGGTACACAGACTCTCCAACGGACACACAGTACCCCATCACTATTCAGTCCAAAACCTAAAGTTTCCCTACTCTCAATTTGTCGGAATCGAGGACCCAAAGACCCATCCTCCAACTGTTTACCCTTAATTTGTTCAATCCACGATGGTTTAACTTGAAGTTCGGCCAACAAACTACCATCGTCAAATAAAATAAGACGAGTAAACATTGCTCTTAGATCTGTCATAGCCCTATGGCTCAGTGCGACAGCCACCACATTGGCCTTACCAGGATGGTATTCAATCGAACAATCATAATCCTTAAGTAGCTCAATCCATCTACGCTGTCTAAGATTTAGCTTCTTCTGAGTGAGGAGGTATTTGATGCTCTTGTGATATGTGTAAATGATACACTTTTCACCGTACAGGTAATGCCTCCAGATTTTCAATGCGAATACCACTACGGCCAACTCTAAGTCATGCGTCGGATAATTTGCCTCATGAGACTTAAGCTGACGAGACGCATATGCCACTACCTTGCCCTCTTGCATCAACACACATCCCAACCCGACATGTGAAGCATCACTGTAGACAGTGAATTCTTTCCCAGACTCTGGCTGTATTATGACAGGGGCCTCAGTCAGAACCTTCTTAAGTTTCTCAAAACTCTCTTGCTGCTTATCGGTCCAAACAAACGGTACCCCTTTACGCAACAATTTAGTCAGAGGTGCAGCAATCAACGAAAACCCCTCAACAAAATGTCTATAATACCCTGCCAAACCCCAAAAACTTCGAATCTGAATTACCGTCTTAGACGGCTTCCAATCCAAAACAGCTTCAATTTTCTGAGGATCAACTCCTAATCCTTTTAGTAGATACCACATGGCCCAGAAATGTTACCACTCATAGCCAGAATTCACACTTGCTGAACTTAGCGTATAATTGTTTCTCCCTCAGAATCTGCAGAACCACTCGGAGATGTGCGTCATGTTCATCCTCAGTTCTCGAATACAGCAAGATGTCATTTATAAAAACCACCATGAACCGATCCAAATAAGGCTAGAATACTCGATTCATCATATCCATAAAAGTTGTTGGTGCATTCGTCAGTCCAAATGGCATCACAAGGAACTCGTAATGACCATAATGAGTCCTAAACATTGTCTTGTGAACATCAGCCTCTTTGACTCTCAGTTGATGGTACCCCGATCGGATATCAATCTTAGAAAAGACCAAAGCTCCTCGAAACTGGTCGAATAGATCATCAATCCTCGGCAAGGGGTACTTATTCTTAATAGTCATTTTATTCAGTTGTCGATAGTCGATGCACATACGCATGGATCCATCCTTCTTTTTCACAAATAACACCGGTGCTCCCCATGGAGACACACTAGGGCAGATGAACCCTCAATCTGGTAACTCTTGAATCTGAACTTAAGCTCTACTAGCTCCTTCGGTGCCATTTTATAAAGGGCGATGGACACCGGAGCTGTACCTGGTAGAAGCTCAATCCCAAACTCAACTTCACGGTTTGGAGGTAGTCCAGGTAGTTCATAGGGCAAGACATCCAAAAATCTTTGACTGTTCTGATATCTTTAATAGACGGAACCTCAAAATCAACACCACTGACGCAGGCTAGATACGCCTCACACCCCTTACTAACCAACTTCTCAGCCCTCAGTGCAGAAATCACATTTGACGAATAGTTCCACACTCCCCTATTACGACCACCTCATCACCCTCCACAGTTTTCAATACCACCCGTTTAGCAGCACAATCCAAATTCACTTGATGCTTAACCAGCCAATCCATGCCTATTATTAAGTCGAATTCTCCAAAAGGAAGTTCCATTAAGTCTGCCAAAAAGATGGTTTCTTGCACCTCCAAAGGTACATCTCTGAACAATTTGTTTACTTTAACTGACTACCCTAAAGGACTCAACACAGTAACCCCACTCGCAGTGGTTTCAACCATTAAACCCAAAGTCTCAGACACTGAGTATGCTATATACGAATGCGTAAACCCAACATCAATTAGTGCAGTATAAGGTACATTATAGCTAAAGAACGTACCACTAATAATATTTGGGGCCTCTCCGTCCTCTCGGCGACGTGTAGCATAAACCAGAGCTGGCTGCCTCGCCTCAGTATGACCCACAGCTCTGTCCGTTGCTCCACGACCACGACCCATACCATTTCCATCTCTGGCCTGACCACGGCCTTTCGGTGGCTGCTAAACACCTCTCTGTGGCTGAACAGTACCTCGGCCAGTAACTTGCATCTGATCGGGCCTCCGAGGACAATATCTGATACGGTGCTCTAATGATCCACATCTCAAACATGCCCCAATACTTTTCCAGCACTCGCCCTGATGGTGTCTACCACAGTCAACACATGGCTG
This sequence comes from Gossypium australe, assembly GCA_005393395.2. Taxonomy (NCBI): domain Eukaryota; kingdom Viridiplantae; phylum Streptophyta; class Magnoliopsida; order Malvales; family Malvaceae; genus Gossypium; species Gossypium australe. The sequence goes on from CM016614.1 coordinate 50,612,939, forward strand.
TGGTCCAGTAACAGCAATAGGGGCCCCAACTCTGACTGGCCCATCCACTCTGGCCTTTTTCGTCGGCCTCTAAACGGAACTTGGTGGCTCTGAATCCCTCTTATTCCTACCCTTTTCTCGGTTCTGACGTGTAACAGTCCGAATTTTACCCTAATCAGAACGGTGGTTTCGGGACCACGAATCCAAGTTAGAAAAATATTTTTTATATTATTTTAAGTGTTAATTATATATGATTGAGCATGTGTGGAAGTTACATAAGATAATTTGCTTCTTTGTGTGATTAATTTAAGGGAAAAGGACTAAAGTGCATGAGTGGTAAAATTTGTTATTTGCTTGATTGGGGGAATTAAAATAAAGTGTCTTTTTAATTAAGGGGATTTGCATTGCAATTATTCCTATTATTACTATAGTGGAAGGCATGGTAATGTGAAATGTGTAAATATATTATATAATATTATAGTTAGTGGTATATGTTAATATAATATTATAGTTAATTATGTATAATGGAATAAAAACCACAAAAGAATTAAGGAAGCCATTGCATGCTCATCTTTTGAGTTTCCTTGGCCGAATGTAGCAAAGAAAAAGAAGAGAAAAACTCATTAGGGATTCGGCACTCATCACCTAAAATTGGTAAGCTTAAGTCTTGGATTTTTTTATAATTTTTGCATTTTTGTGATTGTTGATCAATTTCCTATCAAGCTCATGTGATAATTTTGTGTATTGCTCATGTATGTTGATTTGGCCATTGATGAAAATTCATGTTTTATGATGGTTGATGGTTATAAATAAAATGTATGTGCTAGATTATTACATTTTGTGTTGGAGATTTTGATTAGGTTGAGCATTTAGGATTAAATTAAAAAAATAATAAATTTAAGGGCTAAAAGGCAAAATAAATGAAATATATGGATTAGTATGGGTATAAGGAAGATTCGGCCTAACTATGATGTGGTGAGATTTTGTGTATTTTGTATTTTGTGCAATTAGGACTAATTTGTAAAAGTATGAAATATCAGGGGTAAAATGGTAATTTTCCTATTTAAGTGTTGTTGGATTATATTGAATGAAATTGTGTTTAAATGGGGTTAATTTGAAATTATATAGATCAAGAATAAAAGAAATCAGACTTGGATCGGGGAAAAACGAAAGTTGTCGACTAGTCGTCCCGTTCCATTTTATATCGTCCGAGGTAAGTTTGTAGGCAAATAAACGTGTTTAATTGTAGATAAATGTCAAATATATATGCTGGTATGAAAAATATGAATTTATATGTGCTTATGCCGAATGTGAATAAGCTTAGTAACCATGTTCGAATAGCCAATTTATAACGTTCGTCGATATCCGAGGTAAGTCCTTAAGCATTTAAACATTGTAAATTGTGTATATAATTTAATAATATGCTGATTTGGAATTTGTGGAGTTTGTATTGAGATAGCCGAAAATGAATAAATCTAGATTTAATACGTTTAAGTTTAGTTCGATTGAGTTATAATATTTGAAAGTTCGTATGAAGTTTATAGAGTACATGAAAGTTTTGTTACATGATATGTGCGTGAGACAGCTATTAAGTACTGTTATTCGGGCCTTGGGCCTAGCAAGCTTTGAGCTAGTGAACTTAAATCGAGCTTCATGCCTAGCAGGCTTATTGCCGGTGAATAAATATCAGACCTCGGGTCTAGCAGGCCTAGTGCCGGTGTGTGATTCAGGCTTATGCCTAGCAGGTTTTATACCGGTGATTTATTTTCAAGTCTATGTCTATAAGACTTCTCATTTATGTGGAAAGTGAGCAAGTAAGTTGATCTAAATGACCTTGTATATTCGACCACATAGGTATGTGCATATGTGATGATGTATTGAACTTGTATATTTGGCCACATGTGATGTTATATTAAACTTAAATAATTGAGTAGCAAGTACATATGTGAATGTGAAAAAGGTATTCGGCCTTGTAAATAAATAATATGAACCTTATTGAAATTATTTTTGAATATATGCAATCGGTGGTATATTCGGCCATGGATATAAATATTTTTATAATTGTTATACTTTGATTTACGAGTGTATGCATATAAGTGTATGTGTATTTAGCATGATAAAGATGTTTTGGCTTGGTCATTGAATGATAGTAGTTAATGTATCTTTATATATAAAAGTGTTCTTTCAGCCATTACTATGCTTATGCATAAGAAGTTGTACTTTGATTCATGAGTATAAGTATATGTGTCCACATAATGATATTTAGCTTTGAAATTGAAGGATATTTATATATATGTCCATTCGGCCATGAATAATATACAAGTGAAAGTACTTATAGAATACATGAAATTGTAAGTTTAAAGATTTAAAGTAACTATGATAAAAAAAAAAAACAAATGGTTTAGTTTATATGATTTGATTATGTAGCTAAGTTTTTTATTTGCTTATGACTTACTAAGCTATTTAAGCTTACTCTGTGTGTGTTCATGTTTACCTCTATTTTATAGATTTTGAATTCAAGTTTCGAGCTTGGGAATCGTCAGAGAAACTTATCACACTATCGACTGTCTTCGGTATTTTATAAGCTGAATTTTTGAACCTATGGCATGTATAGGCTAGATTGAAATTTGAAATGTTGGATTTTGGTTTTGCATATATAGCCATGCAAAAATGGCTTGATTATGATGTTAATTTTTGCGTATTCGGTTTTGTCTTAAGTTAAATTTGGAAGCATGTTTTATGGTAAATATGTTTGTAATGTGGTTATATGATTTTGCAATGAAACAGTTTTTGATTAGCAACAGTGACGTGATTTTGAAAAATCACCAAAAATAGGAGAAATGGAATTAGAAAGTGAATAGGATATATAATTAAAGCTTATTATGTCTATTTTTATATGAAAGAAATAGAGTAGGAAAAGAAATTTTATATAATGAGATATTTAAATTTTAGTGAGGCTAGTTCTGAATGACTTCGTGATCCCCTATTCTATCTTAGAAAAATTATTAAACATTGTATAAAAATAATCATGAAGCATAGTCTATATGCTTAGAATCGTTAATGAGTCTATTTTTGATTAGAATAAACAAGAACATTAATTGAATTCTGTACAATGAGATAACTAAGTTTTTGTAAAGATAGGTCAGAACCATCAAATAGTAAAACAGGGGAAATTTTAATGAATAAACTGTACTAATTGGCCACAAGAAAAATTCTGGAAAAATTATAGTAAGAAGATATATGAGTCTAGTTTCAAGGAAAATTTACGAATTTAAATTTCGAGTTTCGTAACTCATGTTATAGTCAATTTAGTCGACATGACGCAGATGGACAATTTCAGTTTTTATGCCTCGAATTAGTTGTTAAGTCTATTAATGCCTCGTGCTCGACTCCAGCAACAGTCTCGGGTAAGGGAGTGTTACATGACGCTCAGTATGCTTCACCTCCTCGGTGATCTTCGCCTTATCTACCAGTGTGGCAAAATCTCGCTCCCTCTGCGGAGCTGTCAAAACTCTCAGACTATCCCTGAGGTCGTCCTCGAAACGAACACACCACTCATATTCAGTTGCCACCATCCCACGTGCATAGCGGCTCAATCGCAAAAATTCAGATTCATACTCAGCCACTGATTTATCCCCCGAAGTCAAATTTAGGAACTCCCTCCTCTGGGCATCCACATAACTAGTGCCCACATACTTCCCTTGGAAAGCAGTCTTGAAGAATTCCCATGTCAATCGGTCAACCTGAGTACCCTCTTTAACTGTAAGCCACCACTGATAGGCTTCATCTCATAACAATGACACTGCACCTTTTAGTTTTTGCTCGGGGGTGTAGTCAAGGTCATCCATGATCCTCTCTATGGCCTCAATCCAATATTTAGCCACGTTAGGGGCAACTCCAGCAATACCCCTAAAAATCTCAACCCCATTAGACCGGAGTCGTTCTGTGACCGACCCACGGCCCATATACTAGTGTTGGGCCCAGTGACCCTCTCCAGAATTTGCAACATAGCTTGGGATGATGCGTCATCCCCAGCCGCTCGATCGTGAGACCCGATCTCAATCACAGGTGAAGCCAGTGCCTCTCTAGCTTCAGCGTTAGGCATGTGGCCCGATGACGAAGACCCAGCCTGGGCACCTCTACGGCCTCTACGGCCTTTTGTACCCCTTCCACGAGTATCCCTGGTGTTCATTATCTATTTACGTATTATTTGTTTTTAACAATTTTATGCATCAGTTTACATTTCCAGTGTTGATTAACAGATATCTTATGAAAAGCAATATCATTATTTAAGAGTTTTGTTTTCACAGAGCGCAGCCTTTACTACAGTTTCAGTTTCCCCTAACCAGTGAAATACAATCTACTACCTATAATAGTCACAATATTTCGCTTAAAACAAATAAAGGTTTCAGAGGACTTACAATATCGGGGCCGGAGATTCGGCGTACCACACATTAGTAAAAATATTTTAAAATACTTTCAAATTGCTTGGAACAGTTCTGTTGATAATTTCGAGTTTTTTTTGAAGAAACCCAAAAACCACAGTCGAGTTTTGAACTTGACCCTGATACCACTAAATGTAACACCCCAAACCCCGCCTAGATGTTATGGCCGAATCTGGCGGTATCATATTAAAGTGTTTTTCGAAAACATAGTTTCTTTGGAAAACCCATTCTATTATTAAAACTCGTTTATGATCTTAATGGAAAATTTATGGTATCTTGTTCTTTTAAAACTTAAGTTGCTTTTAGTAGAACGTTGATCATATTAGTTTGTTACTATACTTTAAAACAATGTTTGATGCGAAAGCTTTTATAGTATGTTACAAAAACGTGGTGTTTTGAAAAATAATAATCTTTTGAAAAATCGCGCCTTACTACTACTTAGATGTGAATTAAAATAAGTAAAATCCCCAAATTAAAAGTTTAAAATTTAAAGGGACCTTAAATTTATTGGAAATAAAACTCAAATATAAAAAAATAGGTGCGGTTGTGTGGCCACCTCCGAATCCCTCGCAGCAACAATCCGCCTAAGACTGGGGATTACCTGTACAGATAAACAGAGGGGTGAGTTTACAAAAACTCAGTGTGTAACCCCATATAAGCAAAATGGCCAAAAAGCCGTAGCCAAGTACAGACTGGGCCTAAGCCCAAATCAATATTAGTTCAGTTCAGTTGGGCCTTAGCCCAAAACAGTATCAGTATTAGTGTGGGCCTTAGCCCATAACAGTATCAGTATCAATGTGGGCCTTAGCCCAATTCGATGACAGTGACAGTTCAGGAATGCAATCAGAAATCCTACCCAACCAGCCTCTACACTCCACTCCGTCCAGCCCAACACTCCATGTGGGGATAAAATCAACCCACCAATCCCTACACTCCAAAAATTAGCACCGGTTCAGCACTAAATAGTATTTACAGCAGAGCTGCTATTACAGTACACTTCCTCTAATTATCATAATCCCATCCTCATGCAACATATCACATATGGATGCAACACATATATATCATGGAATGCTCATATACATTCATACATAATATTAGGCACACAGTCAACTAATATCATAGGGGCATAACAGTCATTTTACCATATGGGCATAATAATCATTTTATCAGTTTGGGGTCTAGGTATACTTATCGACCCATCAGTAGGTCCACAGTCATCTCGGGCGACCCGTGCAACCTTAACAGTCAAACAGTAAAAATGGGTGCAAGGCCCATAATGCGGCCCCGTGTGGGTCCACACGCTCGTGGTGGTAAGATTTGTAGTAGTATGAGGGTCATTCTGTCCTTCATTTCGTTCTTCTTTATCCTTTCCAAGCTCAACGGATGTTGACTTCTCGATTTCCTCAGTAACTTGTCCAACATCAGTATTTGTCTCTTCATTTATTGAGTCACCTCCGGTAGTAGTTGGAGCTAGCTTAGCTTCAGTCTCAGTAGATAGGAGCAAAGTCGTGGGGAAGACATGAAACTCTGGCATTGGCTTTGAAAAGTTCTTTTGCAGAGATCGCTTAACTGCCAAATCCCTATCCCTTACATATGACCAATATTGAGTTTGCTGCTCTTTAGCCTGGACCAACTCTTCAGCTAGTTGGTACTGCTGACTTTCAAATAGGGACATCCTTTACTCTAGCTACTTCAGGGAATTCAATATTTGTTGGTGAAATGAGCCCCGAGTGATTGAAGGTGCTGCTATGGGAATGTGCGTGGCAATTGTAACAGCCCGTTTTTAGTCAAATTAGAATAGTGATTTTGGGACCACAAATCCAAAGTCAAAATAATTATTTTATTATTATTTTAACATTTATAGCATGATAATATGTTTGTGTGAAAATTTCGTTAAGAAATTTTATCGTTTGATTCGTCAATTTGATAAAAAGGACTAAATCGTGTATAGTGTAAAACTTGTATTCTAATAGCTAAAGGGGTATAATAGTTATAGAACCTTAAAGTAAGAGTCCTTAAGTGGTAATTAGACCATTTCAATTATGGGTGGACAATTATGGGCATATATTAAGTGATTTTTAATGTTTTTAAACAAGGTTAATATAGTAATTTCTGAATAACTTAAGTAAAATAATGGAAAACATAATGTATCATCATCTTTTCTTCATTTCCACCGAAAATGCAAAGAAATAAGGAAGCCATGGAAGCTTTTTAGGGTTCGATCACTTAGTAGCTCAACTGGTGAGTGATTTTTGTCCTTTTTTAATGATTTCTATGTTTTTGAGATCATTGCAGCTTAGTCTAGCTAGCCCAGGGACTATTTTGCAAAATTGTTAAAGTATTTAAGTTTTACCATTGTTGTATATGCATGAGTTTTAGTGTTTGATGGATGAAAATGAAAGTATGGTGAAAGTTATACAAGTTTTGTAAAGTAATTTTTGATAAAAATGTCAATTAGGAATTAAATTGTGAAATTTGTAAATTATGTGGTTAAATTGTGAAATAAATGAAAAATATGGGCTGATATGTGTACTTGGAGAATTCTGCTAGCACGGGTGTGAATTAAATTGCATGAATTTGTGTTTTTATGAAATAACGACTAAATTATAAAAATGTGAAATATTAGGGGTAAATGTGTAAAATTCCTTAGTGCGTGTTTTGAATTAAATAAGCTAACTTTGATATTATATAGATCAAGAAAAGCGAACTACGGACTTAGATTGTAACATCCTTAAATCGGGGTCTTTGCGTTTTACCTATTTGCATGTTTATGTTATGGATGTTAGGATAGTTTGGACTAATTTAGGGTCTAGGCTTGAGCTTGGGATAGGCTAGGGTTATAGCAAAAATTTTATTTTTTTGGCTACTTGGAAGGGGAGCTGAGTGAGTTAGGTGTTAAGGGAAATTATTGGAGCGTTTTGACACAAGTATCTCAGTGGTAAGGTGGCAAGGGAGGCGCCACTTAAGCACAAGGGAGGTGACGCCACATGCAGGTGGGAGAGCCTTGGTTCGAGCTACATGAATTCCTTTCTGCTTATTCTTTTTGACGCCGGGACTTGGAGAAGGTGTTTTCAAGATGGACTCTGTGGATAGCTGTTGAAGGAGTCAACAGATTCAAATGGGTGGACAAGAGAAATTGTAGGAGTTTGACTCATTCAAAAGGATTTGAATGAGTGGTCAGGAGGAATTTGGGGAGTTGGGCATGGGAGCTTAGAGTTGGCCGAATGGCAAACTCTAAGGGAGAATGACGAATCGATTTTTGGAGGCTTAAGGGGGGGTGCCGATTTTCATTGGGGGACTTAGGGGAGCATTTTCGGCTAGTTTAGAGGATTCTTTTTCTCTTTATTTCCTTTTTGGTCAAAACTGAATTACCTTGAACATCTTGTTGCATTTCTTTTTCTCCTTTGTGCGAAAACCGAAACCTCTCCTAAACCTCTTCTCATATTTATTTCTTTTACTTCTTTTGTTAGCCGAACCCTCATTCTTCATACCTCCCCTCCATCTTCTTCATTCTTGATTAGCTGAAACTCTCAGGGGTCTCCTCCTTGGCCGAAATCCTTGTTACTCTCCTCTCTGTTCTTCTAACACTTTGGCCGAATACCCTTGGCCATATTTTCTTTCTCTTCTTGCGTTTTTCTAATCTTCTTGGGGTGCCGAAATCTACTTCTTTCCTTTGGGTTCTCATAGCCGAATCTCAACCCATATACAGGTAAAATTCCATTGTTTTCTTTTCTTTCTTCTCCTATGTCTCTATTGGTCGAATCTTCTCCCATCTCTGCTCTCTTCTCTTTGTCGTTTTCTATAGGGGGAAAAGCCGAGTTTTGGCAATTGTGTGGTAGTGCTTAAGCCGAATACCCTTGGTTCTTATAATCGTTCTTCGGTTTTGTAGCAGTAGATCATTGTAATCCATCCACTCCCAAACGATTTTGTAAGGTGCTGAGGTAAGGGGCGATCATCTTCTCACGTTATTTCCTTCGGGATCTCTTGACCAAAGCTGAATATAGTGTTGTGATGGCTGAATATAGGAAGGGGGTGACGCATACGTTGGATTCTCGAGACTTGCTCGGTTCATAGTTTAGACCTTGATCTTGAGATCTATCGATCTAGGTAAGTGATCTGCTTCTTCGAGTTAAATCTCTGCTCTTAGTTATTCGCTGTGTTAATCTGACTTAGTGACCAAAGGTGTTATGGACCCTAATGCCAGCCAAGCGTTAGGTGGGGTTAGATCTGAGACCCCAGCCCCTAAGTTCAAGAAGAGGGCAGTGTCAGCTGTTCGCGATTGGCCACCTGGGTGTGGGTCGGCATCTGAGCAAAGTAGTAGACAGATAGCGGTAGTGTCGATTAACGATAGTACCGACATAGAGAACATAGTATTACGAGTAATCAGGTGTGTAACTCTTACACACTTCATTTGTTAATATGTTATACCGTGTAAATTGTTAAAAGCCAGAATATCTGTTGAAATCGATATGTTACCCAAGTGGGTAAAAACGAGGACTCCGGGTAAGTCCACTCTGATTGGCTAACGAATGCCTTTGTTAAAATCTGAATATACCATGCCATGTGATTTCTGTATTTTATGCATGATGTTTATGCCATGAAAAGTATGTTCATTAAGGTCGGTATGATGAGAGGAGGAGGAAGGCATGATTTAGACTGTCACCAGCGGTTGTGACCACACAGTGGGTTGGCCCCGCTTCTTATATTATTGTGACTAAGTCTCAGTGGTTTTGACCACATATATATCTATCTTTGTGACTCGTCCGAGTGGTTGGGAACCACAGTGGGTTGGCCCCACATATCGATACTGGATTGTCACCAGTGGTTTCGACCACAATATGGGTTGGCCCCGCACATATATTATTTGTGACTTCGGTCACCAGTGGTTTTGACCACCAGTGGTTGTGACTGCATACATATATTATTTGTGACCTCGGTCACCAGTGGTTGTGACCACACAGTGGGTTGGCCCCGCTTCTTATATTATTGTGACTAAGTCTCAGTGGTTTTGACCACATATATATCTATCTTTGTGACTCGTCCGAGTGGTTGGGAACCACAGTGGGTTGGCCCCACATATCGATACTGGATTGTCACCAGTGGTTTCGACCACAATATGGGTTGGCCCCGCACATATATTATTTGTGACTTCGGTCACCAGTGGTTTTGACCACCAGTGGTTGTGACTGCATACATATATTATTTGTGACCTCGGTCACCAGTGGTTGTGACCACACGGGGTAGACACAGGAGTTTCGGATGGTTAGGATGGGTTGCATGATATGCATATTCACTTATGGGACTGTGAAAGGGCTGGTATCTTCGGGATGGGGATTCACACTGAGTCTCGGTGACTCACCCCTTCCTTTACATTTTGCAGGTAATTCTTAGATCGCGGACGAAGAGCCGGAACGGACTTGAGGTGGCCATGCATGACGTTGTGGGTTGAGGTTTTAAACTATTAATTGGTTTGCTTACTTTAAATTTGGTTTTGGGTTTGTAATAAGGCCACTAGTTTTCACTTTTAGGATTATCTATTTGTTTTAATTTTCACCGAATCTTGTCTGAACTGGTAACGGCTTGCTTAACAAAACTATAAAAGGAATGTTTTCCAAACTTACACAAACTATCGAGATTTTCTAAAACTTACCATCGGGTAGCGGTAAAAAGGTAGTGACCACAATTAAAGCTCAATGGTCTTCACAACTAAATTCGTAATGGTTTTTAGCAACATCATTCCAACCAACTCGGCTTTTCACAAAATCATAGTTTTCTTACAATTAGAGACAACAACTTGTTTTCCAAATCACGTTTATTTCAAAATCTGAATCAACAACTGGTTTAATCGAATATGATCTTTCCCTGTGACATGCCGGATTCGGTCGTAGTGTCCTGACCGAGTTTGGGGTGTTACAATTTTGGTATCAGAGCCAAGTTCAAAAGCTCGGCTGTGGGCCTGAGGCCCAAAACATTTTCAATAAAAGGGTTTACGAAATGATTTTTAGGGAAAATGCATATTTTGGGGAAGCATGGCACCTGAGTCTCCGGCACCGATCTGTCACGGTAAGTTCTCTAAACTGCTGTTGCTGTGGTATATGATTGAGATATGAATGATAGTGATAGGGATTCACTTTAGAGACTGAGACCATAGGATTGTGTAAACTTGCGAAAATAATCCCCATAATAAACTGTTCATAAAGGTGTGCTGTAATAACAGTGGAATAAGTCTAATGCATAAAATTCTTAAAATCAGATTAATCTGTGAACGGTAGACATGAGCACATGAGGACGTGGGTGTAATACGCATGGACGTGGTAGAGGTAGGATGACTGTGTCTGAGCCGGTCGGGTCCGGTCATGGGTCAGAGAACGAGGTACCACCGCCGCCAGCTGTGGGCGCTGAGTTTCAGGATCAGACAGGTGGTGACGACGCGGTGTCGCAGGTGATGCTGCGGGTTCTAGAGAGTAGCTGGAGCAGGTGGGGGTACGGGGGCTCGAAAATCAGTGTCTGAACGACTTCGAGCCAATGGAGCAGAGGTATTTTGGGGTGTTTTCGGTGTGGCTCCCAATACAGCTGAGTATTGGCTAGAGGCAACTGAGCGTATAATGGACGATTTGGACTTTACGACTGAGGAGAAGTTGAAAGGGATAGTGTCTCTTCTCCGGGATGAATCTTATCAGTGGTGGATCACGGTCCGGGATGGTGCGACAGCTGATGACATCACTTGGGACTTCTTTAAGGCAGCTTATCAGAGGAAGTACGTCAGGTCTAGTTATATAGATGCGCAATGGAAGGCGTTCTTGAATCTAGTTCAGGGGAATAAGTCAGTGTCGGAATATGAGGCAGAGTTTCTTCGGTTAAGTCGTTATGCTAGGGGTATCGTGGCTACGAAACATGAGCGCTGTGTTAGATTTGAGGATGGGCTGAGAGATGAGCTGTGGATGTTGATTGCCCCGTAGAGGGAAAGAGAATTTGCTGTCTTGGTGGAGAAGGCCAAAATAGCTGAGGGGGTGAAGCAGTCAGTGAGACAGAATCAAGATAGACGTTGGAATAAGAGGAGTTCTGGGTCATCAGGGTCTGCCAGGAGTTCGTAGAAAAGGGCTAGATTTGGTGGGTCGAGTCAAGCTATAGAGCCTGCTGCTACTACTCAGTAGTCGCCAAGGTGTGCTCGATGTGGGAAGTCTCATTCGGGAGAGTGTTGGACAGGAAATAGAGGGTGCTTCGGGTGTGGGTCAATGGGGCACCGGGTAAGGGATTGTCCACAGATATCAGCTAGGATCCAGTCTGAGGGTCAAGGACGTACACAATTCAGGAGGGATGGCCAGCAACCACAGAGGGGTCGCGGTCTGATCAGGGGAGGTAATGGTTCTGGGCGAGGTCGTGGAGCACCGGGCAGAGGTGTTGGGAATACCGATGCAAGACAGCCTGGGTTGGTCTTTGCAGCGAGGCGTCGAGAGGAGGGCGACGCACCGGACGTCATAACTGGTACGTTCTTAATTTTTGGATTGCCTTATACTGCTTTGATAGATGTTGGTTCGACGCACTCTTATGTTGCTAGTAGTATAGTGGGAACTATAAACTTAGCCTTTGAGATTTCTTCTAGGGAGATGACAGTGATAAGCCCTCTAGGTTACTCTGTAGAAGTAAACAAACTTTATAAGGAGGTACCCCTAGAACTTCAAGGGGTAGTGTTTTTGGCTGATCTGATGGAACTGCCATTCGGGGAGTTCGATTTGATCCTAGGGATGAACTGGCTAGTGAGGTACCAAGCGAGTTTGGACTGCGCAGCTAAGCGCATGGTATTGAGAACAGTTGAGGGTGAAGAGGTGGTGATGATAGGTAATACAAGAGATTATCTATCTAATGTTGTGTCCGCTTTAAAGGCCGAAAGGATGGTGAGGAAGGGATGTGAGGCGTTCATGGTTCATGTTTGTGCAATGGAGGCTAAGGAATCAACGGTAGGGAATGTCCGAACGGTGAAGGAATTTACTGATATATTCCCAAAAGAGCTTTCGGGTTTGCCTCCTGATCGCGAAGTTGAGTTCGGGATTGATCTGTTACCAGGAACCGCGCCAATGTCTATTGCCCCATATAGGATGGCGCCGAAGGAGCTGGTGAAACTGAAAGCACAGATTCAGGAATTGTTGGACCGGGGTTTTATCCGGCCAAGAGTATCACCCTGGGGAGCGCCTGTGCTTTTTGTTAAGAAGAAAGATGGTACAATGCGAATGTGTATAGATTACCGACAGCTGAATAAGTTGACGATCAAGAACAAGTATCCGTTATCAAGGATAGATGATCTGTTCGATCAACTTAGGGGTGCATCAGTCTTCTCTAAGATTGATTTAAGGTCGGGGTATCATCAGCTTAAGGTAAAGGAGGCCATATTCATAAGACGGGTTTCGCACTCGTTATGGGCACTACGAGTTCTTGGTAATGCCGTTTGGGTTGACCAATACGCCAGCAACTTTCATGGACATGATGAATCGGGTGTTTTAGCCATACTTGGATCAATTCGTGGTGGTGTTCATAGACGACATTTTGGTGTACTCAAAATCGGAGGAGGAGCATGATGCGCATCTACGTGTGGTTTTGCAGATTCTGAGGGAGAAGCAATTATTCGCAAAGTTTAGTAAGTGCGAGTTCTGGCTTAAGGAAGTGACCTTCTTGGGTCATGTGGTATCAGCTGAGGGGATTAGAGTGGACCCTCAGAAAATTGAAGCGGTGTTGGACTGGAAACCACCTTGGTCGGTAGCAGAAATTCGGAGTTTTCTGGGTTTGGCAGGATATTACAGAAGATTTAAGGAAGGGTTTTCCCTGATTGCGGTGCCGTTGACCAAGTTGCTGAGGAAAGGGGTTCCATTTGTGTGGTCAGACAAACAGCAGGAAAGTTTTGACAAGTTGAAAAGGATTTTGACAGAAGCTCCGGTGCTGATTCAGCCTAAAGTGGGGAAGGAGTTTACGGTTTATTGTGATGAGTCGCATACTGGTTTGGGTTGTGTGCTGATGCAAGAAGGGAAAGTGGTGGCGTATGCGTCTCGGCGGTTGAGACCTCACGAAGTGAATTACCCGATGCATGATCTGGAGTTGGCTACAGTGGTTTTCGCCCTGAAAATTTGGAGGCATTACTTGTATGGGGAGAAGTCAATAATCTACATGGACCACAAGAGCTTGAAGTACCTGCTGACTCAGAAGGAGTTGAATTTGAGGCAGCGGAGGTGGATCGAGTTGTTGAAGGACTACGACTGCTCGATTGAATACCATCCGGGTAAGGCGAACGTTGTGGCTGACGCGTTGAGCCGTAAGGTGGTAGCAGACTTGAGAGCAATGTTTGCCTATCTTAGTCTATGTGATGACGGAAGTCTGTTAGCGAAATTGCAAGTGAAGCCGACGTGGGTAAATTAGGTTATGGAGAAACAGCTAATGGATGAGGTCCTAAGTGCTCGGAGGTTACAAGTGTAGAATGGTGGATCGGAAGGTTATAGTTTGAGTAGTGATGGAGTGTTGTGTTTCCAAGGGAAAGTTTGTATGCTGAAAGACGTTGAGTTAAGACAGAGGATTCTTCAGGAAGCTCATAGCAGCTCATACGCTATGCATCCTAGAGGTAGTAAGATGTAATGAGATTTGCGGGAACAATTTTGGTGGTCGGGTCTGAAGCGAGAGGTAACTGATTTTGTGGGTAAGTGTCTGACGTGTCAGCAAGTCAAAGCTGAACATCAGTTACCGTCGGGTCTGTTGCAGCCGGTAAAGATTCTGCAATGGAAGTGGGAGAGAATCACGATGGATTTTGTCAGTGGGCTACCCCTTACGCCTAGCAAGAAGGATTCAGTCTAGGTGATTGTTGATCGTCTGACAAAGTCGGCTCACTTCATACCAGTTCGGGTTGATTACCCACTCCAAAAGTTGGCTAAGTTGTATGTAGCAGAAATAGTGAGACTGCATGGAGTGCCAGTATCGATTATCTCGGATAGGGATCCCAGATTCACGTCGAGGTTTTGGAAAGCGTTGCATCAGGCATTAGGTACAACGTTGGATTTTAGCACGGCATTTCATCCGCAGTCAGATGGACAGTCAGAAAGGGTAATCCAGATTTTAGAGGATATGCTGAGGGGTTGTGTTTTGGATTTCAGTAGTAGTTGGGAAGAATTTCTGCCATTGGTAGAATTCGCGTACAACAACAGTTATCAGGCCAGTATCCAGATGGCACCGTATGAAGCGCTGTATGGACGGAAATGTCGTACCCCTACGTGTTGGACAGAGTTGGGTGAGCGTCAGTTGTTGGGTCCAGAGTTAGTGGCTGAAACAGAAGATAAGGTTAAGCTGATTCGGGCTCGTCTGAAGGAGGCTTCAGACAGGTAGAAATCTTATGCCGATCTTAAGAGAAAGGATATAGAGTTTGCAGTGGGTGACAAGGTCTTTCTAAAGGTGTCGCCATGGAAGAAGGTGCTGAGGTTTGGTTGGAAGGGCAAGCTAAGCCCTGGTTCATCGGACCGTATAAGGTGTTGAAGCGTATGGGACCAGTAACTTATCAGCTCAAGTTGCCATCAGAGTTGAGCCAGATTCACGACGTGTTTCATGTTTCCATGCTTAGGCGCTATCAATCAGATCCATCGCATGTTGTGCCAGTAGAGGAGATTGAGGTGAGTCCGGATTTGTCTTTTGAGGAGGAACCAGTGCAGATCCTGGATCGGGATGTCAAAGTTCTGCGTAGGAAGTCAGTCCCTTTAGTGAAGGTGTTGTGGCGGAATCATGGAACTGAAGAGGCTACGTGGGAACCAGAAGATGTGATGCGACAGTAATACCCTCAACTCTTTCGACCAGGTAATTTCGAGGCCGAAATTATTTAAAGGGGGTAGAACTGTAACATCCTTAAATCAGGGTCTTTGCGTTTTACCTGTTTGCATGTTTATGTTATGGATGTTAGGTTAGTTTGGACTAATTTAGGGTCTAGGCTTGAGCTTGGGATAGGCTAGGGTTATAGCAAATATTTTATTTTTTTGGCTACTTGGAAGGGGAGCTGAGTGAGTTAGGTGTTAAAGGAAATTATTGGAGCGTTTTGACACAAGTATCTCAGTGGTAAGGTGGCAAGGGAGGCGCCACTTAAGCACAAGGGAGATGACGCCACAAGCAGGTGGGAGAGCCTTGGTTCGAGCTGCAGGAATTCCTTTCTGCATATTCTTTTTGACGCCAGGACTTGGAGGAGATGTTTTCAAGATGGACTATGTGGATAGCTGTTGAAGGAGTCAACAGATTCAAATGGGTGGACAAGAGAAATTGTAGGAGTTTGACTCATTCAAACGGATTTGAATGAGTGGTCAGGAGGAATTTGGGGAGTTGGGCATGGGAGCTTAGAGTTGGCCGAATGGCAAACTCTAAGGGAGAATGAGGAATCGGTTTTTAGACGCTTAAGGGGGGTGCCGATTTTCATTGGGGGACTTAGGGAGCATTTTCGGCTAGTTTAGAGGATTCTTTTTCTCTTTATTTCCTTTTTGGTCAAAACCGAATTACCTTGAACATCTTCTTGCATTTCTTTTTCTCCTTTGTGCCAAAACTGAAACCTCTCCTAAACCTCTTCTCATATTTGTTTCTTTTACTTCTTTTGTTAGCCGAACCCTCATTCTTCATACCTCCCTTCCATCTTCTTCATTCTTGATTAGCCGAAACTCTCAGGGGTCTCCTCCTTGGCCGAAATCTTTATTACTCTCCTCTCTGTTCTTCTAACATTTTGGCCGAATACCCTTGGCCATATTTTCTTTCTCTTCTTGTGTTTTTCTAATTTTCTTGGGGTGCCGAAATCTATTTCTCTCCTTTGGGTTCTCATAGCCGAATCTCAACCCATAGACAGGTAAAGTTCCATTGTTTTCTTTTCTTTCTTCTCCTATGTCTCTAATGGCCGAATCTTCTCCCATCTCTACTCTCTTCTCTTTATCGTTTTATATAGGGGACAAGCCGGGTTTTGGCAATTGTGTGGTAGTGCTTAAGCCGAATACCCTTGGTTCTTATAATCATTCTTCGGTTTTGTAGCAGTAGATCATTGTCGTCCATTCACTCCCAATCGGTTTTGTAAGGTGCTGAGGTAAGGGGCGATCATCTTCTCACGTTATTTCCTTCGGGGTCACTTGACCAAAGCCGAATGGCTATTTGTTAATAGTGTCGTGATGACCAAATATAGGAAGGGGGTGACGCATACGTTGGATTCTCGGGACTTGCTTGGTTCGTAGTTTAGACCTTGATCTTGAGATCTATCGATCTAGGTAAGTGATCTGCTTCTTCGGGTTAAATCTCTGTTCTTAGTTATTCACTGTGTTAATCTGACTTAGTGACCAAAGGTGTTATGGACCCTAATGCCAGCCAAGCGTTAGGTGGGGTTAGATCTGAGACCCCAGCCCCTAAGTTCAAGAAGAGGGCAGTGTCGGCTGTTCACGATTGGCCACCTGGGTGTGGGCCGGCATCTGAGCAAAGCAGTAGACAGATAGCGGTAGTGTCGATTAACGACAGTACTGACGTAGAGAGCGTAGTATTACGAGTAATCAGGTGTGTAACTCTTACACACTTCATTTGTTAATATGTTATATCGTGTAAATTGTTAAAAGCCGGAATAACTGTTGAAATCGGTATGTTACCCAAGTGGGTAAAAGCGAGGACTCCGGGTAAGTCCACTCTGATTAGTTAACGTTAAATGCCTTTGTTAAAATCTGAATATACCATGCCATGTGATTTCTGTATGTTATGCGTGATGTGTATGCCATGAAAAGTATGTTCATTAAGGTGGGTATGATGAAAGGAGGGGGAAGGCATGATTTAGACTGTCACCAGTGGTTGTGACCACACAGTGCGTTGGCCCCGCTTCTTATATTATTGTGACTAAGTCTCAGTGGTTTTGACCACATATATATCTATCTTTGTGACTCGTCTGAGTGGTTGGGAACCACAGTGGGTTGGCCCTACATATCGATACCGGATTGTCACCAGTGGTTTCGACCACAATGTGGTTTGGCCCCGCACATATATTATTTGTGACTTCGGTCACCAGTGGTTTTGACCACCAGTGGTTGTGACTACATACATATATTATTTGTGACCTCAGTCACCAGTGGTTGTGACCACACGGGGTAGACACAGGAGTTTCGGATGGTTAGGATGGGTTGCATGATATGCATATTCACTTATGGGATTGTGAAAGGGCTGGTATCTTCGGGATGGGGATTCACACTGAGTCTCAGTGACTCACCCCTTCCTTTATATTTTGCAGGTAATTCTTAGATCGGAGACAAGGAGCCGGAACAGACTCGAGGTGGCCATGCATGACGTTGTGGGTTGAGGTTTTAAACTATTAATTGGTTTGCTTACTTTAAATTTGGTTTTGGGTTTGTAATAAGGCCACTAGTTTTCACTTTTTGGATTATCTATCTGTTTTAATTTTCACCGAATCTTGTCTGAACTGGTAACGGCTTGCTTAACAAAACTATAAAAGGAATGTTTTCCAAACTTACACAAACTATCAAGATTTTCTAAAACTTACCATCGGGTAGCGGTAAAAAGGTAGTGACCACAATTAAAGCTCAATGGTCTTCACAACTAAATTCATAATGGTTTTTAGCAACATCATTCCAACCAACTCGGCTTTTCACAAAATCATAGTTTTCTTACAATTAGAGACAACAACCTGTTTTCCAAATCACGTTTATTTCAAAATCTGAATCAATAACTGGTTTAATCGAATATGATCTTTCCCTGTGA
Source organism: Gossypium australe (assembly GCA_005393395.2). Taxonomy (NCBI): domain Eukaryota; kingdom Viridiplantae; phylum Streptophyta; class Magnoliopsida; order Malvales; family Malvaceae; genus Gossypium; species Gossypium australe. The sequence goes on from CM016614.1 coordinate 50,631,103, forward strand.
CATGCCGGATTCAGTCGTAGTGTCCTGACCAGGTGTGGGGTGTTACATAGATCAAGGAAAGAACAAGGTTTTGGATTAATTGACTCATTTAGTCGTTTTTATACATCCGAGGTAAGTTCGTTTGTAATAAGCATTATTTTTATTGTGTTTTAAATGCTTTAATATTGAATAAATTGTGAATTACGACATTGCGGATATATTCGACGACTATTCGACATTAGAAATCTTGGTTGAACCTTAGGAATAGATTAGGATTCAAATGACATGTCATTAGGGGTTATTGTGATATTGTGATCCGGGTGCTGGTCATGTACGTCCTACAGGTGGCTGATTATACCGGCATGCGTTGCAGTTACTTGACAGCTTGTATGAGCAGCACTGTGTACTCTGTCTTGACTAACAGTTTGTGTGACCAGGCCCGTTGATAGTTCGAGAGTGAGCAATATTGAGATATGATATTGAGATAGCTTTGGCTATATATATTTATTTGAACTTAGGGTGCGAGTTTCTCGAGTATCTGATAGTATTTCAAATGGTTCAACGGGTAAATGAATGATGTAGTTGAGTATGAGATTGATACGAGATGGTACAGGTATGTACATAAACTGTATAAGCTTTAAATCGAAGAAACTTGTGAAAGACACGTTTAATCTTATGATTAAATATATGAAAGGTTTGTTAGTTAATATGAGTTACATGTTGATATTTTCAATTTTTTGAATTGTATATTTATAATCAAATTGAGTTTATTTCATACGAGTTTACTAGCTATAAAGCTTACTCTATTTATTTTACCGTGTTTTATAGTGATTTCAAAGCTAGCTCGGATTCGGGGATCGTCGGAGACTTCGTCACACTATCCTACTATCACTTTGGTACTTTTGAGCTTATGTTTTGGTTATATGGCATGTATAGGATCTATGGTTATTTTGTTCATAAGTTGATGATGAATTTAGCCATTAGAATTGGCTTGTAAATGTCTATGATTTGGTTTGCATATATATCCATGAAAGTTGGCTTAATTTGGTTGGTTTGGTTATGTATATACATATGTGTGCATATGGCTTATGTTATGTGATTAAGATTGGCTTTGTGATGTTTATTGATATTAGATATTGTGGTTGTCAAATGGTTGAAATTAGAGAAAATATATGCTTGTGAATTTGATAATAATGATGCATGTTTGGAAATGTTTACTTAGTTGAATTGTATAAGTGAAGTTTGGTATGAATTGAATGGTACATTGTGGTATTGATAAGTTTGGTATTTGTTAGTTTTGAAATGGTATAAATAATGATTGGTTGAGAACGTTTGAATGACTATTTATTCCTTGTTTTGGTTCCAATTGTTGTGGTGTAGGTGTACGCAAGTTTGGATGGCAAAATGGCTTGGTAAATAGCTTATTTTTGTCCACACGAGTAGAGACACGGGCGTTTGTCTCAGCCGTGTGTGACACATGGTTATGTTATACGGCCATGTGTCCCCTGATGTTGAATTAAAAATCAAGTCAATATGCTCTACACGGCCTAGCACATGGGCGTGTGATTGGGCGTGTGGCCTAAGTTAGTATACCCTACAGGTTTGGCACGGCCTAGCACACGGCCTGGTACACAGGCGTGTATGGCCATTTTTAGGGCACACGGGTTGGCCACACGGGCGTGTGTGTTGGCCGTGTGACCCAAGTCAGAGAGTTACACGGGTTTGGACACAGCCATGTGCTTCTATTTCAAGTGTCCACATGGCTTGTGACATGGGCGTGTCTTTGGCCGTATGAGACACACGGCCGGGCCACACAGGCGTGTGTCCCCTGTTTTTGGCAAAAACTTTCTAAGTGTTCTTAATGTTTTCAAAGTTATATGTTTAGTCCCGAACCACCCCGAATGTATGTTTTGGGCCTTGTAGGCTCATATAAAAGACGATATGAATGTTGTTGATTGATGATTATATGAAATTTGAAAATGTACGTGAAATATATGTGTAATTGTATTATATGTTCGGTAATGGTCCGTAACCTTATTCCGGCGTTGAATACGAGTGAGGGGTGTTACAGCAGTAGAAGCCTAACTCTGTTGAGTTGTTGAGGCGGTATCAATGCTTCGGAGCTTAGCAAAAATTGCCCTTGTGAGTCCACCCTTATTAGGGGTAATATCCTCAGCATTAGTGAGAGGAACATTAGCAGTCTTGCATAATGGAGTAATGAGAGAAGGAAAATTTAAACTTCTAGCATTCGTCTCAGCACAACGATGGACTTCTTGAAAGATGATCCATCCTACATTAATCATTCTTCTTTTATAATAGAACGCAACAAAAGCATCATTTCCTTGGAAACAGTGGTATTGTGGTGGATGGCATAAGTCAACTTCTCAGGAAATGATACCACACCTTTCCAATCCATTTCAGTAAAGCCCTTTCAATAGTGTAGCATTCCTAACAAGAGACAATCCATTGTGTGCCCTCGATACATAAATCCCTCAAAACTTGTGTCAAACCCTCGGTTGTGACACTATCCAAACACGATATGTTCATCTTGTACCTCTTTAAAGCCAAACTGGGCATTTATACGGTCCTCATCAAATGGTACAGAACTACCCCGCACATAGATGAAAGGAGAATCAAGGGAGTTCACATGGGCATAGAACTCCCTAACTACTCTGCTCAAAATATCCACTAGGTGCAAACAGAAAATGCCCCACCCATGGTGCTCTACTATCGATCATACAGACTCGTCATATCCCATGTAAGGTTCATCCTTAAACAAGAATCCCTATTCAAAACAAAAGGGACGCTTTAGAATATTATTAGAGTACCTTGTAACCGTAGTAGAGTTGAAGAATGTCTCTGGTTAGGAAGCGCCAGTGCGTGATAATTCTATGGTTTTAGAAGCACTCTTGACGCGAGCCATTAAGAAAGAATAAAGAGAAATCTTGGAGAAATATAGTGTAAAGAAAATGAAGTAGAGGTTGGAGATAAATAAACCGTAAAGGTGGGAGCTTTATACGAAACGTAAAATGTGAATAGTTGGGAAGAGGGAAATAAAGAGGGTTAATGATGACAGTTTTAGGGAAGATGAAATGTGCTAGGGAAGTTTGGGACATGATGAGAAAAAAATAAAGAAATATTTGTGGAAAAATGTAACAGCCCAATTACGACCCTAATTGGAACGGTGGTTTCGGGACCACGAATCCGGGTTAGAAAATATTTTTTAATTATTAATTTGATATCTATGTTATGTGTTTGAGCATGTTCTAAAATATGGTGGGTTAATTCGTTTGTTTGGATGCTTAATTTTAGTTAAGGGATTAAATGGTATAATGGTAAAAGTAGCCTATATTTAAATTAAAGGGTTCAATTGAATTGTTTTCTTTGCTTGAATGGACTTGCATGGTAAATTAACCAAAAGTCTAGTGGGTGGACGGCATGATGATTGTTTTTATATATTTATTTAATTGTTTGGTAAGTGGAATTATATTAATATAGTATAATAAGATTAAAATAAAGAAAAACAAAACACAAAAGTATGAGTGGATGTTCATCTTCCATCCATTTGTTCTTCATTGCCAAAAATTTAACAAAGAAAAGAAGGAACTCAAGCTCTCATCTTTCGGCCATTGCATGTCCCTTTAAGGTTAGAATTTGAGCATGGTTTTTGTAAATTTTTTTTTATATTTTTGAGTTAGTTACCTTGAATATTATCAAACCCATGTGGAAATTTTAGAAAATGAAGCATGTTATAGATTCGGCCATGGATGAATGCTTTGGATTTGTTATGTTTGATGGAAGAATGTTGAGCATATGTTTGAAATTAACATGTTTTAAGTAGGAAATTTAGATGAAATGGGGTGAGATGGCTTAAATTGTGAAAATAAATAATTGAGGGTTAAAAATGCAAAAATGATGGTTCGTATAGACTTGTAAAAGGATGAAGATAATTCGGCCCTTAAGAATTTAATCCAAATTTTATTTGTTTTGTGTTTTATGCTTTGGGGACTAAATTGCAAACGTTGAAAATTCTAGGGTTAAAATGGTAAATTTTATAATCTTGAGTTTTGGATTAAATTGAATAAAAATGAATGTGAACAAGCTTTATTTGACATTGCTTAGATCAAGAAAAAAAGGAAAAGGAGTTGGCTCGGGGAAAAGCTAAATTAAACGAATAGCCGGGAAACTCAAATTCATCGACTTCCGAGGTAAGATTATAAGAAATTGGTTTTAAATGATTAGTATTAAGTTGAATTATACATTTTCGAATAAATTTAATGTATCAAGTCTCAAATGCTGAATATGATGAGGTAATTTTAATAGTATATGCCGAATGAGATAATATCATGCACATGTGATGGTTTATATAAATTTTTTATTACTTCAGATCTGTATATATGTATATACATATATCTATTGGTATATATATACAATTGCCGAATGTGACATGGTACGGGATTCAAATTATGTAAAAGCCGAATGCGTGTTGAGTTATGAATGCAACTAACGTACTAGGGTTGAATGAATTGTTGTGAATTGAGTAGAAGTTTAAAAGTGGATCTTGAGATAAGGAATGATGGCGATTGAATAATAAACTATGTTCATATATGGGGGCATAGTTGATAGTGAGAATGCGACATGGAAGAAAATTTTTTTTGATATATGCATATAGGTATGTTACAAGTGTGCAAAGTAAATGTAAATGTATATGATATGTGCATGAGGAGGAAGATTAATAAAAAGGGGCACTATGTGTGCGAAATTTATTCACCGAGCACTGTGTGTGCGAGATCGGTTGAATGGCACTATGTGTGCGGAATATTTTGTAATGGCACTAAGTGTGCGATACATTACAAATAATTGGCATCAAGTTTGCCCTCTTATAAGTATAAGTGTGCGATACGTTACGGTGTTGCACTGTGTGTGCAGGTTATCAGATTTTCTTAAGGACATAAATACTTATTAAAGGTAAACGAAAGTTTCAGGTATGTATATAATGGGTGATAGATTGTTATCTTGGTATAAATTATGTAAGTTATTTTGACATGGATAATAAGTATGTGAAAGTTTGGTTTTGGTGATTCAATGAGTAGGTTATTGATGAATGGCATCTTAATATTTGTATTGATGTTACAACTTATTCAATGATTAGTATGAACTAAACATAGGAGAAGTTTGTATAATGCTCGATTGGGCACCTTACTTTTTGCTTATATCTTACTAAGCTAAGATAGCTTATTGTGTGTATATTTGCTTGGTTGTTTTATAGATCTTTGAAGTTAAAGCTCAAGCTCGGGGATCCTAGTCAAAGTCAAGCACACTATCAATTATTTTGGTACTTTTTGGGAACAAACTTTAAGTTCATGGCATGTATAGGCTAAACTATTATTTTTGAGCTTATCTCTTGAATTAGATGTTCATAATGCCATGCGGAAATGGCTTCACTTCTATCTATGAATTGACTAAACATGCTTGAGTCAGTATATGTATATACATGTTCATGAATTTTTTTGTTGAATGTTGCTTAATTTGAATAGGTATGTTCATGAGATAATGAATTACATATACAATGTGAAATAATTGGATTTGGTCTATTTGAGTAGTAAAAATGTTATGGTTATTCGGTTTTGTTGATAACTTAATTGGAAGGGTATGTAGAGGTATGTTTTGCTTAAATAAGTATGATAAAAAAAGTTTCTTGTATAACCGAATGAGTAGTTAATTTAAAGATTAGTAATCTGTTTTTTTTTTTAACTATGATATTTGGGCATGCGATTAAATATTGTTGGAGTAAGTTGTATCAAGTGTATGTGTGTATTAAAGGCGATAAATTATAGAGTTATTAAATGTGTATTTGCTTGTGGGTATTCGGTTATGGCATGTTTTACATTGACATGTTAATATAAGTATGCATGAGGAATAATACCGAATGGGACAAGAAACTACGAGATAAACAAATTGTTCTTTTTAAATTTTGTTTCATGGTAATACTGCATTTGGTAATGAAATAAAGAATGTACCTATTCGTAAGTTGGGTTCATGATAAGAAATATTATATGTTTGATTGTATGAAATAATGGAAATGAAATAAATGATGATGTACTATATGTATGTTCGAAAATTGGTTGTAAATGGCCTAATAAATGAAATCTTACTATTTAATTGTAATTAGTTCTTAGTTGGAATTGATCTTATAAGTGCATACATGGTGTGAGGTTTAGTAATGCCCGTAACCCTAATCTGGTGATAGATACGGGTTAGGGGTGTTACATTTTATTGGTATCAGAGCTACGGTTTAGCCGGTTCTAAGACTAACGTAACGCGTGTGAGTCTATCTATACATGTCATATTTCATGTTGTGATAGTGTGATGACTTCTGACAGTGAAAAGCGTTTATTTCTTTCTTATAGTAATGGATTCCGACCCCGAACGAGCTATAGCTGATGATGTCGAGAGTGTGGCGCCCGCTCCTGCTCAAGGGACCGCGCCAGAGGAATCTCGACCGGCTACGAGTAATCCTGATGAGGGGGCCAGACAAGCCTTCTATGGCATGATGAATGATTGGTTCAGTCAATACATACGAACCAATCCGGCTGTTCAACCACCCCTAAATCCAAATGTTCCCCCTGTAGTACCAATGGTACCTCTAATTGTCAATCCTGAAAGAGTAACTAAACCTCCAGTTGATCGCTTTAGAAAACACGGAGCTCAAGAATTTAGAGTCGAGGATGATGACGATACAGAGCGAGCTGAATTTTGGCTCGATAATACTATTCGTGTTTTCGACGAGCTGTCCTGCACACCCGATGAATGTTTGAAGTGTGCCATATCATTGTTACGGGATTCTGCCTACTACTGGTGGAATATACTCGTGTCAGTTGTTCCGAAGGAAAGTGTTACTTGGGACTTCTTTCAGACGGAATTTCATAAGAAGTACATAAGTCAGCGCTTCATCGACTCTAAGCGTAAAGAATTTCTCGAGCTCAAACAGGGTCATATGACCGTATCCGAATACGAACGCAAGTTTGTGCGACTTAGTCGCTACGCTCACGAGTCTGTTTCGTCAGAGGCTGCTATGTGCCGGAGATTTGAAGATGGTTTAAATGAAGATATAAAGCTTCTGATTGGTATTCTTGAAATTAACGAGTTCGTCGTGCTGGTTGAACGAGCTTGTAAAGCTGAAGAGTTGGGGAAGGAAAAGCAAAAAGCTGAGCTCGAATCTAAAGATTTCCAAAAGAGGTCTGCTAGTAAATTTTCACAGATGTCAACGAAGAAGTTCAAGAATGATGCCAACCGATCCAAACTTAACACTAAGATTTCTATATGAGAACGGCCACCGGTGAGTTCTCGAGCTACATCAGTGGCTAGTGTCGGCAATGCTCGATCGAGTAAACCTGAGTGTCAGCAGTGCGACAGACGGCATTTCGGAGAGTGCTGGGGTATATATATTAATCGCACTTGTTATAAGTGTGGTTCACAAGATCACTTTATTCGAGATTGCCCGGAGACCGTAGAGAAGGGTAATGTTCAGAGTGCAAGACCTAGCAGCACTACAGCTAGAGGTAGACCATCTCGTATTTGGGGAGGTAGGAGTGGTGCACAGAGGGAGACTACAGATGCGGCTATTCGATCAGAGGCTCGTGTACCGGCCAGAGCTTACGCCATCCGTGCTAGAGAGGAGGCTTCATCTCCAGACGTCATTACCGGTATTTTTACTCTCTTAGATACTAGTGTAACTGCTCTAATTGACCCCGGCTCGACTCATTCATATGTGTGTGAAACATTAGCATCCAGTAAGACTCTACCTGTTGAGTCTATTGAGTTTGTGATTCGGGTTTCAAACCCTCTGGGTCGATGTGTATCGTTGATAAAGTGTGCAAGAACTGCCCCTTGATGATTCGAGACATGTGTTTTCCGGCTGATTTGATGTTATTACCCTTTGATGAGTGCGACATTATTCTCGGCATGGATTGGTTGACAGTTCATGATGCGGTAGTTAATTGCAGACGAAAGACTATGGATTTAAGATGCCAGAATAATAAGATAATCTGAATTGAGTCTGCGGATTTGAATGGACTACCTGCTGTGATATCTTCGATGTTGCCTCGGCAGTATTTGAGGAAGGGTTACGAAGCCTATCTTGCATTTGTGATTGACAACAAGGTAACCGAAAAGAAGATCGAATCGGTACCGATTGTTAGTGAATACCCAGATGTGTTCCCGGAGGAATTACCGGGATTGCCACCCGTTCGTGAGGTGGAGTTTGGGATTGAGCTAGTGCCAGGGACCACCCCGATTTCGATATCTCCATACCGAATGGCACCGACTGAATTAAAAGAATTAAAGGCTTAGTTACAAGAATTGACAGATAGAGGTTTCGCCAGACCAAGTTTCTCTCCATGGGGTACGCCCGTTCTATTTGTGAAGAAGAAAGACGGAACATTGAGAATGTGCATTGACTATCAACAGCTCAATAAGGTGACTATAAAGAACAAATACCCGTTGCCACGTATCGACGATTTATTCGATCAACTTAAGGGAGCCTCAATGTTCTCGAAAATTGATCTGAGGTCAGGATATTATCAGCTGCGAGTTAGGGAATCGGATGTACCAAAGACTGCTTTTCGAACGAGATATGGTCACTATGAGTTCTTGGTGATGCTGTTTGGGCTCACTAATGCCCCTGCTATTTTCATGGATTTGATGAATCGGATATTTAGACCGTATTTAGATCAGTTTGTGGTTGTATTCATAGATGATATACTGATCTATTCGCAAGACGAAACCGAGCATGCTGAGCATTTGAGGCTAGTGTAACATCCTAAAAATTGAGTATCGTTATGTTGCATAACTTTGGTGCTTAGCTAGTGAATGATTTAATTTGTGTGTTTATTATATAGCCTTGAGAAGGCTCGAGATTTATTCAGAATTAGAATAAATTTTAGTAAGGAGTACTTTATTGAAGTGGAACAAGTGACCTTGATGTTTAAGGAAATTAAGTGGCAAAAGCCTGCATAAGATGAGCTAGTAGTAAAGTGGAGGTGGCGCCATAAGTATTGCTTGAGGGAAGAGGATCGAATCCCTTGTTATGCATGTGGAATTTTTATTTTTGCTTCCCATCTTTATAGTGTCGGTCAAGCTAGTATTTATGGTAGCTTGGACTTTATTTTTATGGCAAGTTGGCTAATGGTTTAAGGCAAGAATTGAACATAGGGAAAGAAATCAATGGGATAAGGTATGTAGGGGACACAAGGCACATTTTAAGGAATGTGTTTTGGAAAGTTTGGAATGGCCAAACTTTGTCCATGAACTTGGACGGTTTTGGGGGCTAGGGGGTGGCCGAATTTTGTTGATGGCATTGGTAAGGTTGTGTAGCTAGTAGTCACTCTCATCTTGATCATTTTTGTTTCTCCCAAAACACTTTTCTTTTCATCTTTTCCTCTCATAGCTGAATGCACTTTAGGCCTTGGTGAACATCTTTGTTTTTCTTCTTTTGGTCATTCCATTTTGACCATTTTGGTCTAAATTTGTCTATTCTCTCAAGTCATTTTCCCCTAGTGCCAAAAACACCAAGACTTGAAGGCCAATTTCTTTTTTTCTTTTCTTTCTCCATAGCTGAATGCTCTCTAGCCTCAAACCTTTCTTTTTGATCATCTTTCATTCTTGAAATGAACCAAAATCGAAACCTCTAATTGTCCTATACCTCTATTTCATCTTTTTCTTCTTACAAAATCCATTCAACATTTTCTCCCTTCTCTTTTCCTCCATGGCCGAATATTGCTAGCATCATCTTCATCAAATTTTTCTTCTTGGCCGAACCTCCCTCTTCACATATATTTTCTTATCAATCGTTTTCTTTGCACTCGTTTTGAATAATCGGTAAGAACCCTTTTCAAATCTTTATCCTCTTCTTTTCTTTAGCCGAATATATATATATTAGTTTGGGAGGGTCTTTTGACCGAAAATAGCATCCTCTATCCCTTTCTTTTAGACAATCTTTTCGTCTTTATAGTGATAAAGTGAAGGCCGAAACTCGGAGTATTCGTAATCATCGTGAATCGCTAGGATTTGGTTCAAAGTGTAAGGTAAGAGTTTATATCAAGGACTTCCATATTACTTGTTAATTCATCAAAGATGAGTTATTAATCGATTTTATTTTAGGGACGTTATCGTTCGATTTTCATCCCGTGAACGTAGGATTTCGTGGCAAACAAGATAGGGTTGAAAAGGGTGGTGAATAGTGTTCGGAAGAGGGGCGGTTTCGCTATTCCCTCTAGATTCAAGCGAAGGGCTGTTTCGGCAATCTGGGATTTTCCACCAGGTTGTGGACCCTCATTCAAGGAGAATCGATTATTCGAAGTTGTTCATAGTTCGGAGCCATTAGCTGTTCGGGATTTCCCATCGGGTTGTGAACCGTCAACCGAGGAGAACCGACAAATAGTTGTTGTTCGAGATTCCGAGGGTAAAGATCTAGATTGCTTATCTTTAGTATAGATTTATATTAAGTATTAGTGTTCTAATCAAGCGTGACACGTATTTAGGTATCGACAGGTGGGAAAGTATAGTTCTCACCGTAATCAGGTGTGTAATTTCACACTTATCTCATGGGTTAGATGTTATACCGTTATTAAGCATTAGACTAAAAATCGCAAAGTTGGTAAAATCGGAAAAAAAATATGGTTTATTAATACTTTAGTGTAAGTGCATGAAATCGGTATTAAAATCGTAAAAGTTACGAAATTGCCCTTAATGGGCTAATATGATAAAAAGTGATATATGGGCCTCATGTGTTAATGGGCCGTTTCGATAGATTGCTTAATGGGTCGTTTTGATAGATTGCTATATAGGCTGATTTGTTATATTGCTTAATGGGCCATTTTGATAGATTATTATATAGGTCGATTTGTTATATTGCTTAATGGGCCGTTTTGATAGATTGCTATATGGGCCAATTTGTTATATTGCTTAATGGGCCAAATTGTGGAATGGCCAAATTGTAAAATGGGCCAAATTGTGAAATGGGCCAGTTTTGTAATAATTTTAATTATTTATGGCCTTATGTTGAATTTATCATATAAATGAATGGTTATGCATTTTAAATACATGATTGCATGGGTTGGGATATTTTGATGAAGAGAAGAAGGCTTCGTGCCCAGTTTAAATGGCTTAATGCCTGCGTATTAATGGCCACTGGCCTGCAAAATATTGTATTAAATGGCTTAATGCCTGCGTGTTAATGGCCACTGGCCTGCAAATCATTATTTTAAATGGCATTTTGCCTGCGAATTAAATGGCTTAATGCCAGCGATTGGTGTGTTGGCGGGGTGGGTTGACTTGATCCCCACAGGTGTGCTGGTTGGTACGGGTGGTGTGTAGCGGATGGAAATTTAAGCTTGGTTGGGAATTGCATTTCACATACATTTTTAATTACTATATTGTTATATTCGTAAATGGGCTCAAGCCCAATTAAATGCTTGAATGGTTTGGCCCAATGGACTTGGTAAGTGGGTTACACACTGAGTTCTAAGTAACTCACCCCGTTTTCTTACCCTTCTCAGGTAATGATAATTGATGGAGGCTTGGTTCGGGGATGACTTCGCGGGGGCCATACTTCAAATGATGGTTTTTATGAACTTTGAACTACTCTTTAGTATTTTTACTTAATTAATTTTTCAGTTGTGATGTAATAAGGCCTCTGGTATTATTTTTATGGATTTTTACTCGTGGATGGATTTTAATATTTTTTTTAGATACTAAAAGGGGACTATTTTAATTTTATAAATGTTTTCTCAAATTTACGTATAAAAGGGGTTTTTCTTAAATATCACTAACTCGTAAAAATTTCTGTGAAAACTCCTTTATGAATTTTGTTTTCAAAATTCCTTTTGAATTCTTTTAAACTTCTTTAAAAATTTAACCAATTATTTCTCTGAGATCAAATTATAAACTCTTATGTTCTAAAATCATAGATTTCAAATTAACCTCGGTTTTTGATAAACTCCGTCTCCAAAATAGTTTTTGAAGATCTGTTTTCTTTAATTCATTAGATGACTAGATGTATGTTCGATTTGTGTGGCATACCAAGTCTGGTCTTAACGCATAGACCGGGTTTGGGGTGTTACATCTAGTGTTACAGATTTTGCGTGATAAGCAATTGTAATCAAAATTCAGTAAATGTGAGTTTTGGTTGAAAGAAGTCAGCTTCCTGTGGCATGTTATTTCATCGTCGGGTATTCGGGTTGACCCGAGTAAAATCTTGGCTATATTGGATTCGAAACCTCCGCGAAATGTTTCTGAGGTACGTAGCTTTTTAGGGCTTTCAGGATATTACAGACTTTTTGTGAAAGGATTCTCGATAATAGCAACCCCGATGACAAAAGGATGTGAAATTTTAGTGGTCAGAAAGGTGTCAAAAGAGTTTTGATCAACTGAAGGCCTTGTTAACGGAAGTTCCAGTGCTCATTCAGCCAGAGTCGGGTAAAGAGTTTGTTATTTTTAGTGATGCATCTTTAAATGGGCTCGGTTGTGTATTGATGCAGGAGGGTAAAGTCGTAGCCTATGCCTCGAGACAGTTGAAACCATACGAGAGAAATTATCCGATGCACGACCTTGAGTTTGCCGCTATAGTCTTTACTTTGAAGATATGGCGTCACTATCTATTCGGTGAAAAATGTCACGTCTATTCGGATCATAAGAGTCTAAAGTATTTAATGACTCAAAAGGATCTGAATTTGAGACAGTGACGATGGTTAGAATTGTTGAAAGACTATGAGCTCGTGATTGATTATCACCCGAGAGAAGCTAACATGGTTGTCGATGCACTTAGCCGAAAGTCACTTTTTACTCTACGTGTATTGAATGCGGATATGGCTATGACCGAGGATGGTGTGATCATTGCCGACTTGAAAGCAAGACCATCGTTTGTGCAGTAGATTCGAGAAGCTCAAGAGTTTGATGATGATTTAAAAGAAAAAAGGAGTCATTGTGGCTCGTGTGCGGATTCAATCTTTCAGATAGATGCTGCAGGAAGTTTACGGTTCAAGAATCGGATCTGTGTATAGAGGAACCCTAAATTGATTCGAATGATTTGTGATGAAGCTCATAGTAGTAGATTGTCGATTCATCCGGGTAGCACGAAAATGTATAACGATCTGAAACAACATTATTGGTGGCACGGTATGAAACGAGACATCTCAGACTATGTGTCGAAGTGTTTAGTATGTCAACAAGTGAAAGCTGAGCATCAAGTGCCATCGGGATTACTTCAGCCGATTATGATACCTGAGTGGAAGTGGGATCGAGTCACTATGGATTTCGTAACAGGTTTGCCTTTGACGCCAAGTAAGAAAGATTCAATCTGGGTTATTGTAGATAGATTGACGAAATCAGCTCATTTTATTCTGGTACGTACGGATTTCTCACTGGATAAGTTGGCTGAGTTGTATATATTGCAGATCGTACGGTTGCACGGAGTACCTATTTCTATTGTTTCGGATAGAGATCCGAGGTTCACATCACAGTTTTGGAAGAAACTGCAGGATGCTTTAGGTACCAAGTTACACTTTAGTAAAGCTTTTCACCCTCAGTCGGATGGTCAATCCGAGCATGTTATTCAAATACTCGAGGATATGTTGAGATGTTGCATTATCGAGTTTGAAGGTACGTGGGAACGATACTTACCTTTATTTGAATTTGCGTACAACAATAGTTTTCAATCAAGTATTAAAATGGCACCCTATGAAGCATTATACGGTCGGAAATGTCGTACACCACTATATTGGACCGAGCTGAGTGAAGGCAAGATACACGGTGTTGATTTAATTAGAGAGACGGAACAGAAAGTTAGAGTAATTCGAGAAAGTTTGAAAGCCACGTCAGATCGACAGAAGTCATATGCAGATTTGAAACGAAAGGATATAGAATTTTAAGTGGGTGATCGAGTGTTCTTGAAAGTATCGCCGTGGAAAAAGATACTTAGATTTGGTCGTAAAGGAAAGCTAAGTCCGAGATTTATTGGGCCGTACGAGGTTATCGAGCGTGTTGGGCCAGTTACGTACAGATTGAGGTTGCCATCTGAGTTAGACAAGATTCATAATGTATTCCATGTATCGATGCTTAGACGGTACCGATCCGACCCTTCACATGTGATCAATCCATCTGAGATTGAAATTCAACCCGACCTGACTTAAGAGGAGGAACCGATTTGCATCTTAGCCCGTGAAATGAAAGAGTTGCAAAATAAGAAGATATCGCTAGTTAAAGTATTGTGGCATAAGCACGGGATTGAGGAAGCGACCTGGGAAACCAAAGAATCTATGAAGGAACGTTACCCACATTTATTCACTTGTAAGAATTTTCGGGGACAAAAATTTATTAAGGGGGAGAGTTGTAACAGCCCAATTATGACCCTAATCAGAACGATGGTTTCGGGACCACGAATTCGGGTTAAAAATATTTTTAATTATTAATTTGATATCTATGTTATGTGTTTGAGCATGTTCTAAAATATGGTGGGTTAATTCGTTTGTTTGGATGCTTAATTTTAGTTAAAGGATTAAATGGTATTATGGTAAAAGTAGCCTATATTTAAATTAAGGGGTTCAATTGAATTGTTTTCTTGCGTGAATGGACTTGCATGGTAAATTAACCAAAAGTCTAGTGGGTGGACGACATGATGATTGTTTTTATATATTTATTTAATTGTTTGGTAAGTGGAATTATATTAATATAGTATAATAAGATTAAAATAAAGAAAAAAAAACACAAAAGTATGAGTGGATGTTCATCTTCCATCCATTTGTTCTTCATTGCAGAAAATTTAACAAATAAAAGACGGAACTCAAGCTCTCATCTTTCGGCCATTGCATGTCCCTTTAAGGTTACAATTTGAACATGGTTTTTGTAATTTTTTTTTTTTATATTTTTGAGTTAGTTACCTTGAATATTATCAAACCCATGTGGAAATTTTAGAAAATGAAGCATGTTATAGATTCGGCCATGGATGAATGCTTTGGATTTGTTATGTTTGATGGAAGAATGTTGAGCATATGTTTGAAATTAACATGTTTTAAGTAGGAAATTTAGATGAAATGGCGTGAGATGGCTTAAATTGTGAAAATAAATAATTGAGGGTTAAAAATGCAAAATTGATGGTTCGTATAGACTTGTAAAAGGATGAAGATAATTCGGCCCTTAAGAATTTAATCCAAATTTTATATGTTTTGTGTTTTATGCTTTGGGGACTAAATTGCAAAAGTTGAAAATTCTAGGGGTAATGGTAAATTTTATAATCTTGAGTTTTGGATTAAATTGAATAAAAATGAATGTGAACAAGCTTTATTTGACATTGCAGAGATCAAGAAAAAAAAAAGGAAAAGGAGTTGGATCGAGGAAAAGCTAAATTAAACGAATAGCCGAGAAACTCAAATTCCTTGACTTCCGAGGTAAGATTATAAGCAATTGGTTTTAAATGAGTAGTATTAAGTTGAATTATACATTTTCGAATAAATTTAATATATCAAGTCTCAAATGCCGAATGTGATGTGGTAATTTTAATAGTATATGCCGAATGAGATAATATCATGCACATGTGATGGTTTATATAAATTTTTGATTACTTGAGATTTGTATATATGTATATACATATATCTATTTGTATATATATACAATTGCCGAATGTGACATGGTATGGGATTCAAATTATGTAAAAGCCGAATGCGTGTTGAGTTATGTATGCAACTAATGTACTAGGGTTAAATGAATTGTTGTGAATTGAGTAGAAGTTTAAAGGTGGATCTTGAGATAAGGAATGATGGCGATTGAATAATTAACTATGTTCATATATGGGGGCATAGCTGATAGTGAGAATAGGACATGGAAGAAAAGTTTGTTTGATATATGTATATAGGTATGTTACATGTGTGCAAAGTAAATGTAAATGTATATGATATGTGCATGAGGAGGAAGATTAATAAAAACAGGCATTATGTGTGCGAAATTTATTCACCGAGCACTATGTGTGCGAGATCGGTTGAATGGCACTATGTGTGCAGAATATTTTGTAATGGCACTAAGTGTGCGATACATTACAAATAATTGGCATCAAGTTTGCCCTCTTATAAGTAACGACACTAAGTGTGCGATACGTTACGGGTGTTGTACTGTGTGTGCGGGTTATCGGATTTTCTCAAGGACATAAATACTTATTAAAGGTAAACGAAAGTTTCAGGTATGTATATAATAGGTGATATATTGTTATCTTGGTATAAATTATGTAAGTTATTTTGACATGGATAATAAGTATGTGAAAGTTTGGTTTTGGTGATTCAATGAGTAGGTTATTGATGAATGGTATCTTAATATTTGTATTGATGTTACAACTTATTCAATGATTAGTATGAATTAAACATAGGAGAAGTTTGTATAATGCTCGATTGGGCACCTTACTTTTTGCTTATATCTTACCAAGCTAAGATAGCTTAGTGTGTATATTTGCTTGGTTGTTTTTTAGATCTTTGAAGTTAAAGCTCAAGCTCGGGGATCCTAGTCAAAGTCAAGCACACTATCAATTATTTTGGTACTTTTTGGGAACAAACTTTAAGTTCATGGCATGTATAGGCTAAACTATTATTTTTGAGCTTATCTCTTGAAGTAGATGTTCATAATGCCATGCGAAAATGGCTTTACTTCTATCTATGAGTTGACTGAACATGCTTGAGTCGGTATATGTATATACATGTTCATGAAATTTTGGTTGAATGTTGCTTAATTTGAATAGGTATGTTCATGAGATAATGAATTACATATACTATGTGAAATAATTGGATTTGGTCTATTTGAGTAGTAAAAATGTTATGGTTATTCGGTTTTGTTGATAACTTAATTGGAAGGGTATTTAGAGGTATGTTTTGCTTAAATAAGTATGATAAAAAAAATTTTCTTGTATAACCGAATGAGTAGTTAATTTAAAGATTAGTAATTTGTTTTTTTTTTTAACTATAATATTTGGGCAAGCAATTAAATATGGTTGGAGTAAGTTGTATCAAGTGTATGTGTGTATTAAAAGCGATAAAGTATAGAGTTATTAAATGTGTATTTGCTTGTGGGTATTCGGTTATGGCATGTTTTACATTGACATGTTTATATAAGTATGCATGAGGAATAATACCGAATGGGACAAGAAACTACTAGATAAACAAGTTGTTCTTTTTAAATTTTGTTTCGTGGTAATACAGCATTTGGTGATGAAATGAGCAATGTACCTATTCGTAAGTTGGGTTTATGATAAAAAATATTATATGTTCGATTGTATGAAATAATGGAAATGAAATAAATGATGATGTACTATATGTATGTTCGAAAATTGGTTGTAAATGGCCTAATAAATGAAATCTTACTATTTAATTGTAATTAGTTCTTAGTTGAAATTGATCTTATAAGTGCATACATGGTGTGAGGTTTAGTAATGCCCGTAACCCTAATCTGGCGACAAATATGGGTTAGGGTGTTACAAAAAAAGATAAAATGACCTAGCCCTACAATATAGGTTTTCTTCCTAAGGCTTCCCAAAAAATTTATTAGGTTAATCTGCTAAAGGAATCTCTCATTCGGACTTTCTATACGGTCAACCCTTGATAATTTAACACCTCATCACCCAATTTGTCAAGACATAATGCTCCTTCGTAATGTTACAACAGCCGTCCTCCCAGTACATACTAATAAGTTTGATTTTTTTATCATGCCTTTGAAAAACTGTACTAATGTATAAAAAAATCAGAAATGAAACTTGAAATAAAAATTTAGCACATAACCAACGAACAAAAATAATTAAAAATTAATTTAAAGCAAAGAAAATAAATAAAATAAAATAAAAAATTGATAACTCAAGCATTTCGAAGGTCGATGCTTTGCTTGTCACGCTCCACACGAGCACCCCGTTAGTACTTCAAGAGTTGTCCATTAACTTTGAATGTAATACCCATTTTCATGTCTTTGATAACAACAACTCCGTGTGAGAATGCTTGAATTACTTCGAAAGGACCTAACCAGCAAGATTTCAATTTACCAGGGTACAATCTGAGTCTAGAATTAAACAATAATACATGTTATCCTGGTTCAAATTGTCTTGGCATAGTTATGTTATCATGTCATTGCTTGGTCTTTTCCTTGTATAGTTTAACATTTTCATATGCTTGTGCCTAAAATTCTTTCATTTCATTCAACTCTAGAAACCTTTTATTGCCAGCAGCAGCCCAATTCATGTTCAGCTTCTTAATAGGCCAAAATGCTTTGTGCTCAAGCTCAACAAGTAAGCGACATGGCTTCCCATTAACAAGCTTAAAAGGCGACATCCTTAATGGTGTTTTAAATGCAGTCGATAGGCTTACAAAGCTTCATCCAGTTTGTTGCACCGATCCTTACGAGATGGATTCACCACTTTTTTAAAAATTTGTTTAATTTCTCTATGAGAAATCTCAGCTTGTCAATTTGTCTAGGGATGTTATGTCGTAGCAATCTTATGATTCACCCCGTACATGCGCAATGCATTGGCCACTAGTTTACAATCAAAATGGGATCCTTCATCACTGATAATGGCTCTAGGTGTACCTAAACTTGTGAAGATGTTCTTATGTAGACTCTTCAGTGCTAACTTAGCATCATTAATAGCTAGGGCCACCGCTTCTACCCACTTAGAAACATAATCTACTGCCAAACGTATATAATTTTCCTACAGGAAGTGGAAATGAACCATAAATTATATTCCCCATACATCAAATAGCTCAACCTCCAGTATACTTTGTAGTGGCATTTCATATCTCCTAGATAGATTTCTCGTTCTCTAACAATAGTCACACGATTGGCAGAATCCATGAGCATCTTTGAACAGATTTGGCCAATAGAATCCCGACTGAAGTACTTTAGTAGCAGTTCTCATTCCTCCAAAATGTCCTCCATAAGGAGCCAAATGACAATGCTACAAAATATTGTGTATTTCATCATTAGGGACACACTTTCGAATCATTTGATCAGCATAATGTTTAAATAGGAATGGTTCATCCCAATAATAGTGCTTAGCATCATGAAGAAATTTTCGCATTTGGTGGGTGTTTAAGTCAGGTGGCATCACACCACTTACCATGAAATTCACTATATCAGCATACCAAGGTAATGCCTTGGCAACTAGAAATTGTTCGTCTGGGAAGTCTTCTTTAATAAAGTCATCACTGCCATCTTCATTACCTGATTCTAACCTTGACAAATGATCAGCCACTTGGTTTTCAGTCCTCTTTCAATCTTGAATCTCCATGTCAAACTATTGTAATAACAATATCCACCTAATCAATGTCGACTTGCCATCTTTCTTATGCACCAAGTACTTAATAGCCGAGTGATCTGTGTAAATTGTGACATTGGTACCCACTAGATAAGGAAAGAATTTATTGAACGCAATCACCACAACTAACAACTCTTTTTCTTTGGTGGTATAAGTAAACTTTGCGTCCGTTAAAGTTCTGCTAGCATAATATATTGCATGTTGTATTATGTCTCTCCTCTGCCCTAACACTGCTCCCATGGCATAGTCACTGGCATTGCACATGAGTTTGAACAGCAAGGTCCATTCTAGAGCCACTACAATTGGTGTTGCTACTAGTCTTTTCTTTAATTCCTCAAAAGCAACCAGGCAATGTTCATCAAAATCGAAAGATCTATTTTGCTCTAGCAGTGTGCACAAGGGTTTAGATACTTTCAAAAAATCGTTAATGAATCTTGTATAAAATCCTACATGACCTAGAAAACTTCTAACACCCTTGACACTAGTGGGAGGTGGCAATTTTTCTATTACTTCAATTTTTACTCTGTCTACTTCAATTCCTCGCTATGATATCCTATGCCTTAACACAATTCCTTCACGAACCATGAAGTGGCATTTTTCCCAATTCAAGACAATATTTGTTTCTTCACAGCGGCATAGAACCAATTCCTGAATTTTCAAACAATCTTCAAAATCATTGCCCAATACAGAGAAATCATCCATGAAAACTTCAAGGAAATTCTTTACTATATTAGAACGGTATTCGTCTAAATGAAAAAGTACCATATGGGTACGTGAAAGTTGTCTTCTCTTAATCATTGGGAGCTATGGCAATCTAATTATACTCTAATTAACTGTCCAAAAAATAGTAGAAAGCTTTCCCTGCTAACTTGTCCAACATCTTATCAATAAACGTCAAAGAAAAATGGCCCTTCCTAGTTTCCTTGTTAAGCTTTCGACAATCTATGCACACTCTCCATCCCGTGACCGTGCGAGTTGGTATGAGCTCATTATTGACATTGCTAACCACTGTGACACCTCCTTTCTTGGGGACACATTGTACAGGGCTTACCTACGAGCTGTCCGAGATTGGGTAAATAATGCCAGCTTCAAGCCATTTGATAATCTCTTTCCTAAAAACTTCATTCATTATCGGATTCAATCTTCTCTGCTACTCAATAGACTTACTATGGTAATCCTCTAATAAGATTTTATGCATGCAAAATGCAGGACTAGTCCCATTTATATCACTAAAGGTCTATCCTAATGCTTTCTTACATTGTCATAGGACTTCCAACAACTTGACCTCTTGTTCGGATGTCAATTCCGTAATAATCACAGCTGGCAAGCTGCTATTATCTCCCAAGTATTCATATTTTAGATGTTGCGGTAAAGGTTTCAACTCCAATGTAGGAGGTTCCTATATAAAGGGTTTAGGAGGCTTGAACGAATGATTTGATAGATCCAAAGAGTCAAACTTTTTCCCTGGTCTCTCCACTATTTGTTTGGCTTCCATGAATTCACTAAGCTCTTCTAAACTTACTTCGTCAATCCTTTCTAATGAGTCTTCATTACTATCAGAATTGTTATGGCAAAGTCTCGTGAATTCCTCTACTACTATTTCTATCAAACTAATGGCATGACATTCTTCATTTTCGTTTACACATTTCAAAGCATCAAAAACATAAAAAGTAACTTGTTGATCATTTACCCTCATGGTCAATTCACCATTCTGTACGTCAATTAGAGTTCTGCATGTAGCAAAAAAAGGCTTTCCAAGAATAATTGGCACATTTTGATCAACTTTAAATTCTAAAATAATGAAATCGGTAGGAAAAATAATTTTATCTACTCTTACCAACACGTCCTCAATTTTACCTTCCGGATGGGTGTAGGATCGATCAGCTAATTGCAAAGTCACTGTAGTAGGTTTTGCTTTCCCAATCCCTAGCTTCCTAAAAATAGACATAGGCATTAGATTTATACTCGCTCCTAAATCACATAACGCCTTACCACCATAATGATTTCCAATTGAACAGGGGATAGTGAAACTCCTTGGATCCTTCAGATTTGGAGGTAGTTTATTCATCAACATTGTTGTGCACCCTTCAGTGAGAGCAACAGTCTCAAACTCTCTCAATCTGCACTTCTTTGACATTATATCTTTCATAAATTTCACATAATTGGGCAACTGCTCCAAAGCTTGCACTAACAATATGTTGATGTGGAGTTGCTTCAAAACTTCTAAAAACCTTTTAAACTGAACAATATATTTAGAATTTTGAAATTGCTAAGGAAAAGGTAAAGGTGGCCATCCTTCAGGTTGCTGATATTGTTTTGCTGTGGCATTTTTCTTGGCAACATGATCTGATTCTGTTACAACATTTCTCTATGTACCATTTTCAGGTGTTTTCTGTCGTTCAATAGGTTCTGAGACTTTTCCTAATTGCGGCTAGATTTGTCTTCCTCTGCCATGGCATCTTGAACAACTTTATCCAGTTGAGTCCCACTTCTAAGAGTGATGGATTTACACTGCTCCTTCCCTTGGGTTCTCGAATTTTCAGTATCACTTGGCAATGCTCCTTGTAAGATTGTTGGCAATCTTTTCCAAAATCTCATATGCTTCATTGTAAGATTTATCCATAATGTACCATTGGCAGATGCATCAACTACGATTCTCGTATATGCATTCAACCCATTATAGAATATTTCCATTTGAGTCTAGTGTTAAAATCCATGCATCGAACATTTCAAAATTGAATCTTTAAATCGTTCCCAAGCTTCATATAACGTTTCATCCTCTAACTGCCGAAATGACGTGATGTCATTTTAAAGCTTGGCATTCATGTTCGATGGATTATACTGTAGCAAAAACCTCTAGAAAATATCATTCCATGATGTCACTATCCCCGATGACAAAGCATTCAACTATGCCCTCGCACGAGCTCTTAAAGAATATGGAAATAGTTTAAGTCGCAGGGCATCTTCAGGAACACCCTGTTGCCTGAACGAGTTACAAACTTCTAGGAAAAGTCATAAATGTAGTCTTGGATCTTCAGTGGGCAGTCCACCAAACCATTCTACTATTTGCAACATCTGAAACATTATAAGTTTCCATTCAAACTGATGAGCCTATATTTGTGGCCTGACTATCCCTAGATTGAAATCATCCAAAATTGGAACAACATGCTCTCGAATGGGTCTCTCTCAGTCATCTATCACCTAAAGAATAGGAGGCTTAACATCTTGACCATTTGGATTATCATTGAGACCAGTACCATTTAAATTATCATTGAGACCAAGATTATTCCCGTTTCTAGCCATTTTTCTCAATTCTTTTCACCTTCTTCGCAAAGTTCTGTCGATCTTTAAGTCAAAAGGATACTCTTTGCTAGCAGGAATGCCTCTTCTCATACATTGTTGGCAAACCTGTAGAAATTAAATTAAACTAAGCTAAATAAAACTAATGGAATTAAGTCAAATAATGAAACAAAATTTCACCAAATTGTCGGTCCCCGGCAATGGTGCCAAAACTTGTCACGTGTGAATATAATATGCAAATCAAGTAATAAAGTGATGAGTGAATATCGTTCCCACGAGGATCGGATTGGGGCACAGAAGTGGTCAAGTTATTATAATAAAATGTAATTAATGATATGGTAAAGCTATGGTAAGTATGCAATGGCAATTAAAGGAATAATGATGTATGCAATATGTGGAATTAATTAAAACTTGGACATGTTATGAAAACAATAGTAGAAATGTAATGGCAGTTATGAAAATTACTATAGGAATATTAAGTAAATAAATGAATAAATAACTAAGAATGTGATGACAAAGATTCTATGGAAAAATATAAGGGTTACATGATGTTGAATGGGAAGGTTGGGATTACTAAGAATCTACTTTTCCTGTCAGCAATGCCTCAGCAAAATCATACTTAACCTACTGCTCAGAAAAGTTCAAAAATGGCCTGCCTCTCTCGAGAGCAAAAACCTCAAGTTACCTTGCTTGTGTCTATAGGCCTTTAATATGGTACCCTGCATTGTTTTCTCCTGTATGAACGCTACTCTATGTTTAGAGCCTACTACAAGTATCTGTCGACTACTTGCTCATATCATTCAACCACGGTCTAACTAATCCAACCTTTTCAGACTTTAGCTTAATTTAAGGGTATGCTGCATAGTCGACTATGCCTAGGGATTGCTCACATACATTTTAAAGAATAAAAAAATTGAATAAGATAGTAAAATAATTTAGATGTATACTATAGCCGTTAAAGACAGTTAAAGTTTCATCAAAGTAATCCCAACCCTATGAAATTTAGCTCATAGGTTGGTAAATAAAATTCAACTCAAACATCACTTTCATCACTGTAATTAACGAAGGAATTGATTAAAAATAATGGAAGAACGTCGGAAAGATAGTGTTCGCTTGTCTGATCCACACTCCAGCTGCGTAGTGTCTTGAGGTAGCCGAGAGTGACTACCTTCATTTTTCCTCTATTCAGTCTCTATTTAGTTGCTACCTTCTATTTTGCCTAAGGATCTTACCATTTGTTCGCTCCCTAGGGTTTCCTCCTTTGGCTTTTTAAATTTTTTTTAGGATAATTCCAACAGCCCAAGATTTACCTTCTACTCTTTTCTATGTAGATTTATCTAGTACAAGTAGACTTGGGCTGAAACTGATATGTGTTGAGTGCTGACTGGACACCTTCCTATTATTGCCATGGCATACGAGTTGGCAATCTAACCACCCTTTTGCTTTGGTAAAAATTCACTCATTTATTTCTTATTCCTCATCTTGCACCTGCCAATACCATAAAACACAACCTTTCCACAAGCAATTAAAAGTACCTAATATTTAAACATAGCACATGTACTAATGCAATGCTAAAAATACTAATGGAATGTCCTAAAATGCAACTAGATGTACTTAAGTACAGGCAATTAACTAGGTCGAAAGGCATGAAATATAACTCTTTTAAAGAGTTATCAACTACCTTTTGGATCAACTAAGAAAATTCTAGCTTTAGAACTAGCCTTTCCAGCTGAATTGTCTACATGCAAAGTTCAAACCTAATTTTGAGTGGAGGGCATATTAGTGGATGAGTCTTGAGGTAGGGCACTACTTTAAATAGTGGGGAAGCCTTCTTCAATGAGAAGTTCAGGTGGTTGGAAGAGAACATATAGCCACAAAATCTTCTAGGGTTAAACTTTTATGGGCATCCACGGTAAGAATTCCAACCTAAATTCACTAAGCTCGACACTTCATTTTATCATTCGTTTAGAAACATTCAGTTTCCTCATAATATCCTTGAGTGGTTGGTCGGATATCCTTGTAGCCACAATAAAGAATAATTTTTCCTCCTGAAGATAATTTAGCTTTTCATCTTGAAGAACTCTTCTGACTTGGTACGCCAGATGCTGCTGCCTACCAACTTCGTTTACTAGTACAGTCACCACTGTCTCGTCTAAATTCTCTAGATGCATAGAGAGGGTGTCTCCAAATGAAAGAGATGCTAAAAGCAAGAAAGGGGCATTCAAGTATGCTTCACCTGCTCAAAATATCACTAGCATTTCTCAATCCACTAAAACGAGCCTTTTAGAGATTTGAAAAATGATAAGCATATATTAGCCATCTTTAAGACAAAGCGACTCAGATCAACAATCTGACAAGCCAACTGCTGAATTTACTTGGGCCACTGCAGTGGGTTCATCTCTAAAATAGCCTTGATTTTCTCTAGGTCGGCCTCAATACCTCTTTTGAAAATCATGAAACCCAAGAACTTGCTAGTCTTGACTACCTAAATCATTAATGTATTGTTCCATTGTTCCAAGAACTTGTTAAGGTTCATGATGTACCTTCAGAGAATAGTGAATACCTCTCAGAGATTATTGATGTGTTGTTCCATTGTTACGATTTTGACAAGAATATCATCCACGTAGATCTCCATAAACCTTCCAATCCATTTTTGAAACATCTTATTTACCATTTGCTAATAGTTAGCACCGCATTCTCCAGATCTAACGACATCATCTTATTACCAAAAAACTTATCTTCAATTATGAAAATCGTCGTCTCTTGGTCTTATTTTGCCATAAAGATTTGATTATAGCTTGAGAAGACAACCATGAAGCTTATGAACTAATGGCCTATGGAGAAATGTACGAGTCGATCGATAGTAGGCAATTGAAAGTTGTTATTGGGGCAAGCTTTATTCAAGTTCATTAAATCCACACACATTCTCCATTTGTTTCCAAACTTGGGTACCCTTACTACATTAGAGACCTAGTCAGGGTATGCAACCTCTTAAATGAAACATGCAGCGATTAGTGTAACACTGCTTGCTCGACCCGATCGTCGGGTTCGAGCTACAAGATGCTACATTCGCAGTCGAAGCAACAACAGGCAATTTTGCAACATTCAACCAATCATACATGTAAATAAGTATCATTCACATTCAAAATATGAAACACAATCATTTTCGGGTCTCACATGAGCTTACAAAAGCTTTTTTCTAACTCAAGCCTAAACTATGACCAAGTTGTAAATTTTTTTCAGAGTCTTCAGCCGATGTCACGACATCATAGTTTCCATGTCGCAACATCGCCAATCAGAGTCATGCGAGAATTCAAGTTCCACGGTGTCGTGACGTCACACACTATCAACCTAAGTCACAAAGTTGGAACTCGAGGTCACAACGTTACCCCTGCATTTGGAAAAAATCCAATTTGTTCCATATTCATTTTTTTAACCAAAACATATCAATACACATATTCACATACCACTTTCACCCATACCAAAACATATAAATTCAAGCTAAAACAAGTCTATAACACTTTAAGAATATGACTATTCAAATGGAATAACATTTATATTCAAAACCTAAGCATATTATACCATCTATCAACTCAACTTACCATTTCCTTCTATATGCAAATCTTAGCATATATATATGAAAAGTGCAAGTTTAAAATCATCAACTAAATAACATCGACCAAAGATAAACCATGCATCATTTGGTACATACACCTAGCTTCACATACAACTCAACATTTACCACAAACTCAAGCATACCATTCTATCAAGAAAATGACCATTTCCATAACACCTTATCCCTGTATACATGCCACAACTTTGATAACCAAAATAAACATATTACTATCGATTCAATGATAGTGTGAGTTTCGCGATGATCCTACTCGACGAGTTCTGTAAGGTGACAATCTATAAAGGAGGGAAACAATTAAAGTAAGAATGCTTAGTAAGTTCAAATGAAAAATAATATACCTTAATATTATGCAAGTATAAATGCGACCTTAGTTTGACATTTTTGGCTAGAACATGGCACTCAAAACATCATCAATGTGAGAAAATAACAATATTCATAATCATTAGAATTTACATGTAGTCTAAGCATAACAATTTTTATTACTTTTGATATACTTATCACAATGGCACATTGCATCAAGAATTCATAAATTCAGACCAAGTAAACATGATTCAATACATTCACCTTATTCATCATTAATTAATAAGATGTATCCATTACAATTAAATCCATTCTATGATATTTCAATTTTGATTACTAAGTACAATTCATTACATTTTCAAGTTTCCAATTCCATTTACAATGTCTCACCCGATGGAACCCTGGTAAAACGGACTCGGATACATGAGTCAACTGCACCACACCAAGTTGTTCGTTTGAGCTGAATATATATAGCAGGTTACCCACCCGGGATAAACCTATTTCACGACACATCAAATTACTCATTCAAGCTACACCTAAGTCACATAATACCTAAGAATCGGTGGCGAATTCTAGATATTAATAAAGTTTATAATAATCCCTGTATAAGTGTGCACAAGACCCTATTGGCTTGCAATTCGTATCTTTACCTTTTTACTAAGTTCACACAAGCACTATTTACACGAATAAGCATTACAAATCCCAATAATTTTCCATTTTTCATATTGTACCCTGTACGATCATATGAATCAATTACATGCCATATACATGTTGGAAAAAAATAGGTTTGGAAAACGTAGCGAAAAATAAATTTAGGGAAAATAGAGTTTTAATTTTTTTTTCCAAAATAAGACCTTGGTTGTGATATCTAAAGTAATAAACACTTAACCAAAATTGTACATTTTTTATTCGTCTAGGATGAGCGCTTTGACTGAGTAGTCTTAGCTCACGCCTGCCGAGTGTGGGCTCGATTTGAATCAGAAAATTTTTCATAAAAATTACTAATGGGGTCATTTCACAATTTCTCTAAACTTTTAGGTCAAGTTGTAAATCAGAAAAATATCTCTAGAAATTTTCTAAAATAATCTCTTTATAAAATTTTCTCTCTACAACTTTTCCTTGAATTCAAGTGTGTAAAATAATGACACAATGCTCTTTTCATATAGGGAGAGTTTAGAGAGTTCAACTAAGATTAAACTTAATCACTTTAATATTAAGATAATTACTTTAATATTAAATTAATAAAATATTATTTAGATAAGTATTAAATTTAATTTAATATTAAACTATTAAAATAATATTATTTTTGGAATAGTTAATCTGAAATCAAATTCTCTAGTAGAGTCCCAATAGGAGTGTAATTCTTCCACAACTCAACCATAGAAGACCAACCACCACTGGCCACCAGGACACCATCGTTGCAGTCACCGACACCAATGTGTCCGGTGACGCAGGTGCAACACCTTTACAGCACCCCCAGTCGGTTCGATCGCTGTCGATTTGGTCTGGGTCTGTCACAACTTGATCGGTCCGGCCTAGCCAATAGTTGGACCGTCGGCCCAGTTTCACATATCGGGCCCAGTTCGATCAATTTTTGGGTTTTGGTCTTGGTTTTGGGCTCCTAGGCCCAATTTATGATCTCAAGTCCAATTTTCAAGTTCAATTACCTATTGGACCAATTGTCTGAGTTGAAAATTAATTTCTAAAAATATCATATTAATTTTAATTAATTTGATTAATTGAATTTTACTTGATCAAAATTAATTTTCTCAAAAATCACTTAGATTTTCCAAATTAATTTTTCAAAAAAATTCTTTATTCAAATTCTCTAGTTGAACAATTCTCATAACCACCTAATTTAATTTCACATCGAATAAATCGACTCAATTAAATTATTTTCAAAGTTGTAGAATTTTCTTCTGATTCAAATGTAGTCCGATCGAGCTTTTGTTGAGCTTGCTGAGGGACCAATCGGACATATACAATTAGGTTCTAGTAATTGAAATTATGTGCAGAAGCATCGTTCCGATAATTCACAATTACTTCATCATGGAGTCAGTCCACAAAAAGTACCATGATTGAAAATGTCTTCTTGTATACTCTTTACGAAAGCAATTCATCCAACTCATTTGTCCATGACCTCGTCATGTGTGTGTAAACCTCATAAGATATTCTTGATTCTTTTGAGTTAAATCTGTTCACTAAATATAATCCTATTTTATCTTATTGTCACCATTGTGTCTTCTTAATGATTAATATGATTGCTATCAACAATGATTGTGATAAATTGCTCATTCGAGAACAGCAACCCGTGGCCACGATCCATATTTATCAATCAACATAATGCCAATGAGAGGATATCGTTCACTCTTTAAATGAGCTGTGAATTCCACTGTTGCTAGTAAAGTCATGCCATACACAAGTCATGTACCCAACATATCAATTATCGGCTCGATCATCTTTAAAGCATAAGCCTCCACTTATATCAAAGCACATGAGTTACATACACATGGTTAGTGACTAACTCAGCATTTATGTAAATCACACCATGAATGTCAAAAGTGAATTAATTCACAAACAGATCCAGAATTAATTCATCTTGGGTCTAGTCTAATGTATCATTCTGCCAATGAATACATCTATGTCTCTACCGGTGGAGTCAACTACTCCGATAGCCAAGACTAGTCATCTCTTCAATTGTAATTGTAAATGACATAATAATTCTTCTCAATATTTGAATCAAATGCTCGTGTTGATTCTTTTACAGGATTATGAACTTATTTAGATTATCTACTAAAGTAAGTTGTCTTTCTCGCATTGTAAACATTCTTACAATGCCACTTATCTTTAGTTTGAACTTAGGCAATCAATAAGCTAACACTTGCTTGTCACAATTTCGCTATGCATGCAAAATATAAAAGACGGAAATACAAAAGACATAATAGTGAAATGTGAAATTAACTTTATTTATTTATTCATCATTCAAATAAATAGAAAACAATTACATGTTTACTACAATATGGGCACATTTCCCAACAGTACACATTCGGACTTTCACATTTGTACTATGTACAATTTCAATATAGCCAAATATAACACAACGTTTCAATTCAATCCATACTAGTCATATGTGTCACATTCACTAATGTACCAATTATGTTCAAACATATATATATGAGGCCAAACACAAAATTTCACATAACACAAAATAAGATAGTAAGTCCCATAAGAACTTACCTATTCAAACTGTGAAAAAAGTGGATAATTCATGGATTAATCCAAAATTTTAGCTTCTCCCCTAGTATCTCCACATTGGTCCAAATCTTGATATATGCAATTATTTTATATAACAAATCAATACCAATCACTTTCGTACAATTTTATGATATCCATGAACACATAATAATTCATTTTTTAATTTCCCTCATATTTTACATTTTATTTCATTTAGTCCCTAAACTCGGGATATATTTAACTTTCAATTCCTAGCTTCAGATTAAAATTCAATTTCATATATTCTCATTATGGACCTTATGTTTTCTAATTCTAACATAATTTCATGAAAAATTTAAATTTATTCAATTTGGTCCCTAATGTAACAAAGTTAACGAATAAGCTAAATTAACTTTACAATCTAGTCCTTTTTATAATCTAAGCTTAAAATCTATCAATTTCAAGCCTAATTCTTCAATTAATGAACAATGGAAACTTTCTAAAACTTTAACAATTTATCAAATTGGTACATGAGCTAGCTAAATCAAGCTCCCATGATCACAAATCTATAAAAAAAATACAAGAACAAGTCTTGGATATCTTACCTAATTGTATAGCCTAATAACGAAAGGCTTGAAATTTTGTTCAAGCTATTTCTATGGTAGATGGTAGTAAATGGGAAAAAGATGGTAGATTTCGACTAACCTTTCCTATTTATACTTTAATAAATTCTAATTAACCTTGTTTAACTAATTAAACTATGATTTACTTAATATAATTAACCTTTTAATCATTCTTGGTGATCATTGTAGTAACATTGAAGCATAGACACTGTCATAGAGAGATTCGTTTGCTTCTTGATGGATGGCCATTAGGTAGGCAGGGGATTATTGCAATACCTTATTGGATAGCAATTAGTTTATGAACAACCTGGCTAGCTACTTGAAGGAGTGGATGGACCTTTTCAGAAGAGAGAGATACCATTCTCGACTAGTATAGGAAAGAATCATGGAGAAGGCCCAACACTTTATTGCTTTATACGCATCTAGGATATTCATGTGGTTATTGTAATGCTCCAAATGGTCTTCCAAGTCCTCTGCACCATTATACGTGAACTTGAGGAACTTGAAAAAGGATGTGATGCTAAAATTCAACACTTCAAGGGTGAGAGGTTTATTAGAAAATCTCCAAGAAGTTTAGTTTGTTTTGGCCCCCTTCATTTCTTGCATCATTTTCATCTTGAAAGCCATCAGTTACTCCTCCAAGGAAGCATTGTCACCCTAGGTGTTCTGGGAGTCAGTTGGTGGATCATTAGGATTATGGTGTTTGTAATCTATATGGACTGTGGACTTAGCCTCATCATCTGGGCATATTGGATCGTCCCCCTAGGGGATTCATGGGTTGTTCGCAGCTTAACTAACTATTAACTACTCATTTTGAGCATTCCACTGATCAAGAAGGTGTTCGCTCTATCGTTGCTCTTTAAAGTGACAATCCTACTGAGAGAGCTGCTCTTCCAAACGTTGCATTTTCTTTTGCATCTTTGAAACCTGTGGCTAGGACGTAGAAGGTTGTTGTTGAGAAGCCTATTCGAATAGAATAACAGTGACAGACGGCTAAACTAGTGGAGTAGCAAGGCAAGCAATGGTTTGTTGTAAATAATGATCTATCTGCTCCATAGGATTCTAAGGACACGTGCTAGAAGATGGATTAACTTCAGTGGTTGTTAGTGGAATAATGGCTACAATGGGGACAGGCATAGTAGGTGGGGTGGAAGCAAGTGGGTTAAAGGCTAGTAACAAAAGCTATCATAAGCTATATAAGAGATGGAAAAAGGGGAGAAGATTGACTAGAGAGGTGGGATCGATGGCTATGCGAATAAAGTATTCTAGTAATGTTTAGGCCAAAGAAAGTTCTAAGGTTGGTTGGGTTGGTGGAGTTGGCTTGAGTAGAATAATTGGATGGGTTGGTGGAGTTGGCCTGTTTGGCTAGGTTGAGGGGAGCAATAGTCTGAGGTAAACAAGCCATGGTATGAGTCCACACCCACCGCACCAATTTTTATGTTGGGTGTCAACAAGGGAGAAGACATAAAAGAGGATGTAGTGTAACACCCCAAACCAGCCCATGCGTTATGACCGAATCTGACATGTCACATGAGAAAAAAACATGTTCAATCCTTTTTAATTCGTACTAAAATAGGTATTGATTTGTTAAAACAAGAAAACAAGTTTAATTTGAAATATTTGGTATAATACTACTATCCTCGAAGATTGATTAATAAATCGATAAATTTGAACTAGAGATCTTATAAATAGTGACTTTTGAAAATATCGTTGATAATTCGGGAGAAAATTTCCAAGTTAAAATATTTGTAAAAGTTTGTTATGAAACCCATTTGTTAATCAATTTTGGAAAATCTTTATTTTAAATTTTTAGAAAAATTTCCATTTAAAACAATTTAAGCAAGATAAGAAGTACGTCAAACATAAAGCAAGATAAAATATTCAAGAGGCCTTATTACAACATAAAAAACCAAATAGTAAAAGTAATGAAGTGAACGGAAATAGAAATCTAAAGTTCAATAAAAACCATTTCTGAAGTATGGCCTCCACCCGAGTTACCCATGGCCCAAGTCCACATCACGGAGCATTACCTGCAGGGGTTTAAGGAAAAAGGGGTGAGTTACTAGAACTCAGTGTATAATCCCCTTACCGTTGTCCACTAGGCCTGAACCCATATCGCAATATCTTGGGCCTAAGCCTATTTACATAACAGAATGTATATAAAAGCAATGTATGCAACCCAACCCATCCATCCAACACACCCTCATACCAACCCATCACACATGCGGGGATCAAGTCAACCCACCCCGCCAAATACACCAAATCGCAGGCAAATTGCCATTTATAATATTTTATTGTGGCCAAGCCACCGATATCATATGTAAACATTACATTAAACATTTTATTGTGGCAATGCCACCAGGCTACACTTCTCTTCAACATTTTTCCCAACCCATGCAATATATGAAAATGCAACATACATAATAAGATGTTTACATATAATTAGCAACCATTTATCAAGTAATTTATTACAATTTCTCGGCCCATTTAAGCAATAATAATTCGGCCCATTATGGCATTCTAGAAAATCGGCCCATTAGGGGCATTTTGTAATTCGGCCCGTAGGTGCATTTTCGTAATTCGACCCGTAAGGGCATTTTCGTAATTCAGCCTATAGGGCCATTTTCGTAACCTCACAAATTTTAATACTGGTTTTGACAAATCTACCGAAATAATGTAATTTAAGCCCATTTCTCGGTTTATGCCATATTAGGATTTTAATCATAAAAACAATATCGATCTATTTCCAATATGATATCAAATCCTAAAATCTACGGAATAACGGTGTGAGATTACACACCTGGTTACGACAAGGATTAAACCGTCTTGATCGTCGGCACCTAAGACAACATAATACTCTATTAACCTAACGAACGAGATTTTTATTAATCCAAAACTAATCCAAGCGATCTAAATTACTTACTCTCAAAATCGTGAACAACCAAGATTTGTCGATTCTCACCAGATGATGGTCCACAACCCGGTGGAAAATCCCGAACCGCCGATACCGCCCTTCGCTTGAACTTAGGAGTAGGAACCACAAACCTGCTCCTTTTGTATTCTCCAATCACTTTCCCTTTCAAATCGGTACCACATGCCTCCATTGAATAAAATCTTCTCCATTGAATAAAATCTTAGTCAAAACGGTATTACGATGATATAAATATATATCGATTGTCTAAGGGAAAAAAGGTTCGGCTTACCACTTAATAAGGAGAGAATATCGAGTGATTTCGTCCCTAACAACATAATTGATTAGCCAAACTTTCAATCCGCTTATCACAATAACCAAGTAGCGATAACGAATGGATTATGAAAAGACCCCTTACCTTAATCGATAATAATCCTGATTCCCATCGATTGGCTTATAACTTGAGATGAAAAGGCAATGATGTGGTATTCGGCCAACCCACTAGAATACTACAAATAGAAGATTATCAAAATATGAGATAGTATGGGAGAACACCTTTTCGATTTTAGAAATAAGATGGAACAACCGAATGATGAGGAACACTCATTCGGCTAGAGAGAAAAAGAATAAAAAGATTAACATAACGTCACTTACCCGATTTAAACAAGAAGAGATGTTCAACTTGCAAGATGGAGAAGATGATCAATATTCAGCTTTTGAATAGGAAAAAGGGTTGATGAAACAATCGAAAGAAAAGAAAAGATGAAGGAGGAGTGCTTAGTTAGTTTCGACTAACAAAAGAAAAATGAACAATAGTGGGTTGAGTGTTGCGGAAAAACAAAGAAGTAAGATGAACAATTAGGCTAGGTGTTTCGACTATCAAAGAGAGAATGACCAAAATGCATTGAGGTTTCGATTGAAACAAAGAAGAAACATGCACAAATGGACTAGGAGGTTTCGGCCAAAGCAAAGAGGGAGATGAATTTGGAAAAGAGACACAAAATGGTCAAAAAGAAAAGTATACATCTCATGCCCCAAAACTAGCAAAATGATCTAAAGAGAAAAGAGAAATTCGGCTACCAAGCTTTCCTTCCCCAAAACCGAGTATACCATACCAAAAGGATCAAAAATTGACCATAAAAACTTTCCAAAACATTCTCCCCAAAACCGGCCAACATATCCCCCTTCTTGCTCCTTTTCTTTCATTTCTTTCCTTACTGTCATCCTTACCCTTATTTCCTTAGCCACCTTTCCAAAAATAAAAAGTCTCCCTTGCCTTAAATACATCCATGACCGACACTATGGATGAATAACACAAAAACATAATCAAAAATTTGCACCAAGTGGGATTCGAACCTCTCCCCCTAAAGCCCTTCATGTGACGCCACATCCTCTTTACCATATACTCATTTATGCTAGCAATTTACTCACTTATTTCCATAAGCCTTGATGCTTCTTACCTTCTCCCCCTTAAGGGCTTAACACAAAAATTTTACTAACGCCCAACTCAACTCCGAGCCTTCTTAGAACCTTAAAACCTACACAATTAACATTTTTAACTAATCTATCACAAGATATAATGCACAAACATATATTCTGAATTTCAGGATGTTACAATTCTACCCCCTTAAAGAAAATTTCGCCCTCGAAATTTACCTGATTAAAATAGATGAGGATATTTTTGCCGAATTGCGTTCTCTGGCTCCCATGTAGCTTCCTCTGATCCGTGATTACGCCATAGAACTTTGACTAACGGTACCGACTTCCTTCTCAGCACCTTAACGTCCCGATCTAAAATCTGTACTGGCTCCTCTTCAAAAGACAAGTCAGGTCTTATCTTAACTTCCTCCACTGGTACAACATAAGATGGATCCGAATGATAATGCCTTAACATAGAGACATGGAATACACTATGTATTTGACTTAACTCCGGAGGTAACTCAAGCTGATAAGCCACTGGCCCAACACGTTTCAGTACACGATATGGTCCGATGAATCTAGGGCTCAACTTGCCTTTCCGTCCAAATCTAAAAATCTTTTTCCAAGGTGAGACCTTCAGAAGGACCTGATCACCCACCGCAAATTCTATATCCTTACGCTTCAGACCCGCGTACGATTTTTGTCTGTCTGAAGCCACTTTTAACCGAGCCCGAATTACCTTTACTTTTCCTCCCTCTCCGAGATCAACTCAGGACCTACCAATTGTCGCTCCCCCAGCTCAGTCCAACAAGTAGCAGTACGACACCTACGACCATACAACACCTCGTAGGGTGCCATCTGGATGCTGGATTGATAACTGTTGTTGTATGCAAATTCCGCCAAAGGTAGAAAATCTTCCCAACTACCCCTGAAATCGATCACACAACCCCTCAACATGTCTTCAAGAATCTGGATTACTCTCTCTGACTGACCATCAGTCTACGGATGAAAAGCCATGCTGAAATTTAACTTTGTACCCAAATCTTCATGTAAATCATTCCAAAACCGTGATGTAAACCTAGGGTCCCTGTCCAATATGATAGACACTGGTACCCCATGTAACCTCATGATCTTTGCTACATACAACTTGGCTAACTTCTACAATGAATAATCCGTACGAACAGGTAGGAAATGAGCAGTCTTCATTAACCGATCCACTATCACCCATACTAAATCTTTCTTAGTAGATGTTAAGGGTAACCCACTAACAAAGTCCATCGTTATCCTTTCCCATTTCCATAATGGAATTTTCACCGGTAGTAGCAACCCTGACGGCAATTGATGTTCAGCCTTCACCTGCTGACATGTCAAGCATTTGCTCACAAAATCAGTAACCTCCCGTTTCAACCCTAGCCACCAATACTGCTCACGGAGGTCTCGGTACATTTTGTTTCCCCCGGGGTGCATAGCATATGGGCTACTATGCGCCTCGTGTAGAATGATTTGTCTCAATTCTGAATCCTTAGGCATACAAACTCTCGCACGAAAACACACTATTCCATCACTATTCAATCCAAAATCTCCTATCTCACCATCTTCCACTTGTTGAAGTCGAGAACCCAACGCTTCATCTATCAACTGCTTTTCCTTAATCTGGCTTACCCAAACAAGCTTCACCTGAAGTTCGGCTAACAGGCTACCATCTTCATAAAGACTGAGATGAGCGAACATCGCTCTCAAATCTGATATCACCTTACGACTCAAAGCATCCGCCACTATGTTAGCCCTTCTGGGATGATACTCGATTGAGAAGTCATAATCCTTAAATAGTTCTATCCACCTCTGCTGTCTTAAGTTCAACTCTTTTTGGGTAAGGAGGTACTTCAGACTCTTATGATCCGTATAGATAATCGACTTCTCACTGTACAGATAATGTCTCCAAATCTTGAGAGCAAACACCACTGCAGCTAACTCCAAATCATGCGTGGGATAGTTCACTTCATGTGGCCTTAATTGACGAGATGCATAAGCCACCACTTTTCCCCCTTATATCAACACACATCCCCAAGCCCATGTGTGACACATCACAATAAACAATAAACTCCTTACCAGCCTCAGGTTGAATCAATACTGGCGCTTCTGTCAGAATCTTCTTCAACTTCTTAAAACTCTCTTGCTACTTATCTGACCACACAAACAGTACTCCCTTACGCAACAGCTTAGTTAGGGGTGCAACAATCAACGAAAACCCCTCAACGAATTGCCTGTAATACCCAGCCAAGACTAGAAAACTCCGAATTTCTACTACTGACTTCAATGGCTTCCAATCCAATACAGCCTCGACTTTCTGGGGATCAACTCTAATTCCTTCGGCAGACACAACATGCCCTAAAAAGGTTACTTCTTTCAGCCAAAATTCACACTTACTAAATTTGGCGTACAGTTGCTTCTCTCTTAATATCTGTAATACAACTCGTAGATGTGAATCGTGCTCTTCTTCAGTCTTTGAGTACACCAAGATGTCATCTATGAACACCACCACAAACTGGTCTAGAGAGGGTTGAAAGCCTCGGTTCATCATGTCCATGAATGCAGCTGGCGCATTAGTCAACCCGAACGGCATCACCAAGAACTCGTAATGCCCATAATGAGTTCGAAATGCAGTCTTATGAATATCCTCCTCCTTGACTTTAAGCTGGTGATAACCCGATCTCAAATCTATCTTCGAGAAAACTGAAGCTCTTCTCAGTTGATCGAACAGATCGTCGATTCTCAGCAACGGATACTTTTTCTTAATTGTCAACTTATTCAATTGGCTATAATCAATGCACATATGCATCGACCCATCCTTCTTCTTAATGAATAAAACCGGCGCTCCCCACGGTGAACACTTGGTCGAATGAATCTGCGAACCAACAACTCCTAATTTTGAGCTTTAAGCTCCGCTAACTCCTTCGGCGCCATTCTATAAGGAGCAATGGACACCAGAGCCATTCCTGGCAATAGCTCAATGCCAATCTCATCATCTCGATCCGGAGGCAATCCTGGAAGCTCCTCAGGAAAGACGTCCGAAAACTCTTTCACCGTTCTAACACTTTCTACCGACAACTCTTTGGCATCCAAAGCACTGATGAAGGCTAAGAACGCTCCACTCCCCTTTTGCACCAACTTTTCTGCTTTTAGAGCAGATACCACATTAGACAGATAGTTCCTTCTTTCAAACTATCATCGTCACCTCCTTATCCTCCGAAGCCCTTAGTATCATCTGCTTTGCAGCACAGTCCAAGTTCGCACGGTGTTTCCCCAACCAATCCATGCCCAAA
Source organism: Gossypium australe (assembly GCA_005393395.2). NCBI lineage: Eukaryota > Viridiplantae > Streptophyta > Magnoliopsida > Malvales > Malvaceae > Gossypium > Gossypium australe. The sequence goes on from CM016614.1 coordinate 50,669,138, forward strand.
ATAAGGTCGAACTCGTCAAATGGCAATTCCATCAAATCCGGCAAAAATATTTCTCCCTGAACTTCTAAGGGCACTTCCCTGAATAATTTGTTCACTACCACTGACTGTCCTAAAGGGCTAATTACAGTTGTTTCTCTAGCAGCAATCTCAGATCTAATGTTCAGATTTCTAGATACAGCACAACCAACATACGAATGGGTGGATCCTATATCTATCAAAGCAGTAACAGGTACATCAGATATGAAGAATGTGCCAGTTATTACATCAGGTGTATCGCCATCCTCTCGATGTCTGACCGCATAGACCAACCCTGGCTGTCTCGCCTCCGCGTTACCCCTATTACCAGTACCTCTACCCAGTGCACCCTGACCTCCTCCTACGCCATTACCACCTCGACCTGGCCCACGGCCTCTTGATGGCTGTTGAGCGCCTCTAGCTTGCTGTGCAATATCATTATGAACACCCTGAGTCTGAGCAGGCTGTCGAGGGTAATCTCTAAACCGATGATCTTTGGAACCACATCTGTAACAACCACCGGTTCTCCTCCAGCATTCACCCTGGTAAAGTTTTCCACAATCCACATATGGCTGTAACTGATTAGTAGCAGCTGGTACTCTCGCTGGAGCTGGCTCCTCATTCCTGGGCCTCTTCTGAGAACCTCTGGCAGGACCTGAGTACCCAGAGTCTCTCTTGCTCCTGCCCCTATCCTTGTCTCGGTTTTACCTCTCCGAGTGTTTAACCTCTTCAGCTATCTTGGCTTTCTCCACCAGTATGGCAAAATTCCTCTCCTTTGGTGGGCTATCAGTACCCGTAATTCATCGCGCAATCCATCTTCAGAATGCACACAGCGTTCATAGTCAATCGGCACTATTCCCCGGGCATACCGACTCAGACGTAGAAATTTCGCCTCGTATACTGCCACAGATATACCTCTTTGAACCAGATTCAGGAATTCCTTCCTTCGGGCATCCACATAGCTAGCCCCGACATATTTTCCTTGAAATACGGTTTTAAAGAATTCCCAGGTAATACAATCGGCCTGAGTGCCTTCTCGGACAGTGAGCCACCACTGATATGCCTCATCTCTCAACAAGGACACCACTCCTTTTAGTTTCTACTCAGCGGTGCAATCCAAATCGTCCATGATCTGCTCTACCGCCTCAGCCAGTACTCCGCTACATTTGGGGCTACACCCGAGATACCCCTAAAGACCTCAGCTCCATTAGATCTGAGTCGCTCCGATATTGACCCACGAGCTGCTGACCCAGTTCTTGCCCCCGTAATCCTTTCCAGAACTCGCAACATTGCTTGGGACAGAGCGCCATCCTCTCTCATACGATCATGTGACCCAGCTTCAGTCACAGGTGACGCAGGTGCGTCCATTTCTGGCATGTGTCCCGATGCCTCAGATACAACTCTAGCGCCTCGGCCTCTACCACGGCCACGTCTACCGCGTCCACGTCCTCTAGGGCTCATATTAGCTAATTCGATTTAATCTGATTAAGAGTCTTATGAATCAGTATACTATTTTAATGTTTATTAAACAATATTTTATGAAGTATAGGAAGTAAAGTCATTTTCGCAAAACGCATCTATAGTCTCAATCTCTATAGTTTCAGCTCCTAAAACTAAAAGTTCTAGAGTATTTCTACAGTCATACCACATTAATCATAATCATAGAATGATAACATATACTTACTTGACTTGGTGCCGGATACCCGTGGTGCCATACTTCCTTTAAAACATGCATTTATAATTTAAAATTCAAACAGCTTTGGAAAACGCTTTTGAACCCAAACCACAACCGAGTTTTGCAACCGGGCTCTGATACCAAAAAATGTAACACCCCCAAACCCAACCCATGCGTTATGACCGGATCTGACATGTCACATGAGAAAAAACATGTTAAATCCTTTTTAATTCGTACTAAAATAAGTATTGATTTGTTAAAACAAGAAAACAGGTTTAATTTGAAATATTTGGTATAATACTACTATCCTCGAAGATTGATTAATAAATCGATAAATTTGAACTAAAGATCTTATAAATCGTGACTTTTGAAAATATCGTTGATAATTCGAGAGAAAATTTCCAAGTTAAAATATTTGTAAAAGTTTGTTATGAAACCCATTTGTTAATCAATTTTGGAAAATCTTTATTTAAATTTTTAGAAAAATTTCCATTTAAAACAATTTAAGCAAGATAAGAAGTACGTCAAACATAAAGCAAAATAAAATATTCCAGAGGCCTTATTACAACATAAAAACCCAGATAGTAAAAGTAATGAAGTGAACGGAAATAGAAATCTAAAGTTCAATAAAAACCATTTCTGAAGTATGGCCTCCACCCGAGTCATCCATGGCCCAAGTCCACATCACGGAGCATTACCTGCAAGTGTTTAAGGAAAAAGGGGTGAGTTACTAGAACTTAATGTATAATCCCCTTACCGTTGTCCACTGGGCCTGAACCCATATCGCAATATCTTGGGCCTAAGCCCATTTACATAAGAGAATGTATATAAAAGCAATGTATGCAACCCAACCCATCCATCCAACACCCCCCGTACCAACCCATCACACCTGTGGGGATCAAGTTAACCCACCCCGCCAATCACACCAAATCGCAGGCAAATTGCCATTTCTAATATTTTATTGTGGCCAAGCCACCGATATCATATGTAAACATTATAATAAACATTTTATTGTGGCAATGCAACCAGGCTACACTTCTCTTCAACATTTTTCCCAACCCATGCAATATATGAAAATGTAACATACATTATAAGATGTTTACATATAATTAGCAACCATTTATCAAGTAGTTTATTACAATGACTCGGCCCATTTAAGCAATAATAATTCGGCCCATTAAGGCATTCTAGCAAATCGGCCCATTAGTGGCATTTCCGTAATTCGGCCCGTAGGGGCATTTTCGTAATCTCATAAATTTTAATACCAGTTTTGTCAAATCTATCGAAATAATGTAATTTAAGCCAATTTCCCGGTTCATGCCATATTACGATTTTAATCATAAAAATAATATCGATCTATTTCCAATATGATATCAAATCTTAAAATCTACAGAATAACGGTGTGAGATTACACACCTGATTACGGTAAGGATTAAACCGTCTTGATTGTCGGCACCTAAGACAACATAATACTCGAATAATCTAACGAACGAGATTTTTATTAATCCAAAACTAATCCAAGCGATCTAAATTACTTACTCTCAAAATCGTGAACGACCACGATTTGTCGATTCTCACCAGATGATGGTCCACAACCCGGTGGAAAATCCCGAACCGCCGATACCGCTCTTCGCTTGAACTTAGGAGTAGGAATCACAAACCCACTCCTTTTGTATTCTCCAATCACTTTCCATTTCAAATCGGTACCACATGCCTCCATTGAATAAAATCTTAGTCAAAAAGGTATTACGATGATATATATATATATATCGATTGTCTAAGGGAAAAAGGTTCGACTTACCACTTAATAAGAAGAGAATATCGAGTGATTTTGTCCCTAACAATATAATCGATTAGCCAAACTTTCAATTCGCTTATCACAGTAACCGAGTAGCGATAACGAATGGATTATGAAAAGACTCCTTACCTTAATCAATAATAATCCCGATTCCCATCGATTGGCTTATGACTTGAGATGAAAAGGCAATGATGTGGTATTCGGCCAACCCACTAGAATACTACAAATAGAAGATTATCAAAATATGAAGGAGTATGGAAGAACACCTTTTCAGTTTTAGAAATAAGATGGAACAATCGACTGATGAGGAACACTCATTCGGCTAGAGAGAAAAAGAATAAAAAGATTAACATAACGTCACTTACCCGATTTAAACAAGAAGAGATGTTCAACTTGCAAGATGGAGAATATGATCAATATTCGGCTTTTGAATAGGAAAAAGGGTTGATGAAACGATCGAAAGAAAAGAAATGATAAAGGAGGAGGGCTTAGTTATTTTCGACTAACAAAAGAAAAATAAACAATAGTGGGTTGAGTGTTGCGGCAAAACGATGAAGTAAGATGAACAATTAGGCTAGGGGTTTCGGCTATCAAGGAGAGAATGACCAAAATGCATTGAAGTTTAGGTCGAAACAAAGAAGAAATATGTACAAATGGACTAGGAGGTTTCGGCCAAAGCAAAGAGGGAGATGAATTTGGAAAAGAGACACAAAATGGTCAAAAAGAAAAGTATACCTCTCATGCCCCAAAACTAGCAAAATGACCTAAAGAGAAAAGAGAAATTCGGCTACCAAGCTTTCCTTTCCCCAAAACCGAGTATACCATACCAAAAGGATCAAAAATTGACCATAAAAACTTTCCAAAACATTCTCCCCAAAACCGGCCAACATATCCCCCTTCTTGCTCCTTTTCTTCATTTCCTTCCTTACCGTCGTCCTTACCTTATTTCCTTAACCACCTTTCCAAAATTAAAAAGTCTCTCTTGCCTTAAATACATCCATGACCGACACTATGGATGAATAATACAAAAAAATAATCAAAAATTTGCACCAAGTGGGATTCAAACCTTTCCCCCTAAAGCCCTTCATATGACGCCACATCCTCTTTACTGTATGCTCATATATGCTAGCAATTTACTCACTTATTTCCATAAGCCTTGATGCATCTTACCTTCTCCCCCCTTAAGGGCTTAACACAAAAATTTTACTAAGGCCCAACTCAACTCCGAGCCTTCTTAGAACCTTAAAACCTACACAATTAATATTTTTAACTAATCTATCACAAGATATAATGCACAAACATAAATTCTGAATTTCAGGATGTTAGATGTAGTGGTGCCGAGGAAGGTCAATTCACCCTATAAGGCAAAGAGCTAAGTGAAGGAGGATGCTAAGGGTGCAAAGGAGAAGGCTGAAGACATTATGGAGGCTAGAATGCTTGAGGACCAATCCCTTTTTCATCGTGTCGAGGGGTATATATAGGAGAGGTTTAGTGTTTAGCACTGCTAACGTGGTGAACTTGCTATCAAACCATCATTGTGTGGTGTATGGGAATGATGTTTATGATGGGACACATTTTTCATTCCGTTTGAGCTATTGTATAAAGTTGGTAGAACAACTCGGAAGGAATTGGTGGACATACGTTCTCAATAGAAGATTCTATGTCCTAGGGAACTAGTGGACAAGACTCTTTTGAAAGGAATGGGTGGTTAGCTCACAGGGATGGTCAATCAGGGCCTTCCGAGAACACAAGAGGATGGTTGGAATCAAGCCTTATCGACTAGGGCACTTCCAAGGAACGCGAAAGGTTGGTTGGAATCAAGCTTTCTAGGACACTAATCTTATGATGACTAGCCGGTCAGTGATGAGCAGGAGGATGTCTGTGGGTGCTTCTCAGATGGCTTGCTATGTTGACACATCTCCTAGGCCAAAGGAAGTATAATAACTTTAAAATATCTTCTTTTTTCAAAACTATTGTCATTGTTTCTGTAACACTAATTCTAGCAGTAGCAGCAACGAGAAAAGAACAATTGCTACTCCATAGTGAGTGAAAAATGAAGTTCCTTACAAACCAAATTGTTTAGCCACATTTAATCCCATGGAATACTAGAGTTATAAACTAGGACTTCATCTCTCTTTTTTCTAACTATAATATTCCTTGGAAATTTTTCAAAAATGTGATGGAAAACCTAAGCACAAATATCGGTCATACCAAGAAATTCATCTTAATTTAGAACCTTAAATATTCAGGTTCACAATTTAATTGAGATGTATTAAAATTAACATTTCATCATTATAGTCTCTAAGAACTCGTGTATAAGCATCAGAAATTAGAACCTTCATATGGTGAATTGATGAATGCTCATCATATCGATATATTTATACCCTCTTTACTTAGATTCAAGTTAGCTTTTGAGTAAAATGTTGCATATTTAGTGATAAGAATACATAACTAATTATTTTAAATTTGAATTCCTAAAATCCAATAGACTAGTTTTTATTTGAATTCCTTTAAATTAGCTATAGTGGTTGTAACAAATCATATCTATTAGGAAATATTTTGTATATAAATACCCTGGTCATCAATAGAAAGAGTGGTGAAAAACATTTTATAGCAAACCTTCTCTTCTCCCTTAATTTTATTCAACATGGTATCAATAGCCTACCTCATACGAGCTTAGGTTTTTTTATCATTATACTTTTTTGTTAATTTTCTTTTTTTTCTTCCCTTCAACTACTTATTCAAAAAAAAATCTTTCAACACTTATCTAATGGCAACTAACAATACTCAGGCTACCCTCCCAAATACTCACGAGCCAAACAGTCCTTTAACTTTAATCACCATCCACAACTCCATCAAATTTAGCCTAACCAACTATCTCTCCTGGAAAACCGAGATCGAATTCATCCTTATAGGATATGACATGCACAAATTTATAAATGGTTCGCATCCCTCTCCCCCTGCCACCATCACCGTTAACAGTACAATCTCCCTCAACCCTACATATCAGACATGGTTAAGACTGTAACAGCCTGATTTTGACCCTAATCAGAATAGTGGTTTTGGGACCACAAATTCAAGTCCAAAAAATATTTTAAAATTATTTTCAGTGTTTATTATGTATGAATTTGCTTGTGTTTTAATTTTTTTGTTTAAATGTCCAATTAAATAAAAGGACTTAATCGCATAAAATGTAAAATTCACTAATTAATGTGTAAGTGCTAATTTGCTAATGTCTTTATAATGCAAAGTCCTTAAAAGGAAATTAGCCTATTATTATTGATAGTGGATGGTTATGGTCAATAATGACCTTGAAAACTATGTTTTATAATTTTATTATTAAAGGTTAAAATTGTAAAATGAAAATTATGTTAATATATACAAAACATTAAAGAATAAAACCATGTTTTCATCTTTTTGGCTATCGAAACAAGGAGAGAAAAACTTAGGTTAAAAGCTTGAATGTTCGGTTTTTGATCATTTTTATGCTTTTGAGATCGTTGCTTCATATACTTTAAAACCCGTGCTTGAATTTTTTATTTTGATGAATATTTTGAGTTGACCCATTGATGATAGCTTGTTGTTTGTGTTTTTTGATGATGAAATATGAAATATATTTGTTAAATTAACATGTTTTATCTTTGATTTTTTTATGAATTTGAGTAATTTGGACTAAATTGCAAAAATAAATTTTTGAGGGACTAAAATGTGAAACAAATGAAATGTATGGATTTGTATGAACATAGGTATTATTCGGCCAAGCATGGGTAATTTGAAATTTTGGGTATTTTGTGTTTTGTGCAATAGGGACTAAATTGTAAAAAGTGTGAAATGTCAAGGGCAAAATGGTAATTTTCCTATTTATGTGTTTTTAGACTAAGTTAAATAGAATGGTGTTTAAATAAGCTTAATTTGAATATGTTTAGATCAAGAACCAAAGAAATCGGATTTAGACCAAGGAAAAATGAAAGTAGTCGATTAGTCAATTTTACCGTCCGTCGACATCTGAGGTAAGTCAATAAGCATTTAAATGTGGTTATATTTATGAATATATATTTGTTATGTGATAATTTGAATTATTTGATTAAATTCATGTCATAGCCGAATATGAATTTGAGAAATAGACTATATTCCGAGTTCAATTTGATCGAGATTCAATGTCCGAAAGCCCCGTACGAACCCTAGGAATAGTTAGGATACATATGTCATGACATAGGATATCCGATATGTGTTATCGTGGAAGACCACGCCTGGGACATTGGCATTGTATGAGCTTCCTACTATCCATGTATCCTTTTTAATTCTGAACGGTTCAACGGGCAATGATAAGTTAAGATCGAGTGTAAATCAAGATATAAATGCTCAGGTATATATTCATACTAAGATATGAAATTAAGGTAAGTAGTGTACTTAAAATGATATAAATGCTCAGGTATGTATTCATACTAAGATATGAAATTAAGGTAAGTAGTGTATTTAAAATGATATTTTAAAGTTACACGTAATATGATTTACGTGATGGTATATTTGATTATGTGAGTATTCGGCCTATTGATGTATATGTATTGTGGAAAGAAATGGTATATTATACTAATGATTAATAGTGTATTCGGCCAAAGTAGAAATTATGCATAACTTATATGTTTTGATATATGAAATTATATTGAAAGGGTATATGATTGATAATAGCTTATTTTAGTTTGAATAGATAAATTTTGTATATGATTAAATGTTGATTTGCTTATGACTTACTAAGCTTAAATAGTTTACTCTGTGTGTGTTTTGTTTACCTCCGTTTTATAGATTTTGGATTCAAGTTACGAGCTCGGGGATCGTCAGCAAAGCTTATCACACTATCGACTCTTTTCGGTATTTTGTTAAGTTTGAAATTGAACTTATGGCATGTATAGTTTAGTTGAAATGCTTGATTTTTGGAATTTATGTGTATATAAGCCATGGGAAAATGGCTTGGTCATTTTGTTAAGGTTTGGTTTTAAAAGTTCTTGGTTAAGTGTTTGTGTGGTTGATTTCTATGCTTGAGATTGATGATAATTGATTATGGTAATTTATATATATTGGTATGTTTTGTTAATGATTTGTTTAAGTTTGGTCATGGATTGTATATGTATGTGATTTTTTTAAAATTTGGTTATACTTAGAGTTAAGTCTTGAAATGTGAGTTAAATAATGAATAAATTCGAGGTAGATTGTATGAAATTAATATGGTTGGCCGAATAGGTATATGTGATTACTTGAATGGTTTGAGATGTGTATATTATGGCATATTAACTAGTTAATGAATTGTTTGAATTTATGGTAGATTGTTTGTACTCTAGTTGATTTTAATGGATTAATTATATGTGCGTACATTTGTGTTTAATGAAGTAGATATATATATTGGCATATATTTGATGTAAGAAATGCAATGACATATGTTGGAATATTTATTAAGTATATAAATGCCACTAACATTAGAGTTATGTGGTTCGGACCTTTATATGTATTAGGTACATGTAATATGGTTTTGTTGCTATTATTAATTTGAATTTGTGGTTATATAAAAGTTGTTAATATGTTTGAAATATGAAGCATAGTTTGCGAATGTATTATAAGTAAAGGAAGTATGTATAATGGATAATTTAAGGTGAGTAATGTATCGGTCTAATAGTTCATGAGATGGTTGACTAATTGTGTGGTTTAATTTAGTTAATGACTTTATATAATGAATATGTTATAATTGAATTATGCAATTTTATTGTAAGTTATGTTACATGATTTGTTTAGTTAATATGTATTTACGAAGAGGTAAAGAGTAGTATATTTTATGTATAAATTGATAAGACATATGATCGAATGTTAATATGTATGCGCATGGTGTTTATAATGTAATTGAGTTATCTTATTATTTTGATAATTTAAAAGCATGAATGAAGTTTATAGAAGATTTGAATAGTGTAACTAGGATTATTTGTTTGATATGAGTCTGGTTAATTTTTGAGATATGAAATGTATTTGTTTGATGATTTATAATGTAAGTTTATTGTTTGAACAGACATGTGATTTAATTATATGAATATGACATATGTGCATATGCAAATGCTCTGGAGTGTTGTTTTGTCTGGCAGCGCCTTGTAACCCTATTCCGGCGACGGATATGGGTTAGGGGTGTTATAGAGACAAGATAAAATTTTTTTTGCAGCACTGGTAGGCACGATTTCACCCAACCTTGTGCCGCTCATTACTCAATCAACAACATTTCGTGAAGCTTGGCAAGCCCTAGCCAACACTTATGCTCATCCTTCTCATGGACATTTCAAACAAATCAATGACAACTTGAAAAACATCTCAAAAGGTTTACAATTTGTCACCAACTATATGCAAGCTATAAAAGTCTAAGCAAATGAACTTGCCACCCTTGGCAAACCTCTTGATCATGAAGACTTAATTGACAAAGTTTTGTCCCGTTTTTATTGATTTCTATGTTTTTGAGATCGTTGCAACTTAATCTAGCTAGGCCAGGGACTATTTTGCAAAACTGTTAAAGGTTTAGGGTTTTTCCATTGATGAATACATGTGTATTTTGATGTTTGATGATAGAAAATGTATGGTTGTTGTTAGATAAACAACATTTGTAAAGTGATTTTTGATAAAATTGTCATTTAGGGATTAAATTGAGAAATGTTGAAATTTTATGGTTAAATTATGAAATAAATGAAAAATATGGGTTGTTATGGTAATAAGAGAAATTCGGCTAGCATGGGTAGGGACTTAATTGCATGAATTTGTGTTTTTGTAACATTCCAAACATTACGGGTTGTAAATTTTGCTTAATTTCATGTTGTACTTGCTCAGCTGGCTATTTGAATGTATTTGTGGGTTCTAAGGAGGCCTGGGTTCGAGTCTGAGCCTTGGAAAAATTTTGGTTTTTGACCCTAAAGTGAAGAGGGTTGGCAATTATAGGACTTAAGTATATCTGTGTGCGTCTAAATGACACAAGTGAGCTAGTGGCAAGATGGCTGTGGCGTCACTAGGGAACAAGGGGAGTGGAGTTCGATTCCCTTGACAAGCAAATAAGGGCATTTATTTTATGCCTTAGGAGTGGAAGAAGTAGAGTTTGGATCAAACTCTGCAAGGGAAGTTGAAGACTTGGTCAAGAATTTCGAATAGGAGGCTGAGAGTGTTTCAAGGAGAAGATAGTGGAGAAAATCAAGGGATGGATGTCTACGGGAGTGTTGGCCGAATGTGGGGAAGGTTGTGTTAGGGAATTTCGGCCAAGGGTGGTCATTTGAGAGTGCATATTCGGTTTTGAGAGGGGAGAGTGCAGAATTTTCTCTGGATTTCTTTTGGGAGTGTTTGCATTTTGGTATTTTCTCTAGCATTTCGGGTCTTTTCCTTCTCAATTCACCTTTGTCGAATTCTCAGTTTCTTTCTTTCTCTTCTCGCTCTATGGTTCAATTCTTCCTATTTTCTTTCTTTTTTGCCACTTGCCGATTGGTAGGCTCCCCTCTTTTAATTCCTCTTGTTCGTTTCATCTTTACTTTGCTACCAAATCTCTTTTCCTCTTTCAATTTTTCTTTAGCCGAACACCCAACTCTTCTTTTCTCTCATTCTTCTCTTGGACTTGCAAAGCTAACCAAACAGTAAGCATTGACTCTTATGTAGGCCAAATCTTCTAGGGCACGAATATTTTCTATTTTTGGTTCCAACTGTTTCTGAATCTCTCCAACTTGTTGGTAAGTTGTGGCTATGGTTGAATATGGGTTGGTTGTTTTCTCTCTTTATCGATTTGGGTTCTGTAGAGCTGAAAGGCTGTTTCTCTAGTTACCTTGGAGTAACGTTCTAACATGTTCTTTCTCGCTAGGGACTCGTTTCCTTAATCAGGAGGTGTAGGACGAATACTCTCCCATTGGAAGGAGTCTTTCATTCTCTGGTAAGTAAAGTCAGTAGGTAAAGTATTTCGATATTTCGGATTACCAAGGGTAGAGACTAACTATTGGTCATGTAATATCCCGAAATTGGGCCTAGTAGGATTGGGCCGATTGGGCCTTGGGCTTTAGGAAAAATTTGAGTATTATTTTATTATTTGTGTTAGCTCGGGTATGAATTATGTGTATTTAGCATAGTCTTGTGAAGGCTTGTTTTTATTAATGAGGCTAGAATAATTCTTAGTATTGAATATTTAGTGAAGTGGATTAGGTGAACTTGACACTTAAGTTAATTTAAGTGTTAAATTCTAGCACATGAGGAGTTAGTGGGAAGGTGGTTATGATGCATGAAGGGTTGCTTGAGGGAAGAGGTTCGAGTAGCATGGGTTGCATTTGGAAGATTTTATTTTTATGTATCCTAACATTAAGTGTCGGTCAAGCTTTAATTATGGAAGGTTGGACTTTCAATTTTTATGGCAAGTTGAATATTAGATTAGGAAAGCTTGTATTTTGGGATAAGAATCTTAAGATTTATGGAAGGATGGAGGGATAAGGGGCTTGAATGATGGAGAGTTGTTTTGGAAATATTTTTTTTATGGTCATTTTGACCATGAATGTGGACGCATAGATGGCTAGGGGCGGTTGGCCGAATTTTTGGAAGGATTTAGGAGGAATTAAAGAGGAAATATGGGATTTGGGTGAAGGAATTGGTGTTGGCCGAATTTGGGACTTGGTAGGATGGCATTTTCGGTTTGGTAATAGTAGGTTAGGTGTGCCAAAGTGATTCTTTTTTCATCTTTTTCATTTGTGCCGAAAGTTAGAGTTTTCTTTTCTCTCTAAGTGCCGTTCTTGTGCATAAGCCATTTAGTTTCGGTTTCCCTTCTCTTTGTTTTGTGTTCGAAACTTCAAAAACCATTAAGGTCACTAGCGTTTTCTTCTTCTCTCTATTTGCTAGTTTGGCCGAACCTATCTCCTTTCCCGAACTCTTTCTTTTCCTTTTGATAGTCGAGTTTGTCATCACCTTTGGTAAGGCTTGGCCGAACCCTATAGCCTCTTTCTTTCTTGTCTTTGCTTGAAATTTTAAGAAACACCATAGCCAAATCCTCTAAGCATTCTACTCCCTCCACTTTGGCATAATCCCTTTTCATCAGTAAAGTGTCGAAACACCATCTCAACCTCATTTCTATACCTATCTTTGTGTTAGCCGAATATCCCATTACCATTGGGAAGGTTTAACCGAAACCTTTTTCTCTTATTTGATCTCTTCAAGCAACGAGGTGGTAAGTAATTTCTATCCTAGCAATCGGTGTAGGTTCTCTTTCTTTTAAGTGTGCCGAATCAAGGATTAAGCCTTGGTTTAGGGATGGCCGATTATGCTTGTGCCATGATATGTGTTTCTTGTGATGGTAGCTAGCATTAAGGAGCATTAAAGGAGAAGCTTTCGGGATTCGATTCTTCAAGGTAAGTAAGTGTAGCATTCGGCCAAGGGCCATTCTTTTGGATTTTTGCTTAAAGCCGATTCTAATGTGGGTTGTTTAGGGAATTTCGACAGAGTTCATAATCAAGTGGCGTTTTCGAGATTTAATCGACTGTACCAAATAGGTGCGTAGTTATCGCACTGTCTCTTGATTGTGTGTATGTGTTATATTTATGTATATGTGATATGATGATAATGGTAGCCGAATTAAGGGCTAAGATTGTGAATACCCGTGGTGGGTGATCGAATACTCAGGTCAGTGATTTACGATATTAAATGATCATTGATGAATATATGAAATGTGATGGCATGTGATGCATAATTGTTCAAGTGATATGTTGCCATGATACACATATATGCATGGGATTTGGGATGTGACTATCGAAGGAAAGGGTGTACTTTATGTACGTGGTCTAATGTTAGCCTTGTGCTACATTGGCGCTTGATGTTAGCTATGTGCTTCATCAAGGGAGGTGTTGGCTAGGTGCCACATCTCGGCGGATGATAGCTGTGTGCATCACCGTAGATTGAGGATGACCTCGAGTCACCTCGTGGATACAGATATGTGGATCACTATGTGATCGGTGGCTTAGCCACGGCCTTGGGAAGCAAGTCTGCCAAGGTAAGATATGTGGATCACTATGTGATCGGTGGATTAGCCACGGCCTTGGGCAGGGAGTCTGCTAAGGTAGGAGTAACGGATGGACTCGAGGTTGGGTTGGGCTTCATGTTGCATATTTATGCATTTTGCATGACTAATTATGTCGATCAATATGGATATAGGCCAAGCCCAACATGTGGAATTATGTGGATATAATGCCTTATCATCTGATATGTGATTGATGTGTGGATATGGGCCAAGCCCATACGTGGAGACATGTGAAATAACTATGCACTGAGTCTGTGTGACTCACCCAATTTTTCTCAAACCTTACAGGTGATGCATAAAGCTTGGACCGGGTTGGAGTGGATACGAGGTGGCCCATGCAGAAGATATATTTTATTTGTTTTACACATTTTATTTATGAAAGGTTATTTATTGTAATAAGGGCCACTTTAAGTATTTAAGGACTTTTTATTATGTTTTAAGTTGGATTGTCGATTATATTATTATTTGAAAATGTTTTATTTTAAACAACTTAATTTTATTTGGAACTTTAATTACACAATGTTTTAGTAAAGACAACAAATTTTTATGTTTTTAACTCTAAGTCAAAAGTTTTTCAAACGTTTTCCACAGTGGCATTCTGAATTCGACCGTGGCTCGTGGGCCGGGTTTGGGGTGTTACAATTTGGTATCAGAGCCCGGTTTAAAACTCGGCTTTGGGGGTTTTGGGCCCAAAAACATTTTTTTTTAGATGGGCTTTTCAAAGATTTGGGCTTTCATAAAATTTTCAGGTTATTCTGGCATGGCACCTGTATCTCCGACCCGAAGTCCACCAGGTAAGTACCTCTGATTATTGAAGTGATTTATATATTATGGGCTTATTTGGGGCTCGTCGATTAGTGAACTAGGAGCTATTGAACCCTAGGGCTAGTGCACTCAAACACATGCATAAGACTTAAGTGCAATCAAACAAACCTGTGAAGTAAGTCGCCGAGTTAAGGTGTGGCAACCATTGTGCGCATGTCTAGGAGTGGATTCGGTAAGAGCTTGGTATTTAAGCAATCCTAGCGACTCACCTCCTTTTTACTCGAATCCTACCTGGTGCGTAGCTACGGTTCACCCTAACCAAGAGGACTTATTCACGGGCTAAACCCGATAACTAAAACCCGAAAGGGACTAGCCATACTGTTTTATAAAGATCTTAGTTTTAAATTTACCAAATTACCCCTCTGATTTATAAAATTCTTTTAGACTTGAGAATTTTCCGAAATACACCCGATTTGCAAAATTACTAAAATACCCCTGAGCGGTAAAATTATGAAAATGCCCCTGGTTTATAAAATTACCATGTTACCCTCGACTTTTATGAAAAACATTCTTACTTTACAAAAATACCAAAAACTTCTATTTTACAAAATAGTAAGATACCCTGATTTGGGAAAATTTACTAAAATGCCCCTAACTTTCAAAATTACCGAAACAACCCCGATTTTCAAAATTTCTGCAAAACCCTTGTTTTAAAAAAAAATTAAAATAATCTCGAGATTTGTATATTTTGGAATGCCTTTGATTTGTAAAGATTTTCAAATTGACTTCGATTTATTATGAAAATACCCTTGTAGGAAAAATGACGAAATTACCCCTGGGTTGGGAATGGACAAGGATGCCCATAGTAGCATGGTAAATGTTGTGGATGAGTGAATGTGTTTCTATTAATGTGAATGAATATGAATTTATGATTCTCTGAATTAGAATAGTGATCTTGAGCTGAAACTTTAGTGGATCGAAAGAACTACTTCCAAAAATTTCTTTTCATAAAATTGTTCGCGCATAAACAAGTGGAACAAAAGTACTAACGCATAAAACTTTTTAATCAGAATAATCGTGTAGACATGAGCTCTAGGGGACGTGGTCGTAATGTGCGAGGACGCGGTAGAGGCAGAAAGGCCGTGTCGGAACCCGTTAGATCGGGTCATGAGTCTGACAATGAGGTACCCCCACCAGCTGTTGGTGTTGAGCAGCAAGCTCAGGCTGGGGATGATGCTGTATCACAGGCTGTGCTGCGAGTTCTTGAGATGGTGGCTGGAGCCGGTGGAATTATGAGAGCTAGGAAGTCCGTACCCGAGCGACTCCGAGCCAATGGGGCTGAAGTGTTTCGTGGAGTATCTGGGGTGGCACCCAGTATAGCTGAGTATTGGTTGGAGGCGACCGAACGAATTATGGATGAGTTGGATCTGACCCCTGAGGAGAAAGTGAAAGGAATGGTGGCACTACTACGCGATGAAGCGTATCAATGGTGGTTCACAGTTCGGGATGGGGGCCACAGCTGAGGATCTCACTTGGGAGTATGTTAAGACGGCATACCAGAAGAAGTATGTGGGTACTCATTATATTGACGCGCAGAGGAAGGCATTTCTGGGGCTGGTTCAAGCGAACAAGTCCGTGGCGGAGTACGAGGCTGAATTCCTAAGGTTAAGCCGATATGCTCGAGGAGTAGTGGCTACGGAGCATGAGCGATGTGTCCGATTTGAGGATGGACTAAGGGATGACCTGAGGTTATTGATAGCTCCACAGCAGGAACGAGAGTTTGCCGTGTTGGTGGAGAAGGCTAAAGTGGCCGAAGGAATTAAGGACTCTGTGAGGCAGAACAGAGATAAGGAAAGGAACCGAGATAAGAGGAGTTTTGGACCGTCAGAATCGTCTGAGATCTTTCAGAAAAGACCAAGGATGGAGAATTCTGTTCGTGCTACTAAGCCAGCTACTGGAAATCCGGACCGTCCGTGTGCTCGGTGTGGAAGGTATCATTTTGGCGAGTGTTGGAATCGAGAACGGGAATGTTTTAGGTGTAAGTCCAAGTCTCATTTGATTAAAGACTGTCCTCAGGATCCGAGTAGGGCTCGGACAGTAGGCCAGGGTTATGAGCAGCCGGGTAGGAGTAGTCAACAAGCGACGAGGGGTCGTGGTCCGAACCATGGAGGAAATGGTTCTGGCCGAGGTCGTGGAGCACCGAGCGGAGGTGCTGAAGGTTCAGATGCAAGGCAGCCAAGGTTGGTTTATGCAGTCGGCCGTCGCGAGGATAGTGATGTGCCAGATGTGACAACGGGTAAGTTTTTTGTTTCTGGAATATCTTTTATTGCCTGTTCGTTGTAGAATCAGCTTGTTCTTATGTTGTTAGTGAACTGTATGAAACCCTGATTGTGAAATTAGAGAATGTGCCTGGTAAGTATGATAGTTCTTTAAGATCAGAGTGCGCAGCTAGAGCGTAGTGTGGCGAGATAGGATGTACGACTGTTAGTTAGTTGGAAATTTCGAGGACGAAATTTCTTTAAGGAGGGTAGAATTGTAATATCCCGAAATTGGGCCTAGTCGGATTGGGCCGATTGGGCCTTGGGCTTTAGGAAAAATTTGAGTATTATTTTATTATTTGTGTTAGCTCGGGTATGAATTATGTGTGTTTAGCATAGTCTTGTGAAGGCTTGTTTTTATTAATGAGGCTAGAATAATTCTTAGTATTGAATATTTAGTGAAGTAGATTAGGTGAACTTGACACTTAAGTTAATTTAAGTGTTAAATTCTAGCACATGAGGAGTTAGTGGGAAGGTGGTTATGATGCATGAAGGGTTGCTTGAGGGAAGAGGTTCGAGTAGCATGGGTTGCATTTGGAAGATTTTATTTTTATGTATCCTAACATTAAGTGTCGGTCAAGCTTTAATTATGGAAGGTTGGACTTTCAATTTTTATGGCAAGTTGAATATTAGATTAGGAAAGCCTGTATTTTGGGATAAGAATCTTAAGATTTATGGAAGGATGGAGGGATAAGGGGCTTGAATGATGGAGAGTTGTTTTGGAACTATTTTTTATGGTCATTTTGACCATGAATGTGGACGCATAGATGGCTAGGGGGGTTGGCCGAATTTTTGGAAGGATTTAGGAGGAATTAAAGAGGAAATATGGGATTTGGGTGAAGGAATTGGTGTTGGCCGAATTTGGGACTTGGTAGGATGGCATTTTCGGTTTGGTAATAGTAGGTTAGGTGTGCCAAAGTGATTCTTTTCTCATCTTTTTCATTTGTGCCGAAAGTTAGAGTTTTCTTTTCTCTCTAAGTGCTGTTCTTTTGCATAAGCCATTTAGTTTCGGTTTCCCTTCTCTTTGTTTTGTGTTCGAAACTTCAAAGACCATTAAGGTCACTAGCGTTTTCTTCCTCTCTCTATTTGCTAGTTTGGCCGAATCTATCTCCTTTCCCAAACTCTTTCTTTTCCTTTTGATAGTCGAGTTTGTCATCACCTTTGGTAAGGCTTGGCCGAACCCTATAGCCTCTTTCTTTCTTGTCTTTGCTTGAAATTTTAAGAAACACCATAGCCAAATCTTCTAAGCATTCTACTCCCTCCACTTTGGCGTAATCCCTTTTCATCAGTAAAGTGCCGAAACACCATCTCAACCTCGTTTCTATACCTATCTTTGTGTTAGCCGAATATCCCATTACCATTGGGAAGGTTTAGCCGAAACCTTTTTCTCTTATTTGATCTCTTCAAGCAAGGAGGTGGTACGTAATTTCTATCCTAGCAATCGGTGTAGGTTCTCTTTCTTTTAAGTGTGCCGAATCAAGGATTAAGCCTTGGTTTAGGGATGGCCGATTATGCTTGTGCCATGATATGTGTTTCTTGTGATGGTAGCTAGCATTAAGGAGCATTAAAGGAGAAGCTTTCGGGATTTGATTCTTCAAGGTAAGTAAGTGTAGCATTCGGCCAAGGGCCATTCTTTTGGATTTTTGCTTAAAGCCGATTCTAATGTGGGTTGTTTAGGGAATTTCGACAGAGTTCATAATCAAGTGGCGTTTTCGAGATTTAATCGACTGTATCAAATAGGTGCGTAGTTATCGCACTGTCTCTTGATTGTGTGTATGTGTTATATTTATGTATATGTGATATGATGATAATGGTAGCCGAATTAAGGGCTAAGATTGTGAATACCCGTGGTGGGTGATCGAATACTCAGGTCAGTGATTTACGATATTAAATGATCATTGATGAATATATGAAATGTGATGGCATGTGATGCATAATTGTTCAAGTGATATGTTGCCATGATACACATATATGCATGGGATTTGGGATGTGACTATCGAAGGAAAGGGTGTACTTTATGTACGTGGTCTAATGTTAGCCTTGTGCTACATTGGCGCTTGATGTTAGCTATGTGCTTCATCAAGGGAGGTGTTGGCTAGGTGCCACATCTCGGCGGATGATAGCTGTGTGCATCACCGTAGATTGAGGATGACCTCGAGTCACCTCGTGGATACAGATATGTGGATCACTATGTGATCGGTGGCTTAGCCACGGCCTTGGGTAGCAAGTCTGCCAAGGTAAGATATGTGGATCACTATGTGATCGGTGGATTAGCCACGGCCTTCGGCAGGGAGTCTACTAAGGTAGGAGTAACGGATGGACTCGAGGTTGGGTTGGGCTTCATGTTGCATATTTATGCATTTTGCATGACTAATTATGTGGATCAATGTGGATATGGGCCAAGCCCAACATGTGGAATTATGTGGATATAATGCCTTATCATCTGATATGTGATTGATGTGTGGATATGGGCCAAGCCCATACGTGGAGACATGTGAAATAACTATGCACTGAGTCTGTGTGACTCACCCAATTTTTCTCAAACCTTACAGGTGATGCATAAAGCTTGGACCGGGTTGGAGTGGATACGAGGTGGCCCATGCAGAAGATATTTTATTTGTATTACACATTTTATTTATGAAAGGTTATTTATTGTAATAAGGGCCACTTTAAGTATTTAAGGACTTTTTATTATGTTTTAAGTTGGATTGTCGATTATATTATTATTTGAAAATGTTTTATTTTAAACAACTTAATTTTATTTGGAACTTTAATTACACAATGTTTTAGTAAAGACAACAAATTTTTATGTTTTTAACTCTAAGTCAAAAGTTTTTCAAACGTTTTCCGCAGTGGCATTTTGAATTCGGCCGTGGCTCGTGGGCCGGGTTTGGGGTGTTACAGGTCAATTGTTATTTTAGGTGTCTCGAAAAGTGTCTCAAACCGCAATCCATAACAGGTGTGTAATCTCACACCCTTGCTTGTTCTGTTATATGATGTTCTGTGAATCGGCTAAAAGTCGAAATATCGAAAACCAGGAGTATCGACAACTGAGATCACTTGAGCATGCGAACGCTCGTAGAGATAAACTAAGCCACCAGTGTTGGCAATAGACTATTGGGAGTGTCACGAACTCTCTCGTGGGACTTAGTCTGTAATGGGCCTTGTTGAGCCGAAGTGGGCTAAGTGGGCCCAATGGGTTCACGGGCCCACAGGGGTGAAATTCGTGGTAAGTGCCGGATAATTGATGCGACTGCAAAGTCCACAGAACCGAGACTGAAAATGGGCTGATTGGGCCACACGAGCGTGTGGGCCCGTTTGGGCCGAAATTGGACTTTAGGCCCAATTGCACCGTTTTGACCAGAAATGGAACCTGTGTCGCTTGAGGCGACAGTGGGCCTCCAAAAAGGCTATCCGAGGGGTAAATTACCAAAATACCCTTAGTGCGTAAATTATCAAAATACCCTCGATGGGTAAAATTATCGAAATTACCGTTTTACCCCTAAACGAAAAAATGACCGTTATACCCTTAGTGGTAGTTTAAATGAGGTTTGTGTGATTTTTATATAACTATATATGATCGTGATACACTGCGTTCATAACATATTACATTGGGTTGGGTTTTGCTGATTTGGAGGAAGTACCGTTATAGTGGCATTGCCACGTATTCTTATTTTAGTGGCTCAGCCACGTATACCGTTATCAACAGCTAGGCTGCACCATTGGAGAGTTTGGCTGGGTGGGTCAACATGGTCCCTACATGAAGAGATTGGTTGGTACGGGTGGAGAGTTTGGTTGGTATGGGTTGGGTACATGTCCATTGCATTGATATGATTTTGGGGCTTAGGCCCAGATTGTTATCGAATAGGGCTCGGGCCCAGATTATGACCATAATAGGGGATTACACACTGAGTTCTCGTAACTCACCGTTTCTTTTAACCGTGCAGGTAATCCCTAGCCTTAGAGGATTTGGAGCTGCAAAGGACTCGGACGTGGCCACACGTCGGATATGATTTCAGATTGAACTTAGCGATTTAAGTTTAATCTATTTTATTATAAATTATTGGGTTAATAATTTCTGTAATAAGGCCATTGGTTTTTTTTCCTTTTAACTTTTATTTGGTATTTCTTTTTATTACGAACTGCTGGTCTGTTAAACACGGGTTTTTAAAACTTTAATCACTGTTTTCAAAATATCACGTATTCGCAAATGTGAGAATCAAACTTCCGCAACAAACAAGGTTTTGAAATAATAATGTTTTTGCAAGGGAATGACTTTGAGCAAATTGAGTTTTGTTTATAAGCAACGAAAATCGGGATTTTAAAAGATAGAAAGTTTTGATTCGAAAAAGGGTTTTTCAATGAGCATATAATTTTCAAACAACACTTGATGTGGCACGTTAGATCCGGTCATAACGTCTAGGCCGGGTTTGGGGTGTTACAGTTTTTATGATATAAGGACTAAATTGTAAAAATGTGGAAATATTAGGGGCAAAAGTGTAAAGTTGCCTTAATGTGTATTTTGGACTAAATTGAATAGAATGATGATTGAATTAGTTAAATTTGATTACATATAAATCAAGAAAAGTGAAATTCAGATTTAGATTGGGGAAAACAAGGTTTTGGACTAGTCGATCTGTTTCGTCGTTTTAGCGATCGAGGTAAGTTCGTATGTTAATAAGCATTATTGAAATTATGTTTTAAATGATTTATATTTAAATTGTTGATAAATATGATTGTACGGAAACGTTCGATGACGATTCGACAAGTATGAAATCCCAGTTGAACCTTAGGAATATATTAGGATACAAATGGCATGTCATTAGGGATTATGTGATTTGGGTGCTAGTCCGTACGTCCTACCAGTGGCTGAGTTATCCGGCATGTGTTGTGGATTCTCGTCAGCTTGTTTGAGCAGCACTGTGTAGCTACGTCATGACCGTCAGCTTGTGTGAGAAGACCCGTTGATAGTTTGAGAGTGAGCAATATATGTGATATGAGATTGAGATAGCTTCGGGTATATATGTGGCACTTAGGGTGTGTGATTCCTCAGTATCCTATAGTATTCCAAATGGTTCAACGGGTATATCGAAGATATGAAATGGTGAGAAATAGATACATATCAGTACAGGTATGTAAGGAAACCATATAAGCATTAAATCTATGGAAATTGTGAGTTCATAGTTAATGATGTGATTGAATATATGTTAACATTGTGATTAAATGTTTTGTAGTATGTTATTTTCATAATCTTGAATGGTAATTGAATGGTGAGATTCGCTTATCATTTCATACAAGCTTACTAAGCTTTATAGCTTACATTATTTATTTTTCCATGTTTTATAGTGAAATCAAAGTTAGCTCGGATTTGGGAATCGTCGGAGACTTCATCACACTATCAAGCTATCACTTTGGTACTGTTGAATCTGTGTATTTGGTATATGGCATGTATAGGAATTATGGTCATTTTGGTATACGTTAGTAATGGATTTGGCCATTTGAATTGGCTTGTAAATGTTAAGTGTTTGATTTTGTGTATAGCCATGTGAGTTGCCTTATTTTGGCATATTTAGTGATGTATATATATGTACTAATGGTCTTTGTTGTGTGATTGGTAATTGCTATATAAATGCTTGTAGTAAATGCTTGTTGTGAATTCGTATTTAGAGTATCATATAGTTGATAATTGAGAACTGGTATTGCTTGTGATTTAGGTAAAGTGATGCATAAATGAAAGTGAAAATTTAAGTGATTTGAGAATGTGAAATTGGCATGAATGGAATAGCATATTGTGTTACATGTGTGCTTTGTTGATGTTGGTATTGAAATGATATGAATTATGCTTGGTTAAGGTTGGTTGAGAGCCTATTTATGCCATTTTTTGTGCCAACTGGTTTTGTGTAGGTGTATGATATTTACGTGAGCAAAATGGCTTGGTAAATAGCCTATTTTTGTCCACACGAGCAGAGACACGGGCGTGTGTCTCAGCCATGTGTGACACACAGTTCGGTGACACGGTCGTGCGTCCCCTAGTGTTGAATTAGAAATCAAGTCAGTATACTCCACACGGCCTAGCACACGGGTGTGTGACTTAACCGTGTGGCATAAGTCAATATACCCTACAGGTTTGGCACGACCTAGCACACGGCCTGGCACACGGGAGCGTGTGGCCATTTCGAAGGGCACACGAGCTGGTCACACGGGCGTGTGGTTGGTCGTGTGACCCAAGTCAGGGAGTTACACGGGGTCAGACACGGGCTGAGACACGGCCATGTGTTCCCATTTCGAATGTCCACACGGCCTGTGACACGGGCTTGTCTTTGGCCATGTGAGACACATGGCCGGGCCACACGGGCGTGTGTCCTCTGTATTTTGAGAAATTTTCTAAGTTTTCTAAAAGTTTCCTAAGTTATCGATTTAGTCCCGAACCACTCCTAATGCATGTTTTGGGCCTCGTAGGCTTGTATTAGGGACAATGTGAATAATGTTGAATGATGATTACACGAAATTGGAATATGTAAGTGAAATGTATGTTTAATTGTGTAATAAGTCCGGTAATGCTCTGTAACCCTATTCCAACAATGAATACGGGTGAGGGGTGTTACAACTGCGACACGGTCATCACCTTGGATGAACTCCATGAAAAACTCATTAACAAAGAGTTTTCCTTACACAATTCATCACCTTTCCCAAGATCTCCAATTTCTGCCAACCCCACACATACACAACGCTCCAACCAGCGATCACCAAGCAATCATCCACCATGGTCTGCTCATCCTCCAACTCAACATTCACCTTTCATCAGTCCAACCGACCAATGCGTCCATTTCTGGGAAAATGTCAATGGTGTCGTGCTCAAGGTCATGTTATCTTTTAGTGTTCTCTCTTCTGCCAATAGTTTCCTCATGCGTCCCCACCATCACGAGCTACCAGTTCATTGCCACTTCGTGCACCTCCTCCTTGGCAAAGTCAAGAACATGTTGTTGCCACTTCAACATCACTCTCAATTGATCCTTAGCTATTAGACAGTGGTGCAATCCATCATATAACAACTGACCTTCAAAACCTCAACAATCCCAACCCCTATACCGGACCAGATGAAATAATGATTGGAAATGGTTCTGGAATTCCTATAACATACGGGTTCAAATTCTCTCCCTACTCCTTCTCACTCTTTTACTCTTTCTAATGTTCTTTGTGCTCCAACCATGAAACGTATTTTAATTTCCATTTCTCAATTTTGCAAATCTTACAATGCCTCTGTTGAATTCTTACCATCTTCTTTTTTTTTTTTTTTGTAAAGGACCTGTAAACAGGAGCAATTCTCTTCCAAGGCCAACCTAAAAATGGTGTCTATGAGTGGCCCATTTTTCCTCCTCATCACCGTTACTTGCTTTCTCTACAACAAAGACCATGTCCCCTACCTGACATCATATACTTGGTCACCCATCTCTATCAACGTTCAAACACATGGTCATCATTCGATTTGGATGTCACTAGTCCTTGTTATCTCAACTTTAATTGTAATTCTTGTTTATGTTATAAAAGTCATAAACTACCATTTTTTGCATCTACATTATCCACTTCTTCTCCCCTTGAGATTGCCTTCACAGATCTTTGGATCTCACCAGTTTACTCCATTGACAACTTTAAATATTTTATTCTCTTTATTGATCACTTCACCAAATATATCTGGTTGTATCCGCTGAAACGTAAATCCGATGCTGGTAATGTATTTAATTTTCTTTTTGCAAGAATGATTGTAGTTGTGAACTGTCAAATTCAATCAACTCTCGGATTTGATTAAGGACTACGCTTTCCATTCAATAAGATTTTTTCCCTTTATCTCTATAATCATTTTCATTATTTTTCTTATTATGTTTATCTAATTATTGTTATTGATGTTTGATTTGAATTTCGATATGAACTAATCGCCTAAACGGTAGTGAATTAATAGTAGGTTAATAGATTAATAATTGACATAGGTTAAAGATGGATATAGATTTATGACAAGATTGATTATTCAATTTCTTTTTCATAATTAACTTAGGTGACATAAGTTAAGGAATAAATTGAGGGAGAACACGACGAGAAGTTGGCTTAACATTAGCAATATAGTTCATTAATTTACAAACTCACTAGAATATAAACCTAGGCAGTAGGGGATCGATAATAGTAACGGTCAAAGATTTAGTTAATTCTTATAAACTATATAAATACTTATAGTTTGATAACCTTAGTTAGAAACCCTAATTCTAGCAATAGCTAAAATTGGTTAATTATGTTTATAAAATAAGAGAAATGATTTGGAAAATGAAAGTTTGAGTATTATATGATCTAAAAACAATATTGATAGTCAAACAAATATTAAATTCAGGTATTAGATAGTGAATTAAGCCATTTAAAATTTATTAGTTAAAATTGATTATCATCATCATCCAACACCTCAAATTTATGCGGGAATATGACAAGCAAAGGGGCCTGCTGGATCAGCTCCCTCACATGGGGACCGAACCACCGAAGTCATATCATTCGAATTTCGAAACACTTGGCACCCTATGGGTTCTTCGACTAATTTGATGAAGACGTTACAATATTTTCTGAACCTGAAAATACCACCATTTCATTTAGTGGTCTAAAATAAAAGTTGCTTGTAAGGTTTTTGTACCTTCCAGTGAGTAAACCTTTTAATTATTCCTTTTAACGTCCTTGAAAAAGTATTAAATTTTCAAAAATAAATTTGCCCAAGAAATTAAATCATTTTTTAAATTCATTTGAGCTTTAACTTTATTATTTAATATTTAAACTCCACCTAACTTAGTTTTTAATATATATAAAAAATAACAAGTATCTATATTATTGATTAATTTTTTATTTGAGTTAATGCTACTATTTATTCGAACATCAACTCAATTGAAGAAAATAAAAAAAAAACTTAGAAAAAATGACATATTAGTATGAGATAAATAATTTAATTTTAAAAAACTAAAGATTCTCTATTTTCTTTCTTATCCTTCCATGCATTTTTTATATTTTTTGTTTTATTAAAATCATTTACATTTTTTTCTTTATTAGTAATCATTTTTAAAATATATATAATTATTAGTTAAATAATTTCTATTTTATATTATTTTAATTTTTCACTTAATTTTTTATTTCTATATCTCACCCTCAAGATTGGTGTCCATAACTTTTTTTTATTAAAGGATAACGGGAAGGGTAGTTTAGATTTGAGTCAAAAACTTGATATCAATAAAAATATATATAGTTATAATAAAAAAATGTAAAATATAATATAACGGACAATTAAATTATGATAAATTAAAATATAAGAATTAAATCTCCACGTCAAGTAAAGTATATGGACAAAAACTATAATTGAACTTATTATAATGTAAACATTATAAAATATGTTAAATTAATTATGTTTTGAATATAATAAAAGAAACAAATGCAAAATTCTAAATATTAAATAAAAGAAGATATCTGCGAGACCGGGATTGCTATTTGTATTGATTAAACAAATTGTTGGAATTCCTAAAGTGATAAATTCTCAAAAAGTCGTATATTCTTCTTGTTGATTAACGATGATTACAATATCAGGCAATCTCGTCATATATTTAATCCTGCCCAAATATGTTTGCAAGCCAGATAATTGTTTCTTCAACATAGTTGTATCTCTTTTCGGAAGACGATTGAGTCCCCCTATCTTTTGTTCTGTTCTCAAGTCCTTAAACTTATGAAGCTTCATTTCTATAGTGGGCCAATTTGTTAACATACCACCGAGCCATTTTTTATTAGCATAATGACACCGAGCCCTTATTGCAACCCGCGCCACCGAATAAGTGGCTTTATTTTTGGTACCAACAATTAAGAATTGTTTTCCCTTACAATAAATAATATAGAAGAGATTGGAAGAATTTGGATTGTCTGTTATAGATCTTAATAAAATCTGAATTCTAATTACCGAAATGTGGTATACATTGAATCTTAATAAGTAAGGAGGGGACTCAGTTTCAAAGACTTTAGAGTTTTCAATCTTGCACTGATCGCAAAGCAAAGTTGGAGGACTCTAAAGAACCTAAATGCTTTTTGAGATCGGATTATCAAAGGCTTTTACTATCCAAATAAAACCTTTATCGAAGTTGAGTGAGGTCCAAAGGGATCTTGGGTTTGGAGTGAAGTGGAATGTTTGAAATGGTAAAAGCTTTCGAATTTAGCATGACAAATGGCTATTAAGGAATGAGAAGGGTTGAGTTCAATCGCCTTTCCTGAGGGACAATGAATCATTTTGGAATCAGATAACAGGGACTTGATCTCTTCTCTTCAATCAAAGATTTGCACTGTTGGGAGGCTTAATATGTTGAGCTTGATATTTGAAGCATCTTTGCTTCAACCAGTGTTTTTCATGCCCTTTTGACTTGGTATTGTACCCCTATATGCTCTTACTATTATGCTAGAAAGAAATAGGGTTGTTTTTTAAATTATATGAATCTCTGGTTTTACGTCCAGAAATTCTACTTGGTAAAAACAATATAATATTGATATAATACTTTAGTCAAGCTTGATTTGTCCATGATTACATTATGAGTGTAATTGCTCATACATTCCAGCCTTATTCAGTGGGCTTACATTAAATTAATGTTTGGCTTGTTGTAATAGCTTACGACAACCCCAAAAAAATTGGGGTCTTATTATAAAAGGCGCTATAATAGTCATTTAGGACCCTCCACTAAATAGGATATCCAAACCAATATTGTAATAAGATTGAGTTAATATTGTTATTTTACCCTCTACATTTATCTTCTGTGATTTTTTAAAAAAAATTATTAAAAGGTATACCAACCAATTGATATTTTTTTCTTATGCTATTATAGTAATATTCCTTTGAACTACGCATAGAAAAACTACTACAATATTCATTCCATTTCATTTTACTCAACAAACTATTATACTCATTTCATTTCATTATAATTCAATTCTATTCACTTATAAGCGCCGCTAAAACAATTTGCGTCGCTTTGATAAGCGCCGCAAAAAATGCCGCTATAGATAACACTGCTAAATTTTGCGCGTTTATGTGTAAAAATGCCGCTATAGAACATGACCTTTAGCTGCGCCTTTCCCACAAATGCCGCTAAAGAACATGACCTTTAGCAGCGTTGTAACAACCTAATTTAGGGGCTATGCATTTGATGTGTTTTTGTGTGTATGCTTTGTGTAATATGTTTGTTTAGGGTGTATGGGAGTCTAGGAAAGACCCGGGGAAAAGCCGGAGCCCTGGCTAAAATTTTCTTTTTAGGCACTTTAGCGGAGAAGCTAGCTGGAATAGGACTTAAGGGATTATGTTGGTGTTTGGTTGACACAAGAAAAGGAGTGGCAGAGTGGCAAGGAGACGCCACTTAAGATGCTGGTAAGTGACGCCACAGGGAGTAGGAAAGGGAGCAGGTTCAAGTCACAAGTAGCTCATTTTGGGAGTTCTTTTTGGCGTCAGGGAGAGCAGAGGCAGAATTCGACTGGGACACTTCAGGATAGGGGAGTGGACTGAGTCAAATAATTTGATTGAATGGCAGAGAGGAAAAAGTGGAGTTTGAAGTGTTCAAAATATTTCAAACGGGTGATCAGTAGGAATTTGAGGAGAAAAGAAAGGGATGGGCATTGTGAGCTTGGTGTTGGCCAAATTTCAAACTCATAGTAGGAGGGGAATCGGTTTTGTTTGGTTAGGGTATGCCGAATTTCTACTTTGGAAACATAGGCTTTTTGTTCTCAAAAGAGTGCATTTTCAACTTTTGGGTGGGTAAGTGCCGAAAATTTTGTATAGTCAAGTGAGAGTTCTCTTCCCATTTTCGGCATTTAAGGTTTTCTTTCATTCTCTTCTTCATTTTCTACTAAAGCCGAACTTACTCAAGTCTTGCCGAAAATTCTTCTTCTTTACCATTCCTACCACTTCTTTTCATTTAATTTTTATTCTTCTTCTCTCAATTGTTTCTTTCTCAAAAGTCGAAACCTCTAACCCTATTCTCATCTCCATTTCTATGCTATAGCCGAATGTCCCTTGTCCATAGTTCTCTTCTCTGATTTCTTCTACAAGCTGAATCATCATAGCTTTCTCTTTTTCATCTTTTCTTTTGATCTCTGCTAAAACCGAAAATTCCTAAGTCCCATTTTTAGTTCTTTTATTTTATTTTTAAGCTCTTTCATCTTCTTCCCTGTCATTGTCGAATTCTCTCTTAAGCGATAGCCGAATCTCCTGTGTTAAGGTAAGTGGCGACTTCTTTTAACTCTTTATTATCTCTTTCGGTTTCTGGAAGCCAAAGCCGAATGGCTAATTGGCTTGGTAAGGCCATCGTTGGATTTTTTTTATTCTTATTGTTTCTTGTGTTCTCTTTGGGGCGCTATTTCGGGAATTGAAGGGAATTCAAATCACCTAAATCCCTAAGCCAGAAACCGTCAATATCTGAACTCTATCTCTCTTTTCGGGATTTCAAGGTAAGGTTGTTCTTTTTAGATTTTGTTTAGGCTCGTTATCGTATTCGTTACCTTAACCCTATATTGTGGTTTAACAACCATATTTTATTATAGTAGCATCTGACAAGATCTTTTGATGGAATCCAATATTGATCAAGCAAAGAAGGGGGTTGGACACTGTAACACCCCAAACCAGGTCTACGCGTTAAGACGAGATTTGGTTTGTCACACAGATCGACATCCATTTAATTCTCTAATGTTTTAGGTAAAACAGTTCTATAAAACCTTTTGAAAGTGAAGTAAATAAAAATTAAAAAAATGATTTAAAATCGATGAATTGAGAAATACTAGTTTGAAATCTTATCATTTAGTATTTAATTATCAAAAACCTTTAAGTAGTTTTTAAAGAGTTCAGAAGAATTTGAAATCAAGAATAGTTAAAGTATCTCAACTGTTTTAAAACAAATTTTTAAGAAAACCTTATAGAATTAACATAAGCCCATATTAAGTGTCTTAAAAACAAAATTAAATCCATCCACACATAAAAATCCATAAAAAATATTAATAAAGGCCTTATTACATCATACCCAAAATAGTAATTAAAAGAAATCACTTAATAAAAGTTCATAGTTTATAAAACCCATGTCCGCAGTATGGCCTCCACGAAGTCATCCTCGGCCCAAGCCTCCGTCAATTGCCATTACCTGAGATGGATAAATAAACAGATTGGGTTACTCAGAACTCAGTGTGTAACTCACTTACCGCATTCTTTGGGCCAGATCATCAAGACATTATTTTGGGCTTGAGCCCATTTACGGATTTAACAATATAATAAATGAAATGCATGTAAAATGAAATTTCCCAACCAAACCTAATTTCCATCCGCTACACACCTCCCGTACCAACCAACACTCCTGTGGGGATCAAGTCAACCCACCCCGCCAACACACCAATCGTAGGCATAAAGCCATTTTAAATAATATTGTGGTGCACCACCGAACTAGATTGTGACAAAGTCACCGAACTAGATGCATTAAGCCATTAAAAATTTGTGGCAGAGCCACCGAACTAGATTTTTGGCAACAGGCCTTTCTTCTCTTCATCAAATATCCCAACCCATGCTAACATGTATGCATAACAATAAATATATATATATCTATATGATAATTTAACAGAAAACCCATAATACATGTAAGTCTATATTTCAAGTTTTTATTATGGCCCACAAGACAAAATAGCAATTAGCCCAATTTAACGATCTAGCAGTTTTTCGGCCCAATTTAACGATCTAGCAGTTTTTCGGCCCAATTTAACAATCTAGCAGTTTTTCGGCCCAATTTAACGATCTAGCAATTTTTCGGCCCAATTTAACTATCTAGCAGTTTTTCAGCCCAATTTAACGATCTAGCAGTTTTTCGACCCAATTTAACGATCTAGCAGTTTTTCGGCCCAATTTAACAATCTAGTAGTTTTTCGGCCCAATTTAACAATCTAGCAGTTTTTCATGCATTTACACAAAAGTGTTAATTACTACGTATTTTTCTGATTTTACCCTCTTTATGATTTTATCCCAATACTTACGGTTTAGTATCTAACCCGAGAGATTAGTGTGAAGTTACACACCTGGTTATTGTGAGAACTAGACTTTCCCGCTCGGCGATGCCTAAACATTTATCATGCTTGATTAGCACACTAATACTTATAAAACTATACTAATGATAAGCGATCTAGATCCTTACCCTCGGAATCTCGAACAACAACTATTTGCGATTTCTCTCCGATTGATGGTTCATAACCCGATGAAGAACCACGAACAAACAATGGCTCGGGGGTACGTACGACTTCAAATAATCGATTTTCACCGGCAGAGGGTCCACAACCCGATGGAAAGTCTCGGATTCCCGACACAGCCCTTCGTTTGAAATTTGAGGGTATAGTAGAACCACCCCTCTTCCAAACACTATTTGCCGCTCTTTTTGAACCTATTTTGTTTGCCCCAAAATCTTACGTTCACGGAAAAATAATAATCGAGCGATAGAGTCCCCTAAAACGAAATCGATTAGTAGTCCATCTAAAACGATATAACAAGTAATATAGAAATCCTTACCTTAACACTTCAATTCAATTTTCTAACGAGTCACGAAGATTATGAATACCCCGAGTTCGGCCTTCTTTGACATTATAAAGTGAATAGGATTGTTTAAAGAAAAGAATAAACATTATTATTTTCGATCAAAAGACCCTCTAAACAGTATGCATATTCGGCTAGAAAATAAAGAAATGAAAAGGGTTCTTACCACTTGGCTTGAAAGAATGATTATGAAGAGAGAAATATGTGAGAAGATGGTTCGGCTAAGAAAACAATTTTGATGGAAATGATGCTAGCAACATTCGGCCATGGAGAAAAGTAGAAAAGAGAAAATGTGTTTCGGTTTTCAAGGATGTAAAAGAAACAAAGGGAGGGATTTGGGGCAAAAGAGCATTTGGCCCAAGAGTAGAAAAGAAAGAGATGAAAAATGGCCTTAGTGCTATGGTGATTTCAGCACTAGAGAGGAAGAGCTTGAGAGATTAGGCAAAAATTGAGGCCAAATGGTCAAAAACAATGACCAAAAGAAGAAAACAAGAATGCTCATAATGCACCAATTGCATTCGGTTTAGGGAGAGAAAATGAGAAGAAAGTTTTGTGAAAAGAAACCCCAAAAATGACCAAACATGCTACCATCCTTACCTATGCTACCAAAATATTCGGCCATCCCCCCTTAGACCACAAAACCGTCCATGTTCATGGACAAATTGACCATTCAAAGCTTCCAAAACAAAGCCCTTGATTCATGCCTTATGTCCCCTTATCATACCAAAATTTCTTGATTCCATACCTTAAGTTAGTACTTACCTTATTCCCTTAGTCTACTTTCCATAAATGAAAAAGTCCATCCTTACCATAAGTATTGCTTGGCCGACACTTGCCATACAAGTGCAAAAATAGAAGTCATCTAATTGCTATCCAAAGAATTCGAACATCTCCCCTCATGCAATTACTCATGCG
The DNA here is from genome assembly GCA_005393395.2 of Gossypium australe. Classification (NCBI taxonomy): domain Eukaryota; kingdom Viridiplantae; phylum Streptophyta; class Magnoliopsida; order Malvales; family Malvaceae; genus Gossypium; species Gossypium australe. The sequence goes on from CM016614.1 coordinate 50,701,274, forward strand.
CCAACACCACCTTGCCAATTACTCATCTTATGCTAATTTTAGACACTTAAATTAACTTAAGTATCAGGGTCACTTGATCCACTTCAGTAACTTCTCAATACTAAAAATTATTCTATACCCGAATAATTCTATGCCCTTTTCAAGGCTATAATAAACACAAAAAAGAAGAAAAGAAAATTTTTATTCATAAGCTAAACACCAAAACATACAATATATCAATACTCGGATTTTTAGGGTGTTACAACTCTACCCTCCTTAAAGAAAACATTGTCCTTGAAATTTACCTGGTTAAAAGAGGTGAGGATATTGTTGTCGAATTGCATCCTCAGGCTCCCACGTAGCTTCCTCCGCTCCGTGATTACGCCATAAAACCTTGACCAATGGCACGGTCTTCTTTCTTAGCACTTTAATATCTCGGTCTAAAATTTCCACTGGTTCCTCCTCAAAAGACAAATCTGATCTCAATTCCACTTCTTCTACCGGTACTATGTGAGACGGATCCGATCTATAGCGCCTCAGCATGGAAACATGGAAAACATTATGAATTTGACTCAACTCCGGAGGTAATTCAATCTGATAGGCCACTGAACCAACACGCTTCATCACACGATATGGTCCAATGAACCTAGGGCTCATCTTGCCCTTCTTTCCAAATCTGAAAATTTTCTTCCAAGGTGAGACCTTCAGAAAGACCTGTTCCCCCACAGCAAACTCGATATCCTTACGCTTCAGGTCTGCATACGACTTCTGTCTATCCGAAGCTTCCTTTAACCGTGCTCGAATAACTTTTACCTTTTCTTCCGTCTCAGATATAAACTCAGGACCCAACATCTGCCATTCGCCCAATTCAGTCCAACAAGTAGGAGTATGACACTTACGACCATACAATGCCTCGTAGGGTGCCATCTGAATGCTAGACTGATAGCTATTGTTATACGCAAATTCTGCCAGCGGTAGAAAATCCTCCCAACTACCTCTGAAGTCAAATACACAACCTCTTAACATGTCTTCCAAAATCTGAATTACTCTTTCTGACTGACCATCTGACTGAGGATGAAAAGCCGTACTGAAGTTTAACTTTGTTCCCAAAGCTTCATGCAGAGCTTTCCAAAATCGTGATGTAAATCTAGAATCCCTGTCTGATATAATAGACACTGGTACCCCATGCAACCTCACGATTTCAGATACATACAGCTTAGCCAATTTCTGTAATGAGTAATCCGTACGAACTGGAAGAAAATGAGCAGTCTTCGTCAATCGATCAACTACTACCCATACGGAATTTTTCTTAGTAGGTGTTAAAGGCAACCCATTAACAAAATCCACTGTTATCCGCTCCCATTTCCAAAGGGGAATCTTTACCGGTTGTAATAAACCTGACGGCAATTGATGCTCCGCCTTCACTTGTTGACAAGTCAAACATTTTCCCACAAACTCAAAAATCTCACGCTTCAACCCTGGCCACCAAAACCGTTCACAGAGATCTCGATACATCTTATTTCCTCCGGGGTGCATAGCATAAGGGCTATTATGCTCCTCCCGTAGAATCACTTGCCTCAAATCTGAGTCCTTAGGCATACAAACTTTTCTACGAAAACACAGTACTCCATTCGTGTTTATACCAAAATCCCCTATTTCACCACTCTCAACTTGCTGAATTAAGGGTCCCAGCTTTCTATCTGATATCTGTTTTTCCTTGATTTGTGCTAGCCACAGAGGCTTCACCTGAAGTTCTGCTAACAGACTACCATCCTCATACAAACTCAAATGAGCAAACATTGCTCTCAAATCAGATACCACCTTACGACTTAACGCGTCAGCTACCACATTAGCATTTTCAGGATGATACTCGATTGAGAAATCATAATCCTTTAACAGTTCTACCCATCTTCTTTGTCTCAAGTTTAACTCCTTCTGAGTAAGAAGATACTTAAGACTCTTGTGATCCGTATAGATGATAGACTTCTCACCGTAGAGATAGTGCTTCCAAATCTTTAGAGCAAACACTACCGCAGCTAACTCCAAGTCATGCGTAGGGTAGTTTACTTCGTGCGGTCTCAGCTGACGAGAAGCATAAGCCACCACCTTTCCATTTTGCATCAGCATACAACCCAAACCCGTGTGAGACGCATCACAATAAACGATAAATTCTTTTCCAGCCTCAGGCTGAATCAAAACTGGTGCTTCCGTTAGAATCTTCTTCAATTTCTCAAAACTCTCTTGATGTTTTTCAGTCCATACATACGGTACTCCCTTCCGCAACAGTTTAGTTAGGGGTACAGCAATCAACGAAAACCCCTCAACAAAGCGTCTATAATAACCAGCCAAACCCAAGAAACTCCGAATCTCAGCTACCGACTTTGGTGGTTTCCAATCCAGTACAGCCTCAATTTTTCGAGGATCCACCCTTATTCCTTCGGCTGATACCACATGACCCAAGAAAGTCACTTCCCTTAACCAGAACTCATATTTACTGAATTTGGCATAAAGTTGCTTATCACGAAGTAACTGCAATACTATACGCAAATGCGAGTCATGCTCCTCTTCATTCCTTGAATATACCAAAATGTCATCTATGAACACTACCACAAACCGGTCTAAATATGGTTGAAAGACCCGATTCATCATGTCCATAAATGCGGCTGGTGCATTGGTCAACCCAAACGGCATCACCAAAAACTCATAATGTCCATAACGAGTTCGAAATGCCGTCTCATGAATATCTGCTTCTTTCACCTTAAGTTGGTGATAACCCGATCTCAAATCAATTTTAGAGAAAACTGAAGCTCCTTTCAATTGGTCAAACAGGTCATCAATTCTCGGCAAAGAATACCTATTCTTGATCGTCAATTTATTCAATTGCCTGTAGTCAATGCACATACGCATCGACCCATCCTTCTTCTTAACGAACAAAACTGGTGCTCCCCAAGGAGACATACTCGGTCGAATAAAACCCCGATCCAGTAATTCTTGAATTTGAGCTTTAAGCTTCGCCAACTCCTTCGGTGCCATTCTATAAGGAGCAATGGACACTAGAGCCGTTCCGGGCAAAAGCTCAATACCAAATTCTACTTCCCGATCTGGAGGTATACCAGGAAGTTCTTCAGGAAATACATCTGGAAATTCCTTCACCGTTCTCACATCTTCCACTGATAACTCTTTGGCATCCAAAGCACTAATAAAATCTAGGAATGCTCCATACCCTTTCCGCACCAACTTTACTGCCTTAAACGCAGATACCACATTTGCCAAGTAATTCCTTCATTCGCCTATCATTACTACTTCCTTATCATCCGAAGTTTTTATTGACATCCGATTTTCAGCACAATCCAAATGCGCCCGGTGCTTAACCAACCAATCCATGCCCAGAATGAGATCGAACTCACCGAAAGGCAATTCCATCAAATTCGCCAAAAATATTTCTCCTTGAGTTTCTAAGGGCACGTCTCTAAATAGTTTATTTACAATTACTGACTGTCCTAAAGGACTAATTACCATCATCTCACTATCGGAAATTTCAGGTTCTAAATTCAAGTTTCCAGATATGGCGCTAGCAACATACGAGTGGGTAGAACCAATATCTATCAAAGCAGTAACAGGTACATCAAAGATGAAGAACGTACCAGTTATTACATCAGGTGCATTGCCATCCTCGCGGCGTCTAACTACATAGACCAGTCCTGGCTGTCTTGCATCCATGTTACCTCTAGAACCATTGCCTCGACCCAGTGCACCTTGACCACGTCCAGCCCCATTACCACCACGACCTGGTCCACGGCCTCTCGGTGGCTGCTGAATTCCTCTTGCCGACTGTGCATCAGTAATACGAACTTCCTGAGTCGTATCCATTCGTCGAGGGCAATTCCTATACTGATGATCCATTGAACCACATTTATAACAAGCACTCGTTTTCCTCCAGCACTCTCCGGAATGCCGTTTCCCACATTCAGTACAATCTCGACTCTGATTAATAGTTACAAGTGCTTTACCTTGAGCTGGCTCATCATTCCGAGGCCTCTTCTGAAACCTTTTTGAAGAACCCGAATACTTTATATCCCTCTTGCCTCTAACTCTTTCCCGATTTTGACGTTCTGAGCTCTTAGCCTCTTCGGCTATCTTGGCTTTCTCCACAAGCGTGGCAAAAGTTCTAACTTGTTGTGGGGCTATCAGAACCCGCAACTCATCATTCAACCCATCCTCAAAGCGTACACAACGCTCATGATCCGTTGGCACTATTGTTCGAGCATAGCGACTCAAGCGTAAAAACTCAGCCTCATACACTGCCACCGTCTTATTTCCTTGAATCAGATTCAAAAATTCCTTCCTTCGGGCATCCATATAACTTGTTCCTACATATTTCCCCTGAAAGGCAGCTTTAAAGAATTCCCAAGTAATCAATGCAGCCTCGGTGCCTTCTCAAACAGTAAGCCACCATTGATACGCCTCGTCTCTTAGCAAGGACACGGCTCCTCTCAGTTTCTACTTGACGGTGCATTCCAAATCATCCATAATCTGCTCCACAGCTTCGAGCCAATATTCTGCCACATTCGGAGCTACACCGGAGACACCTCTAAAAACTTCTGCACCACTTGACTTGAGTCGTTCCGATATCGACCCACGAGCTGTTGGCCCAGCTCTAGTTCCAGCGACCCTTTCAAGGACTCGCAACATTGCTCGTGTCAAAGCATTATCTTCTTCCATATGATCATGTGATCCCGTCTCACTCTCGAGTGACGCAGGTGCATCCATTTCCGGCATATGACCCGGCGCTTCAGTTGCACCTCTAACACCTCGTCCTCTACCACGACCACGTCTACCGCGTCCACGACCACGTCCTCTAGTGCTCATAATGACTAATTCGATTTAATCTGATTACAAGTTTTATGAATCAGAATACTATTTCAGTGTTTATTAACGATATTTTATGAGATTCAAGAGATAAAGTTGTTTTTCGCAACACATCCTATAGTTTCAATCTCTATGATTTTCAACATCTAAAACTAGAAGTTCTAGAGTGTTCCTATGATCATATCATTATAATAATCATTCAGTAATGAATACTTACTTGACTTGGTGCCGGATGCTTGTGGTGCCATACTAACTTTAAAACATAATTAAAATAATTTCATACGGAAGTTATTTGTTGAACCCAACCACAACCGAGTTCTGAAACTGGCTCTGATACCATTAAATGTAACACCCCAAACCAGGTCTACGCGTTAAGACGAGATTTGGTTTGTCACACAGATCGACATCCATTTAATTCTCTAATGATTTAGGTAAAATAGTTCTATAAAACCTTTTGAAAGTGAAGTAAATAAAAATTAAAAAAATGATTTAAAATCGATGAATTGAGAAATACTAGTTTGAAATCTTATCATTTAGTATTTAATTATTAAAAACCTTTAAGTAGTCTTTAAAGAGTTCAGAAGAATTTGAAATCAAGAATAGTTAAAGTATCTCAACTGTTTTAAAACAAATTTTTAAGAAAACCTTATAGAATTAACATAAGCCCATATTAAGTGTCTTAAAAACAAAATTAAATTCATCCACACATAAAAATCCATAAAAAATATTAATAAAGGCCTTATTACATCATACCCAAAATAGTAATTAAAAGAAATCACTTAATAAAAGTTCATAGTTTATAAAACCCATGTCCGCAGTATGGCCTCCACGAAGTCATCCTCGGCCCAAGCCTCCGTCAATTGCCATTACCTGAGATGGATAAATAAACAGATTGGGTTACTCAGAACTCAGTGTGTAACTCACTTACCGCATTCTTTGGGCCAGATCATCAAGACATTATTTTAGGCTTGAGCCCATTTACGGATTTAACAATATAATAAATGAAATGCATGTAAAATGAAATTTCCCAACCAAACCTAATTTTCATCCGCTACACACCTCCCGTACCAACCAACACTCCTGTGGGGATCAAGTCAACCCACCCCACCAACACACTAATCGTAGGCATAAAGCCATTTTAAATAATATTGTGGTGCACCACCGAACTAGATTGTGACAAAGTCACCGAACTAGAGGCATTAAGCCATTAAAAATTTGTGGTAGAGCCACCGAACTAGATTTTTGGCAACAGGCCTTTCTTCTCTTCATCAAATATCCCAACCCATGCTAACATGTATGCATAACAATAAATATATATATCCATATGATAATTTAACAGAAAACCCATAATACATGTAAGTCTATATTTCAAGTTTTTATTATGGCCCACAAGACAAAATAGCAATTAGCCCAATTTAATGATCTAGCAGTTTTTCGGCCCAATTTAACAATCTAGTAGTTTTTCGGCCCAATTTAACGATCTAGCAGTTTTTCGGCCCAATTTAACGATCTAGTAGTTTTTCGGCCCAATTTAACAATCTAGCAGTTTTTCATGTATTTACACAAAAGTGTTAATTACTACGTATTTTTCTGATTTTTCCCTCTTTACGATTTTATCCCAATACTTACGATTTAGTATCTAACCCGAGAGATTAGTGTGAAGTTACACACCTGGTTACTGTGAGAACTAGACTTTCCCGCTCGGCGATACCTAAACATTTATCATGCTTGATTACCACACTAATACTTATAAAACTATACTAATGATAAGCGATCTAGATCCTTACCCTCGAAATCTTGAACAACAACTATTTGCGATTTCTATCCGATTGATGGTTCATAACCCGATGAAGAACCACGAACAAACAATGACTCGGGGGTACGTACGACTTCAAATAATCGATTTTCGCCGGCAGAGGGTCCACAACCCGATGGAAAGTCTCGGATTCCCGACATAGCCCTTCGTTTGAAATTTGAGGGTATAGCAGAACCACCCCTCTTCCAAACACTATTTACCGCTCTTTTCGAACCTATTTTGTTTGCCCCAAAATCTTACGTTCACGGAAAAATAATAATCGAGCGATAGAGTCCCCTAAAACGAAATCGATTAGTAGTCCATCTAAAACGATATAACAAGTAATATAGAAATTCTTACCTTAACACTTCAATTCAATTTTCTAACGAGTCACGAAGATTATGAATACCCCGAGTTCGGCCTTCTTTGACACTATAAAGATGAATAGGATTGTTTAAAGAAAAGAATAAGAAGTATTATTTTCGATCAAAAGACCCTCTAAACAGTATGCATATTCGGCTAGAAAATAAAGAAATGAAAAGGGTTCTTACCACTTGGCTTGAAAGAATGATTATGAAGAGAGAAATATGTGAGAAGATGGTTCGGCTAAGAAAACAATTTTGATGGAAATGATGCTAGCAACATTCGGCCATGGAGAAAAGTAGAAAAGAGAAAATGTGTTTCGGTTTTCAAGGATGTAAAAGAAACAAAGGGAGGGATTTAGGGAAAAAGAACATTCGGCCCAAGAGTAGAAAAGAAAGAAATGAAAAATGGCCTTAGTGCTATGGTGATTTCGGTACTAGAGAGGAAGAGCTTGAGAGATTAGGCAAAAATTGAGGCCAAATGGTCAAAAACAATGACCAAAAGAAGAAAACAAGAATGCTCACAATGCACCAATTGCATTCGGTTAAGGGAGAGAAAATGAGAAGAAAGTTTTGTGAAAAGAAACCCCAAAAATGACCAAACATGCTACCATCCTTACCTATGCTACCAAAATATTCGGCCATCCCCCCTTAGACCACAAAACCGTCCATGTTCATGGACAAATTGACCATTCAAAGCTTCCAAAACAAAGCCCTTGATTCATGCCTTATGTCCCCTTATCATACCAAAATTTCTTGATTCCATACCTTAAGTTAGTACTTACCTTATTCCCTTAGTCTACTTTCCATAAATGAAAAGGTTCATCCTTACCATAAGTATTGCTTGGCCGACACTTGCCATACAAGTGCAAAAATAAAAGTCATCTAATTGCTATCCAAGGGATTCGAACATCTCCCCTCATGCAATTACTCATGCGCCAACACCACCTTGCCAATTACTCATCTTATACTAATTTTAGACACTTAAATTAACTTAAGTATCAGGGTCACTTGATCCACTTCAATAAATTCTCAATACTAAAAATTATTCTATACCTGAATAATTCTATGCCCTTTTCAAGCCTATAATAAACACGAAAAAGAAGAAAAGAAAATTTTTATTCATAAGCTAAACACCAAAACATACAATATATCGATACTCGAATTTTTAGGGTGTTACAGACCCGTAAACCCAGCCCCTAAGTTTAAGAAGCGAGCAGTGTCAGCAGTCCGAGATTGGCCACCGGGTTGTGGACTGGCTTCAGAGCAGAGTCGTAGGCAGATAGCAGTTGTTTCTGCTATCGATAATGTCGACGTAGAGAGTATTGTTTTGCGTGTTACCAAGAGTGTAAACCCTAACACACTTTACTTAATTGTATTATTAATGGTATGTGCTGAAAAGCCGGAAAAGGCTGTGGATACAGTCGAAATACCCTTGCGGGTAAGGCAAGAAGTGCTAGGTACGTATCTGTAATTACCTGATATGAGTTGGTTGTATGTGATAATTTATTGCCTTCTTATTAGCATGATACATCAGTTACAAAATAAATGTTGTGCATGGGACATGGGAATAATGATAAAGGGGAAGTGATAAGGTCGCATAGTGATCGGTGGCTCTGCCACATTGTTCATAAGGTCACATGGTGATCGGTGGCTCTGCCACATAGTTTTTTTTAGGTCACATAGTGATCGGTGGCTATGCCACAGTTGATTTTAAGGTCACGAAGTGATTGGTGGCTCTGCCACATGTTCCGATAGCATGACTGTCAAGACGGCGTGTAGCGGACGGAGGGTTGATTGTAGAAATTCCCACGGTGTGATGGTTGGTACGGGATGGCGTGTAGAGGATGGAAAATGCTAGTTTGGGCTGGGCTGATGCATTCATGTAGTTGTATGATATCGTGTACGGGTTAAGCATATGATGGTAGGCCATGAGCTGTGTTGTGTGTTTTAATGGTTTTACACACTAAGTCTCTGTGACTCACCCTTTTTTCCTAACTTTTTAGGTAATCAGTAGATCGCGGATTTGGGAGCCGAGGCGGACTCGTGGAGGCCATAAAGACCTTGTTTTCATAAACTTTCTACTACTTAGAGTTTTTTTTTTTCGTTTGGGTATTTTTGATGTAATAAGGCCTTTTAAATTTATATTCTGTTTTATTTAGTATTTACACCTGACACTATGCAAATTTAGTCAAGAATTTCAAATGGGGTTTTAAATATGCGAGTTCACTAAATAACATTTTCTTTCAAAATTGCACCTAGTCTAATAAATAATTGGTTAATTAAAATTTTGGAATTTTCCCAAAATAACAAATCTTAGTTTTCGGGACATCACTTAATCAAAAGGTTTTCAAATCTATGTTTTTTTTTTTCCTTTCTTTCCGGAGTAGTTAGGAAATCATTTTCACATAACCCAATGACATACCAGATTCGGTCATAGCGTTTTCGCCGGGTTTGGGGTGTTACAATTTTAGTATCAGAGCCTAGGTTGCAAACACTCGGGCTGTGAAATGGTTTCAACAATATTTTATAAAATCAATGAGAATTGGAGAAAACTGTTTTTGAGCGAAAGATGGCATCCGAGTTCGTCGGCACTCGATCCACCCAGTAAGTGATTCTAACTATTTGGTGATGCATGCCTGAAATGATTGATAGCATGAATGAGTATGTTTGATAGCTTTAGGACATCCGAACTTTAGAGACAGAAACCGCTTGTTGTGTCTTGTGAAAACTACTCCTTAAGACTATTATCCATAAAACTACGCGTGTTAAACTGTGAAAGAAATACTAACTCATAAAACTTTTAACCAGATTAAATCGCAAACGATAGTTATGAGCACTAGGGGGCGTGGCCGTGGAGTGCGTGGTCGTGGTAGAGGAAGGATTACTGTGTCGGAACCAGTGGGATCTGGTCATGGGTCAGGAAATGAGATGCCAGTACCACCACCAGCGAAAATAGAGTTTCAAGACCAGACGGCTGGAGATGATGCGGTATCTCAGGCGATGTTACGGGTTCTGGAGAGAGTAGTTGGGGCAGGTATGGGTGCAGGAGCTCAGAAATCGGTGTCGGAACAACTTCGAGCTAATGGAGAGAAAATGTTTAAGGGTGTTTCCGGCGTAGCCCCTAATGCAGCTAAGTATTGGCTGGAGGCCGTTGAGCGTATAATGGATGACCTCGATTTCACGGAGGAGGAAAAGTTGAAAGGAGTTGTGTCTCTTCTGCGGGATGAGGCGTATCAATGGTGGCTTACGATCAGAGATGGCATAGTGGCTGATCGCATTGCCTGGGATTTCTTCAAGTTGTCGTTCCAGAGTAAGTACATCGAATCGAGTTATATGGATGCACAGCGCAGGGCATTTCTGAATCTGGTTCAGGGGAACAAATCGGTGGCTGAGTAAGAGGCAGAATTCTTACGCCTTAGCCATTATGCCCGAGGATTGGTGGCTACCGACCATGAGCGCTGTGTCCGGTTTGAGGATGGTCTGAGGGATGATCTGCGTGTGTTGATAGCTCCACAGCGAGAAAGGGAATTTTTTGTTTTAGTGGAGAAGGCTAAGATAGCCGAGGAAGTGAAGCGGTCAGAAAAGCAGAATCAGGATAGAGATAGAGGTAGTAATAAAAGGAATTTTGGATCGTTAGGGTCAGCTGGGCGTTTTCAGAAAAGACCTAGGATGGATGGGCCAAGTCAGGTTGTGAGACCTATTGTTAATAGGCAGCCTCAGAGCTGTGCTTGATGTGGTAAATTCCATTTAAGGGAGTGTTGGACAAGTAACAGAAGATGTTTCAGGTGTGGATCTGCTGATCATCAGATTAGGGACTGTCCACAGGAGCGGGACGGTGCTAGGCCAGGAAGTCAGGGTTATGCTCAGTCGGGTAGAGGAGGTCAGCAGCTACAGGAGGTCGTGGTCCAGCCAGAGGGGGTAATAGTTTTGGTCGGGGCCATGGAACACCAGGCAGAGGTGCCGGGAATACTGAGGCGAGACAGCCAGGGTTAGTCTATGCAGCTAGACGCCGGGAAGAGGGTGATGCACTGGATGTCATAACCAGTACGTTTCTTATCTATGGGTTGCCTTATACTGCTTTGATTGATATCAGGTCGACACATTCTTATGTTGCTAGTGTGGTATCTGGAACATTAAGTTTAGACTCTGAGATTACCCCTAGGGAGATGACTGTACTTAGCCCACTAAGACAAACTGTAGTGGTAAACAAACTTTATAAGGATGTACCTCTAGAAGTGCAAGGGGTAGTGTTTCCAGCTGATTTGATGGAGCTGCCATTCGAGGAGTTTGATTTAATCTTAGGCATGGACTGGCTGGTAAAGTATGAAGCAAATTTGGATTGTGCAGCCAAGCGCATGGTGTTAAAAACTCTCGAAGGTGTAGAAGTGATGGTAATAGGTGAGAGAAGGAATTACCGATCTAATGTAGTGTCCGTCTTAAAAGCTGAGAGAATGGTGAGGAAAGAATGTGAGGCGTTTATAGCTTATGTTTGCGCTTTGAAAGCTAAGGAATCAATTGTGGAGGATGTTTGAACAGTGAAGGAATTTCCTGATGTTTTTCTGGAAGAGCTTCTGGGGTTGCCTCCTGATTGCGAGGTGGAGTTTGGTATTGATCTTCTACCGGGAACAGCGCCTGTGTCCATCACACCATATAGGATGGTGCCAAAGGAGTTGAAAGCGCAGATTCAGGAACTGTTAGATCGGGGTTTTATTCGACCGAGTGTATCGCCTTGGGGGCGCCGGTGCTATTCGTTAAGAAGAATGATGGATCAATGCGTATGTCTATTGATTATCGTCAGTTGAACAAGTTGACGATCAAGAACAAATACCCGTTGCCGAGGATTGACGACTTGTTCGATCAATTGAAGGGGGCGTCAGTTTTCTCAAAGATAGATTTTAGGTCAGGGTATCACTAGCTTAAGGTCAAGGAAGCAGATATCCATAAGACAGCTTTCAGGACTCGCTATGGCCATTACGAATTCCTGGTAATGCCGTTTGGGTTGACCAATGCACCAGCAGCGTTTATGGACATGATGAATCGGGTTTTCCAACCCTATCTAGATCGATCCATTGTGGTATTTATAGACAATATCCTGGTCTATTCAAGATCGGAAGAGGAGCATGATTCGCATCTTCGAATGGTTTTGCAAATCCTGAGGGAGAAGCAGTTGTTCGCCAAATTCAGTAAGTGTGAATTTTGGCTAAGGGAAGTTACCTTTTTGGGCCATGTGGTGTCTGCTGAGGGGATTAGGGTTGATCCCCAGAAAACTGAGGCCGTATTGGAGTGGAAGCCACCTAAGTCTGTGGCAGAAATCAGGAGTTTTCTTGGTCTGGCTGGGTACTATAGAAGGTTTGTGGAAGGGTTCTCATTAATCACAGCACCTCTAACCAAGCTATTGAGGAAAGGGGTACCTTTTGTTTGGTCTGATAAGCAGCAGGAGAGTTTTGAAAGGCTGAAAAGGATTTTGACGGAGGCTCCGATGTTGATACAGCCTGAGGCTGGGAAAGCGTTTGCGGTTTATTATGATGCATCGCACACAGGCTTAGGATGTGTATTGATGCAGGATGGGAAAGTGGTAGCGTATGCGTCTCGACAGTTGAGACCGCATGAGTTAAATTACCCCACGCATGATTTGGAATTAGCGGCAATGGTGTTTGCTCTGAAGAGTTGGAGGCATTATCTGTATGAGGAGAAGTCCGTTATTTTTACAGACCACAAGAGCCTAAAATACCTCCTTACCCAGAAGAAGTTAAACTTAAGGCAGCGAAGATGAGTTGAATTGTTAAAAGATTACGACTGCTCAATTGAGTATCATCCAGGAAAAGCTAACGTAGTGGCGGATGCATTAAGTCATAGGGTAATCTCTGACTTGAGAGCAATGTTTGCTCACCTCAATTTGTACGATGATGGGAGTATATTAGCTGAACTGCAAGTGAAACCTTCTTAGGTCAGTCAGATTAAAGAAAAGCAGTGGGCCGATGAGTTGTTAAAGTCAAAATTTCAGTTGGGATCAGGCGATGGGACCACAGAATTCAGTGTGAGTAATGATGGGGTAGTGTGCTTTCGAGGAAAGGTTTGCATGCCAAGGGATCCTGAGTTAAGGGGTAAGATTTTACAAGAAGCGCATAGCAGCCCATACGCTGTGCATCCTGGGGGAAGTAAGATGTATCAAGATCTGCGAGAGCAATTTTGGTGGCCGGGGTTGAAGCGAGAGGTAACCGAATTTGTGAGTAAGTGCTTGACGTGTCAGCGGGTAAAGGCAGAACATCAGTTGCCTTCAGGTTTGTTACAGCCGATAAAGATTCCGTAGTAGAAGTGGGAGAGGATCATGATGGATTTTGTCAGTGGGCTACCCCTTATGCCTACTAAAAAGGATTCGATATGGGTAATTGTGGACCAATTAACAAAGTCTGCTCATTTCATACCAGTTCGCGTTGATTACTCTCTTCAGAAATTAGCTAAGTTGTATGTAGCAGAGATCGTAAGGTTGCATAGAGTACCAGTGTCTATCATCTCAGATAGAGACCCGAGATTCACGTCAAGGTTTTGGAGGGCGTTGCATCAAGCTTTGGGGACAAAGTTAGACTTCAGTATAATGTTTTATCCGCAACCTGATGGACAATCAGAGAGGGTAATTCAGATCTTAGAAGACATGTTGAGGGGCTGTGTCTTAGACTTCAGAGGTAGTTGGGAAGAATTTCTACCATTAGCAGAATTCGCGTATAACAATAGTTACCAATCGAGTATACAAATGGCACCGTATGAAGCGTTATATGGTTGGAAGTGTCGTACCCCTACGTGTTGGACAGAGTTAGGCGAGCGTCAATTATTGGGTCCAGAATTGGTTTCAAAAACGGAAGATAGGGTTAAGTTAATTCGAACTCGTTTAAAGGAAGGGTCAGACAGGCAGAAATCCTATGCTGATCTAAAATGCAAAGATATAGAATTTGAGGTGGGTGACCATGTGTTCTTAAAGGTTTCACCGTGGAAGAAAGTGCTAAGGTTTGGGCAGAAGGGTAAGCTAAGCCCCAGGTTCATTGGGTCATATCGTGTATTGAAGTGTATGGGACCAGTAGCTTATCAGCTCGAGTTACCTGCAGAGTTAAGTCAGATTCATGATGTGTTCCACGTTTCGATGCTAAGACGCTATCGTTCGGATCCATCTCACATGGTGTCAGTAGAAGAAATCGAAGTAAGGCCTGATCTATTCTTTGAAGAGAAACCAGTTCAGATTTTGGATCGTGATGTCAAAGTGTTGCGCAGGAAGACAGTTCCGTTAGTTAAGATTTTATGGCGTAATAACGGTTCTGAGGAAGCTATGTGGGAACCAGAAGAAGCGATGCGATAGCAATACCCTCATCTCTTTTGACCAGGTAATTTCGAGGTCGAAATTTTCTTAAGGGGGTAGAATTGTAGCAACCTAATTTAGGGGCTATGCATTTGATGTGTTTTTGTGTGTATGCTTTGTGTAATGTGTTTGTTTAGGGTGTATAGGAGTCTAGGAAAGGCCCCGGGAAAAGCCGGAGCCTTAGCTAAAATTTTCTTTTTAGGCACTTTAGCGGAGGAGCTAGCTGGAATAGGACTTAAGGGATTATGTTGGTGTTTGGTTGACACAAGAAAAGGAGTGGCAGAGTGGCAAGGAGGCGCCACTTAAGATGCTGTTAAGTGACGCCACAGGGAGTAGGAGAGGGAGCAGGTTCAAGTCACAATGAGCTCATTTTGGGAGTTCTTTTTGGCGTCAGGGAGAGCAGAGGCAGAATTTGACTGGGACACTTCAGGATAGGGGAGTAGACTGAGTCAAATAATTTGATTGAATGGCAGAGAAGAAAAAGTGGAGTTTGAAGTGTTCAAAATATTTCAAATGGGTGATCAGGAGGAATTTGAGGAGAAAAGAAAGGGATGGGCATTGTGAGCTTGGTGCTGGCCGAATTTCAAACTCATAGTAGAGGGGGGAATTGGTTTTGTTTGGTTAGGGTGTGCCGAATTTCTACTTTGGAAACATAGGCTTTTTTTTCTCAAAAGAGTGCATTTTCAGCTTTTGGGTGGGTAAGTGTCGAAAATTTTGTATAGTCAAGTGAGAGTTCTCTTCCCATTTTTGGCATTTGAAGTTTTCTTTCATTCTCTTCTTCATTTTCTGCTAAAGCCGAACTTACTCAAGTCTTGCCGAAAATTCTTCTTCTTTACCATTCCTACCACTTCTTTTCATTTAATTTTTATTCTTCTTCTCTCAATTGTTTCTTTCTCAAAAGCCGAAACCCCTAACCCCATTCTCATCTCCATTTCTATGCTATAGTCGAATGTCCCTTGTCTATAGTTCTCTTCTCTGATTTCTTCTACAAGCCGAATCTTCATAGCCTTCTCTTTTTCATCTTCTCTTTTGATCTCTGCTAAAACCGAAAATTCCTAAGTCCCATTTTTAGTTCTTTTATTTTATTTTTTGGCTCTTTCATCTTTTTCCCTGTCATTGCCGAATTCTCTCTTAAGCGACATCCGAATCTCCTGTGTTAAGGTAAGTGGCAACTTATTTTAACTCTTTATTATCTCTTTCAGTTTTTGAAAGCCAAAGCCGAATGGCTAATTGGCTTGGTAAGGCCATCGTTGGATTTTTTTTATTCTTATTGTTTCTTGTGTTCTCTTTGAGGCGCTATTTCGGGAATTGAAGGGAATTCGAATCATCTAAATCCCTAAGCCGGAAACTATTAATCTCTGAACTCTATCTCTCTTTTCGGGATTTCAAGGTAAGGGTGTTCTCTTTAGATTTTGTTTAGGCTCGTTATCGTATTCGTTACCTTAACCCTATATTGTGGTTTAACAACCATATTTCATTATAGTAGCATCTGACAAGATCTTTTGATGGAATCCAATACCAATCAGGCAAATGAGGGGGTTGGACCTGTAAACCCAGCCCTAAGTTTAAGAAGCGAGCGGTGTCAGCAGTCCGAGATTGGCCACCGGGTTGTGGACCGGCTTCAGAGCAGAGTTGTAGGCAGATAGCAGTTGTTTCTGCTATCGATAGTGTCGACGTAGAGAGTATTGTTTTGCGTGTTACCAGGAGTGTAAACCCTAACACACTTTACTTAATTGTATTATTAATGGTATGGGCTGAAAAGCCGAAAAAGGCTGTGGATACAGTCGAAATACCCTTGCGGGTAAGGCAGGAAGTGCCAGGTACGTATCTGTAATTACCTGATATGAGTTGGTTGTATGTGATAATTTATTGCCTTCTTATTAGCATGATACATCTGTTACAAAATAAATGTTGTACATGGGATATAGGAATGATGATAAAGGGGAAGTGATAAGGTCGCATAGTGATCGGTGGCTCTGCCACATTGTTCATAAGGTCACATGGTGATCGGTGGCTCTACCACATTGTTTTTTTTAGGTCACATAGTGATCAGTGGCTATGCCACAGTTGATTTTAAGGTCACGAAGTGATCGGTGGCTCTGCCACATGTTGCGACAGCATGACTGTCAAGACATCGTGTAGCGGACGGAGGGTTGATTGTAGAAATCCCCACGGTATGATGGTTGGTACGGGATGGCGTGTAAAGGATGAAAAATGCTAGGTTGGGCTGGGCTGATGCATTCTTGTAGTTGTATGATGTCGTGTACGTGTTAAGCATATGATGGTAGGCCGTGAGCCGTGTTGTGTGTTTTAATGCTTTTACACACTGAGTCTCTGTGACTCACCCTTTTTCCTAACTTTTCAAGTAATCAGTAGATCACGGATTTGGGAGCTGAGGCGGACTCGTAGAGGCCATAAAGACCTTGTTTTCATAAACTTTCTACTACTTAGAGTTTTTTTTTTTTTGGGTATTTGTGATGTAATAAGGCTTTTTAAATTTATATTCGGTTTTATTTAGTATTTACACCTGACACTATGCAAATTTAGTCAAGAATTTCAAATGGGGTTTTAAATATGCGAGTTCACTAAATAACATTTTCTTTCAAAATCGCACCTAGTCTAATAAATAATTGGTTAATTAAAATTTTGGAATTTTCCCAAAATAACAAATCTTAGTTTTCGAGACATCACTTAATCAAAAGGTTTTCAAATCTATGTTTTTTTTTCCTTTCTTTCCGGAGTAGTTAGGAAATCATTTTCACATAACCCAGTGACATACCAGATTCGGTCATAGCGTTTTGGCCGGGTTTGGGGTGTTACAGGCGTTTTTCCCCACAAACACCGCTAAAGAACATGACCTTTAGCGTAGCGCTTTCCCACAAACGCCGCTAAAGGTCATGTTCTTTAGTAGCATTTTTAGTAAAAGCGCCGCTAAAAGTCATGTAAGACAATTTAAGTGGGATATCCACCACTGTCCAGCTGCTTCTTTGCTTTTATTGTTCTTTATTATTTACCTTTATTTTTTATTCGTATAGTAATATCAACTGCAGTGCTCCCCATGAAATAATTTTATTTATAAGAATTATAAATAATGTGTTGAAATTCAAATTATTACGACAGTTTAAATAAAATTCAGTTGAAAAATTTCCTACCAATCAAAAACAGCAAACAATAAATACCAACTTTCTTCCTTTCACTGAAAAATGATGTTCAAAATTGTTACACTGAACTGCAAAATGAAAATCTTATATATCACCGGGATCTTAAGGATTTTTTAATAATTAATCAACAATGAAAATAAGCATTCTACTCTAAATAGGTTCATCGTTGCCACAATGGAGATTTGATACCTTATTCAGTTTCCCTTCATCATCTGCTTTAGTAGCCGTATCTTGACATAATCAACGAACCCGACATATTAGCATGCAAAATAAAAAGAACAAGAAAGTGTAAACTTACACATCTATTGAGATATTTAGGGTCAATGCCATTCAGAAAAGGAAATATATTAGGCTATAATTATCTTCAAATTCGATCTTCTTATTGATATTCAATCATCCAACCTATTTAGAAAGTGCAATACCGTTGGTAATTTTGGGGTGAGATCATTTCCCTTCCAAATCAATTCAGAATAACAGCAACCCAAAGTCCCCAAGGCCCCAACTAATCCTCTAAAATCACAGTATCAACGCGCTATTGTAAAACAGATGTCTTTGGGGACGATAAGAAATTAAAAGTAATAACTTCCTTTTCCATTTTTATAAGGAGCAACTAAGGAAGCACCATGAACATGATAGCAGTACTTTGATCAGTGCTTAAGCAGTAAAAGGAAAGAATGATGGATGACACTAATGGATAACATTTCGAGAAAGCTATATGTCATATGAATACAATTTAAGAAAGTCACTCTCAGGAGCATACCGTTATTGCAGTTTCTTTATCTTCCTCCTTGGATATGTTGTAAGCAGCTCCCATGTAACATCCCTTACCCGTATACTACACCGAAACCGGGTACGAGGCATTACCAGACTTAACAATACATTCTACCAAATCCCGAGCCACAAAATTTCACTTATAATTTAAACTTTAACAAACACATGCATACACAAGCATTATAACTCCATGACCAATAATCCTTATTACCGTTATGAAGCAATACATTTAATCAAATTAATTAACACATATACAAAATGACTTAGTCAAGCCCCTATACATGTCATAACTTAAATCATTTATAAATAAAGATACCCATAGATAGCTTGATAGTGTGAAGCGATCTCTGACGACCTTCAGCCCGAGCTTGTTTAATAGGACTCTGAAACATGGGAAATAAAAGGGGGTAAGCTTATAAAGCTTAGTAAGTTCACATGTAAAAATAATAAGCATTAGCAATGAATTTAGCTTACTACTAAGCTGTCATAACTTGCATAAATAATGCTAAGTTCTTACTTTCTCCACTTACTCATTTGTAGCCTTACCAAAGCCTCAACGAGACAAATCCTCACAACAAGTTCTCTAATTGATACAATCATTAAATCACATGCTTATACCTTATTACTCATGTTCACATTAATCTGTTTATTCATTGAAATTTCTAGAATTTTTGGTCTTTCCAATTAGTACAGTTTATTCATTAAAATTTCTCATGTTTCACTGTTCGACTATTCTGACCTCTCTTCACTACGAATCAATTATCTCCTCGTATAGAATTCAGATGACCTTATTGTTTAGTTTATTTGAAACTATACTCATTCATAATTTTAGGAATATAAATTATATCACATAATTATTTTTGTACAATTTTTAATGATTTTTCCAAGACAGAACAGGGGATCACGTAGTCATTCTGAACCAGTCTCACAAAAATTTAAATATCTCAAATTATACAAATCCTTTTTTTTGCTCTGTTTCTTTTATATCAAAATAGACTCAATATGCTTTAAACCAATATCTCATCCAACTTATAATTCAATTTCTACTATTTTTGGTGATTTTTCAAAATCACATAACTACTACTGTCCAAAACAGTTTTATTTGTAAATTTTTGCTCTCACTCACTTTAGTTGTATTCATTACTTACCTATAACAATCTTTCCAATTTCCGATTACATATCGAGCATATTGCTCATACGTTACACATGCATATACCTACACTTATCACTACAAGCCACACATAATTTCACTTAATCGATTTTCCCGGTGAACTCATCGGTAACCTTACCAAAGGCTCAGAATACAAAGGGCACCTTACTTAATAGCTTGCTTACATACCTGCAACATTCTCACTTAACACATAAGTACTCTTTCATAATATAGGCATATTACCAATCATGTCATAAAGTGTCACAAGCATAACTGAAAACTCATCACTTACTTAATACTTGATAATCTCAATTACCTACAATCTCAATATTAAATAAGCCTTAAATGCATACCTGTACTCATACCTGTACTATTTCTTCATGTTCTCACCTTGTCATTTCTTTGACTTACTCTTTGGACTACTCGTGAACCTTTTCCTTTTTGAACTTACCATTGCCATGTCTTGACATGGTCTTACGTGGTATCCTTGCCTTATCACCAATACCATGCCTTGGCATGGTCTTACATGGGACCTTTGCCTTATAGTAACTCATCAATGCCATGTCTTGACATGGTCTTACAAGATTTCCTTGCCTTATAGAACTTATCAATGCCATGCCTTGGCATGGTCTTACATGATATCCTTATCTTACCAAATGTCATGTTCCAAACATGGTCTTACATGGTATCCTTGTCTTACCAAATGCCATGTTCCAAACATGGTCTTACATGGTATCCTTGTCTTAGTGCCAATGCCACATCTTGATTTAGTCTTACATGGAGTCTTTAATCAATGTCGATGGCATGTATTGACATGGTCTTACACGGGATCCTTGCCTTACCAATGCCATGTCTTGACATGGTCTTACATGGTATCCTTAACCGTCAATTCCTCCTTAAATGCCATGTTATGAACATGGACTTTTTCGTCAATTCTTCCTTAGTTACCATGGTATAGCCATGGACTTTGATATATCAATGCCTTGTCAAGTCATAGCTGAAACATACTTGTTCAAATTCTCAAGGTTAGTCGTATAACTCAATAATAACATTACTAATAACAATAATTGCATAATAATAAAATGCTACTCAACTTACATACTTACATTCTAAATCTCATCATATCATCAACTTAACTTAATCTCATCAAACTATGCTAGTCAATACTTTCTTGTTATCATACAAAGCCATAATACAAAATATGGTCTAACATATAAATTATACAAGTTCTTTTTCCAATATCGAATTATTATCGAACATTAATCATTACATCTGAAACTCAATACTATAGTATTTATGGCCAAAATATGAATTTATCATTCAAATATGCATAATTAAATGCTTATTAAACATATAAACTTACCTCGATACCAAAACGGTCATTTTACCAACTTTCCCAATTTAAGATTTTCCTCCTGTTCTAGGTCCAAATCTCATTTTTCGGGGTCTAAAAAATCACATTTCACTTATTTAATTAATTTACTACTCAAAACAGTCCCTAACTCAAACTTTGGCAAAATTACAATTTTGCCCCTAAACTTTTGCATAATTATGATCTTGCCCCTAGGCTCGAAAATTAAACTTCATCCCTTATTCTTATGTTTTATAACATGCTAATCATTTTTCCCTTCTATGGCAACATCAAATTCTTGCTCTAACATGCACTTATGTACATTAGGTATTTTTGCCGATTATGTCGTTTTACTCGTTTTCACTTAAAATCGCTTAGTAAAAGTTGTTTAACATAAATCTCAGCTTCATTTTCTGCCATAAAACATCAAAATAAATACATTTCACACGGGTATTTTTCCAAATATGAACCCTAGGTTAAATTATTGCTAGAATAAGCTAAATTAAGTTATCGAGACTCTAAAAACGTAAAAAAACATGAAAAACAGGGCTAGAATGGACTTACCATGAAGCTTGGAAAGCTTGAAAACCCTATCCATGGCTTCCCACATGTTAAATTCGGCCTAAGCTTGAAGATGGACAAATTTGGCATTTAAATTTTGTTTTTAATTCATTTAATTCACTAAATTACCAAAATGCCCCTTAAAAAAATCTTTTGAAACATACCATTCATGTCCATTTTTGTCCACCAACTTAACCAATGGCCTAATTATCATTTAAGGACCTCCAATTTAAAATTTCATAACAATTGGACACCTCTAACATGTAGAACTCAACTTTTGCACTTTTTACAATTTAGTCCTTTTGACTAAATTGAGTGCCTAAACGTCAAAATTTTCGAATGAGATTTTCACGAAATCATTCTGTGAAATTGTAGACCATAAAAATATAAATAACATAAATTTCTCAACATTAGATTTGTGGTCCCGAAACCACTGTTCGACTAAGCCCAAAATCGGGCTATTACATCCCCACTATGACCTCACAAGATTGAAAAAAAGCTATTTAGTTCAAATACTAGCTCATTCAATAAGTTCACATAGAACACTAAACAAATCCATAATCCAGGCAAAAGAACTTGCATGCCAAAAACATCAATTAAATAGTTCTCATAGAAATGCACAATAGAAATGTTGTTTATCCTTTTAATAAGATAAATGAACGAACCTTGACACCTTCAGCAATCAAACCTTGCACAAGAACAATAGAAATGTTGTTTATCCTTTTAATAAGATAAATATAAACGAAGGGATTTTTCTAAGATATTCATTTTCTAAAACTCAAAAATAATAATTAAAATATAAAGCTAAAATATAATCACAGTTAATAATCTATAAGTTCCTTTCAGGTTAAGAGGTCTATGCAGCACTTTTAGTTTGGACAATGTTAACATATACATAATGTACAAGAAGACTTGTTACCTTAAAATTCAAATTATTTAGCTCATCAATGGCTTTAGAGGCCAATTCTACACTTCTAAAAGTCACAAATGCAAATCCCTTGTTTTCAGTTGAATCTTTACCTTTCATAGTGCGAACCTGTTGCCATAAAGTATGATGTGTAAATCTTTATCTCAATAAAAAAGACTAAATATTCTTCACAAATAGCATAAAAAATCACCTCAGTAACTACTCCAACAAGTGTCGTAGGCTTTGGCATCATATGAATCTATTTAAGCAAGCTTGCAAGGTAATTCTAAAGAAGGCACAGAAGCTGCAAGAATTTAAGGAAAGAAGTATACATATACTGAGGGGAGGAAAATGATATGTAACATCCGGGATTTAGGGGCTCTGCATTTATCTTGTTTCTGTGTGTTTGGTATACTTTGTGTGTTGTTTAAGTGTGTTTGGGGTCTCTGGGAAGGCCCGGGGTTAAGTTGGAACCTTGGCCAAAATTTTAATTTTGGACACTTTAAGAGGGAAGTTGATTGGGGCAGGACTTAAGGTTTATTGTTAGTGGTTGTTGATACAAGAATTCAATTGGTAAGGTGGCAAGGAGGCGCCACTTAGGGTACAAGTAAGTGACGCCTCAGGGGGAGCAGAGAGGGAGCAGGTTCGATTCGCGTCGTCAGCAAAGTGGATGTTTATTTTTTTTATCTTTTTTTTCTTTTTCTTATGCGCCAAAGGGCTTGGATGATGGTTTCGGTTGGGAGCCTTGAAGAGTGGGGCGGACTTGGTCAAGTTTTTTTTTAAAAAGGGTGGACAAGAGTAAAAAGGGGGATTTGAAACTTTCAAACTATTTTGAATGCGAGGTGGTGAGTGAAGTTAGGATAGAATCAAGGGGTTGAAGGTGGTGTAGGGCGCTAGCCGAATTTTTGAAGGGGTGCTAAGTGGGTTAGGCATTCGGTTTTAGGGGGAGTTAGTGCCGAAAATTCTAAAGGGTTAGCTTTAGGTAGTGAGCTCTCTTTTTTTGCATTTGAGTATGTTGCATTTCGGGCAATTTCGATCTTTTCTTTGAGTAGCCGAAATTCCTAAGGGCTTTATTCATTCTTCTTTAGCCTAAACCGAAACTATCTCCTCTTTTTAGCATTTTGGTAACGTGTGAGCAAGCCTTCTTTCCCTCTTGTCAAACCCTCATAGCTTTCATTCTTCTTTTGCTTCTTCCCTCATTTATTCCAAGCCGTAGCATCCCTGTTGATCTTACTCCATTGCCAAAACAGTAGTACTTCATTCTCTAGCCACATTTCTTTTTTTTTTAATCACCATTGTTGCAAGTTTATTCTTTCAAGGCCAAAACTTTTGTGCTTCAAACTCTTTCTCTATCTTCTTGGAAAGTGCCGCCACTCATCCACCTATCTCCCTTTCAAATCGATTCCATCCTGTTAAGTGGTAAGCGCTAGCCTCCTTCTCTTTTCTCTTTTAATCTCTGTTTGATTGGTAACCGGTGGGGTTAACCATGTTCTGTATATCTTTGGCCGAATGTAGGAGGGGCCTCCATTCACATTCTTTTTGCATCTAAGCTGTATTGAAGGATCTTAGGAAGGGAAATCGGTCAACCAAGGTAGGGGAGTTCACATTTTTTTTTGTTAGGCCGAAAGGCCACTCTTTTTGACCATATCTAAGATGGTCGATTCTAATATGGAGTTGTGTAGGGGTTCCAGTGGCTTACTAATCCAAGTGTAGTAGCCTCCAGGTTCTATCGACTTAGGTAAGAAATCGTTATATTATTCAGCGTATATCCTTAATTTCTCTATTCGATGTCTTGACTCGGTCTCCTGACCAAGATCTTTTATTGGAATCCAATACCAGTCAGGCAAAGGAGGGGGTTGGACCCGTAAACCCAGCCCCTACGTTTAAAAGCGTGCGGTGTCTACCGTTCGAGATTGGCCACCAGGTTGTGGGTCGGCTTCTGAAAGGGATAAACAGATCGCTGTGATCCCTGCGAGTGAGGACGTTAGCGAGATCGATAGTATAGTCTTGCGTATTTACAGGTGTGTAATTATCACACTACTCCTTTTTGTTGTAATAATCGTGTATGTGTTATGAAAGCCAAATATCCCGGTAATGGTGATTGAGTTACCCCTATTGGGTAAAACTGAAGTATCAGGTTAGCGTATCTTGATTAAACCTTATAATTTTGATAGCATAATTGTGTGTATGACATCATATAACCTGTCTATCATACTTTATTGCATGTGCATGGGATATTGGGATGGTTATGATATGAAGGAGGAGTGCTTATGGGTGACAATGTCACACTAACTGATGGCTTGGTGCCACATTATCGTATCGGTGATTTGGTCACATGGTGATCGGTGGCTAGGCCACGTTATATTGACTTTGAGCAGTGTGTCTATCAGCATGACTGCCAAAGAGGAGTGTAGAGGATGGAGGGTTGATTGTAGAAATCCCCAGGTGTGTTGAAGATGGACATATGGAGTGGAGTGTAGAGGATGGAAAAACTAGGCTGGGTTGGGCTATCATGTTGATTGTTTGCTATACCGTGTGATTGGGCTTCGGCCGATGGTGTTTTGGGGCTCAAGCCCACCTGTGGATTATGTGGACTAATTGCACACTGAGTCTCGTGACTCACACTTTTGTTTAACCAATTGCAGGTGATTCCTAGCTTTATGGACTGGGCTGGAGGGAACTCGAGGTGGCCACGCATGGATTTTTTTCGAGTAAATTTTATTTTATTTAACGTTTATCACTGTTGGGGATTCTTCTTTGATTTGTAATAAGGCCACTATAAAATTTGGAAATTTTCTTTTGGGTTTTAAATTTTGGACATATTAATTACGGACTGCTCAATGGGACGTTTTAAAAACTAAACAACAAACTAAAGTTTTCTTATAATCTACCAAACAATGTTTCTTATAAATTAGAAAGGGCATTTTTTTATTATTATTAAAAACCTGATAATCGAACAATCTGTAAGTGATTTCAAAAGTCACCTAATCACGAGGCTCGACTAATTAAATTTCAAAGTCAACTAAACAACGGGTTTTTAGCTGAACCACGAAATTTAAGATTTTAAAATGACTTAGAATTTTTCTGAAACCAGAAAAATTTCCTAAACATCTTCCTAGTGACATGCCAGATCCGGTCGTAGTGTTTGGGCCGGGTTTGGGGTGTTACATGATAGCTACAAGGAGTTTCAAATAATGTATCTCAATTGAATCTATGTCTCAAAGGTAGTTGCTAGGTTAAAAGATTTTCACCAAAGGAATAATTAAGCAGTATATTTCAAAAGAAAGGCAAAAGAAATTTCAGAAAGATAATTAAGAGGCTTCAGAAGTGGTACAAGCTATCAAGGAATGAACTTACTCAAATCAGAAAAAGAGTGACAGGATTGCTGTCCAAAAATAAAATATTGACATATTTAAGCTTAATCCAGCTTCAATAAAAATGTAAAGTAAAATGACAAAACAAAACCAAAATATGTAAGCAGGCATGATTCATTCCGATATACAAAATAAAAAAAGAAGAGGTTCAACATGTAAAGGAAAATCAAGCAACATGTTATGGGGTGCATCTATGTTAGGAAAGGCTGCTAATTTTGATTCTCTAATTTAAGGCTTAGGTTGTGATTTTCTTTTTTTTTCCTTAGATAATGTTGTGCTTTATTTCAATAGTTTTATTGGTTTCTAGAATAAGTAGAATTTCTATTAAAAAAACATGTAGAGATTTGGTTCTCTCTAACAAGTCTTAAAATTTCAATCTCCTTTTTTATGAGCTAAACTATTAACCCCATACATACTGTCATAAAACAACATTGACCATAGACCAAAAGTAATAAAAGTTCCGGAATAAAATACACCATTCCTCCACTCTGATTATAACTAAGACGCCATAGTCTATTCAAATGGTCTATGACGGTTCATACTTATTCTCTAGAATGTAATTCTGCCTTAACATAATAAAACTAGTATCAAAATGTTGTATTAAACAATATTTTAGGCTTCTGACACCCAATTTACGAATCATCTTCACATGGCTATAAGACAACCAGACAGCTTGTGGTCCATATTTCCATGTTTTGACCCACAAAATCAACACTTATTCATAACTCAAAAAAAAAAATAGAGTGGATGCCATTCAACAAACTGAAGAAACACTAACTCCCACTCTTCAAGGTTATCAGGAAACAGATAATGGGTCATGTAAGCGGTGCCTTTAATCACTAATTAAGGATTATCTTATAACTATTTTAGGATTTATCTATTTATTTATTACAGTACTCTTACTGAATTCAAGAAAAAAAAAGTGAATTTCTGAACAAAATAGAAGAGGGAAAAATAAACAAAACTGAAATATAAGAATTAGTTTCCAGTATGCTAATTAAGAACATAGCCCTACATACATTCTGTTCCCTAGCAAAAACTGTCATTTGAAGAAAAATTGTTGCGTATTTCAACAGATCTTGGTAGAAAAGAATGTAAATGGATACAAAGCCTTGAAGTAGCAAACTCTTTTGAAACTAAACCCAGTTCTTTTTACACGTAATATACAGAATTCCTCATTTTGAGAAAAAATTTTACCAACCAAAATATTGAATTAATTGAATATAGAATACTTTATCCCACTAAAAGTTCAAAACATTGACAACGTCGTTGGAGTTCAACAATACAATTGGTCATGCATTAAACGAAAAGAGCGAAAAAGATAAACCCAAAATGCACATTATTTATGTCGAGAAAGAAGCAAAAAATAGGAACAGTTCAATAAATGGGTTTGGAGAGAAAAAATACCAGAGCTGTAGATGAAAGGAAAACTTACAAGGCGAAGTAGTATACGGTTGGCAACGGAGATGCAGCAGAGGGCTGCCGACAGCGATTTGAGGAACTGATTTGGGGAAAAAAATATTTGTGAAAAATGTTAGGGATTTAGGGGGAGGGGATTTGGGGAAAATAAAATAGGGGAAAAAAAGAAAGGGATTTTGGATATTGGGGATTTAGGGGAGGATTTAGGTTTAAGGATTTCCAAAAAGGGATTTTTGTGTTTTAATGTTTGGGGAAAAAATAAACTTATTTGGGGGATTTACGTTTAGGGGTAATTTGGGGATTTCAGGTATATGGGATGAAAGTGATGAGAGCAAAACAACGCCGTTTCAATTAAAACAAAATGACTTTTTCGACATTTTTTACATAGCGCAGCTAAAGATGGACCTATTGCGGTGATTTTAAAGTAGCGTTGCTAATGCCACTAAAAGTGCCATACAAAACGGCACCGTTTTGTATAAAGTAAAACGATTTTTTGCAGCGTTTTTCACCTAACGCCGCTAAAGATCGACCTATTGCGGCGTTTTTAAGATAGCGCCGCTAACGCCACTAAAAGTGCCATACAAAACGGCGCCGTTTTGTATAAAGTAAAACTATTTTTTTGTGGCGTTTTTATCAAAAATGTCGTTATTGTAGACCTTTTGCGGCGTTTTTCTGCTAGCGTCGCTAAAGCCCGACCTATTGCGGCATTTTTCCCCTATCACCGCTAATGCCAATAAAATCGCCACTACAAACGACACTGTTTTGTTTAAAGTAAAATTATTTTTTGTGGCGTTTTTATCAAAAACGCCACTATTGTTTACCTTTTGCGGCGTTTATGAGAAAAACGTCGCTAATGCCTTTGGTACTAATAAATATTTAAAAATTCAAAAAAATTTAAAAAATTTATAATTTCTTTAAAAAAATATCTACGCCAACAATGGAATACAAATAGACTAGCACGTGAATTGTCACATCAGTGTCGTCGAAGATTGAAAGTCAAATTGATCCAAAATTAAGACAAAAGTGATAAAATGAGTAAATATGTTCACTATGCAAACCCAACTTTAAGGATGTAGGTTTTAACTATTTGAGCATCTAATCCCCCTATTTTCCTAAGAGAACTAAGAAGCCCACATTGCTCAAATTGAAGTACATGTACTAAATTGATCAAAAATTGAAACATAAGATACTAATTATAAAATTCACCAATTCAAAAAGTGTAAGGATAAAAATTGATCAAATTGAAGTACATATGTACTAAATCCTTAATTTTTAGTTAGATTCAATCCAATTTTCTTCTTTGTTTCTATATTTGAAAGGTTTAATTATTTATTAAATTCCTTTAAATTAAGTTTGTTTTGTTTCAAACAATATATTTAATTTTTAAAATTTTAAAATTGTGTACAAAAATAATTTTAAAAAATGAAATTAAACTTCCTTACGAAGAGTTTGTATCTACCAGTTTAATTTTTTGTGCAGCTGATAGAATTTATCGAAATTGATTTCAATAAAATTTAACTTCTCAAATTCTTTTTTGATATTATGTCTACAACGTATTACTCATATTTCCTCCCCAACTCATAAACAGGAGGATAATGCATTTCAACACACTCAAACCCATGTTCTCTTATATTGATAACAATGCTTATACTAATTGAGCTAAGACTCAATCTGCTTAACTTCCCTAACCCTTAACCCCTAAAAACCTAAACACCAAAATATTAAACCATAAACCCTAAACCTTAAACTCTAAAACAAAAACTCCCAACCCCTAAAACATCAACACTAAACCCTAAAAATACTAAACCCTAAGCCCTAACTATAAAACACTAGATTCTAAACCATAACTATAAACTATAATGATAATTTTAATATTTTAAAATTAATATTATCTCTTTTACAATTATATAATAAATTATTTAATATATAAATTAAAAAACAATCAGTCATATACCCAAAAAACTTTAAAATTATTTTAAATAATAGTATTTTAATTTTTTCCATTTTAGCAAATATTTTTCTATTTTTTTACTTTCAAATTTTTTCTACGTGTCATTACTTTTTTTCTGAAGATTTTAAATATTCAACTAAAAATAAATTGTATTTTAATAAAGAAACTAGTTAAATAATAAATAGACAGGGAGCAAAACGACAATGTCACAAACGCCGCTACTGCTTGACCTTTTGCGGCGTTTTTCTTACAAACGCCGCTACTACTTGATCTTTTGAGGAAAACGCCGCTATAGCTCTAATCTTTTGCGGTGTTTTCCAATTAGCGCCACTAATGTATAACTTTGCGGCGTTTTTGGTCCAAATGCCACAAAAAACGCCGCTAAAAGCCTGTTTTACTGTAGTGGTTCTCACAAAAGAGTCATTACAACTAACCAAATGTGTCATAATACTAAACATAAAAATATATTTAAAATAATTGAGGCATTTAGAATGAATATTTTAAAAATAATGATATTTAAAATAATTAAATATTTTTTAAAAAATAAAAACCTAAATAGTCTGTTTATTGATAAAAAGTAATTTAAGTAAATTTTAAGTGAGTGATTATTGATAAAAAATAATTTTTCATAAAGAATGTAAAAATAATTAATCCCGCACATAGTAAAAATTTAAAACTTGAATTGAGATTTTTTTTTTTAAGTTTTTCTACCATTAAATCAAAGCATTGATAAAAATATATAAATTTTTATTGGTATTCTTGAATGGAAATTTTTATACAAAATGGTGAACTTTTTTCCTTGATTTAAAATGCTGGATGATTCTTTAAGTTGTTGGACTTATCTTTTTAAGACCATAGGCTTGAAGTCCATTAGCATCTTTTTCTTTTTAGTGAAAGCAAAATTCATTAAAAGACTAAAGAATTTATCATTCAAACTATACCCCCAGAAAAACAAAAAGAAAAGGTCGAATTTGCGGTTTGGACTTTTAACACAATACGATTTCAGTATTTTGATTATAACTTAAGCTACAGACTTTTATTTTGGGCCCATAATATATTAATTTGAAGGGAATTGAAAATTTTAGCTAATGGCAGAAGTCCAAAAACGGCCTGGAAGTTTGACGCAAAAGTTGTCGAAAGCCTTGAAAAATTCTACTTTATTTAATTAAATGTACTTTTGTATTTTCTCCAATATATTATTTTTTCCATATAAATAGACATTATTAGGTTAAGACTCAGGAAGAGATATAGTCGTTCTTAGATATTTTGGTTTCTTTATTTTATGAGTTTCTAAACCCTCTTTTCCAGTCGAAAGTTAATCGAAGTTTGATTTAATAAATTCGTGAGACTTATTTATGCTTTAATTATTATTCTTTCTTTGTATTCATGCATCTTCGGCTATAATTACAATTGCTCAGGTTTATTGAATATTTTGCCAGTATTTGATAGCTTAGAACAACTACCTTGTCAATTAGAATAACTAAATTTGTGATTGTTCGATTCAATCTAACACTAATGACGAACTGCGTAACTCATTTATGTCATAGTTTACGATTATGTGGTGTAGATGTGTAATCTAGCTTAAAAGAACCCCGTTGAGGTGAGTTAGTTGGTTAGAATTAAGTCTATCTATTTCTTAATGTTGCCGGTAAGTTAAATCTTGGGTTTTGAGTTACAAGGCTATTTACTGGTTAGGGAAGTAATTTTAAACGAATTGTCTCTTGGTTACCAAACAAGTAAGGAGAGATTAGTTGCTTGACATTGAGTCAGCAACTAGAGCTAATTTATTTAAGGTATTGAAGTTATCTTTGCGTCAATGATCGATTCTATTGAATCAAATGGAGATTTTACCTTTGGCTAATGTAACACCCCTTACCTGAGCTCGTACCTAAACCCAAGTAAGGAATTCTACATTTTGGGACAAATATTTTGTTCAAGATCCAATTTTTGTTATTCAAGTTCTCATCTTTTAGACTTTTTTTTAAAGTAATTTAAGGCTTTTTGTAACACTCCTAGGATTTCTAAAAAGTTAGATTGCATTTAGGGACTATTTCAGATCGAAAAAACAAAGCAAAGGAAAACAAGGCCAATGTCGCAACCTTGAGTCCTCTCATGCTAAACATGTCGAAACTTCTTTATTTTTGTGTTAAAATCAATACCACATTACCTCACACATGTTCCAATCAATTTAAATCCGTATAATACTTTACTAATATTTCATTAATTCATCATATAACAATTACTCACTTGATGTCCCAACAATTCCATTTAAACTTATCTTACATGTTAGCAATTTCACCACTTATATCAACTTCTTAGCATTACAACTCTTCTATTATTTTCCTCCTCCTCCTCCTCATTTTCATTTCACATCCTATATGTACATGTGTATATATATATAGATATATATATATGTATGTATGTATGTATACATATATATAACACTATTTGGTTTTTAGTAAAGCATGAATGTAATATTATTTATTCTTTCATTAATTACACAAATACTTTTAACAAGGTTGTTTACTTGAGTAGTAGTCACTAAATTATTTATATCTTGGCCTACAAAATTCAAAATTAAGATCTGCTTGTTGTTTATGAAGCTAGACTCAATGAATTTTTTACCATAAAAATTTCAGAATTTTCACACAAACCAATTGATACAGTTTTTTTCTTCATTCTATCCTTCATTCTACTGCTAGGGAGCTCTGACCCTTCTCCACAAAAAAATATTTATCTTGCAGAACAGGACTCATATAATGATGTCATTTATTTCTATTTAAAATAGGCTCATTAAAATTTTATTAATATAATTTTTTTCTCTTAAATGTTTTTTTTCTTCAATTTTTAATTATTTTTCAAATTTAAAACAAGGGAACCCGAAATCAATCTGATTTTGTCTACTTAAATTTAATTATATCATAGTCTAAAATTCCATTAGCTACACCATTTCTTCTATACAAAACTAGACTCAATATTCTATAATTCCATATTTGTTTCGGCCTCTAACTCAACTTATACAATATTTGGTGAATTTTTAAAGTTGAGCTACTGTTGCTATCCAGAAACTGTTTTAGTGAAAATGTTCACTTTTCCATGATTCTTTGTATTTACTTTCAATTGGATGTGTATAATAATTATACTTTTGATTATTATTCAATTTAATCATATAAATTAATATGTTAGGAACATATTCATTATATTACCTTAGCATTTCTCATCATCCAAATCATATCTATCTTTTTCTCATAAAAACTTAATATCTTTATATATTATTCATCCTAAAAAAATACTTTCTATATCTACTATTCTGATTTAAGGTCACATATCTTACATTCCAATATTAACATATCTAACTCAATTCTTTGAAATACAAATAAATTAAATACGAAAACTTACCTATTTATCAATAATTTCCTCCCATTTTGCTTCACTTCCCTTTTCTTCCTCAATTTCACCACTGTCCTTCTCTTTTCTTCTAATTTTCTTCACTTTCATCTACTAATTTATTGCTTTTAAATTGACGAACATACTCTCTAGAGTCTCTACTTCAATTTTCCTTTGGTGCCTATGGAAATTTTCAAGAAATTTGAGAGAAATAATGACATTACATGACAAGGGACCAAATTGTAAGAAATAAGAACTTCTACTTCTTTTTATAATGGTGGTGGTGTTGAACCATGGGAACCATGAATAAATTTCTTCACATTTCCATACAAATACCATATATTAAAATATTAAAAAAAATATTACTAATATATTCTAACCAATCATGTTTTAACATCATTTCCCCTTAAAAATAATTTTTGTCCTCAAGATTTCCTTGGTTTTGTAACCATTCTCATTTTTCTTCTGTTATTCACTTTCGTTTT
The DNA here is from genome assembly GCA_005393395.2 of Gossypium australe. Classification (NCBI taxonomy): domain Eukaryota; kingdom Viridiplantae; phylum Streptophyta; class Magnoliopsida; order Malvales; family Malvaceae; genus Gossypium; species Gossypium australe. The sequence continues at coordinate 50,734,147 of CM016614.1, forward strand.
CTCTCTTCACTTAATTTTACTTATTTCATTGGTCACTTACCTTGTTTTCTTTTAAATATTTATCTTTTTTTTCTAATGTCCACGGAACTAACTAAAAATTTGACTAAGGCAATTGCACATACCAATTAATAACATAGCTACTGTAAGCAAAAATATCGTTCCCACAAAGACTAAAAGTACTAGTAATTACTGTCTTTTTATTATTTAATAGAATCATTTGAGTGATTGATTTAAAAACTAAAATTAACTAATTTAATTAAATAACAAACACAACAAAGAATAAATCAGGAAAATAATCGATTAACAACCAACGAAACAAAACAATACCCAGGAAAGAATTCACCTAAATTTCGTATGTCACTATCAATTTAAATTACGCAAATTCTTTACTTAGTAACTTGATCCGTAGAAATCTCTAAATTATGCTAATATCTCTTTCGAGCATAAGAGCAACTGACTCTAGGTTGATTAATTGAAACTTTTTTTCTAATTAAAACCCCTATTATTGCATTAACTTGTGCTATGGATTCCCCTATTAGATTTGACTCTAATATGGTAGATTTATGTCGTTCTATTTCTAGGATCGCATGCAACTCCACTCAATTACGCAAGATCTACTCTTAAACAGGGTCTATTCAACCTCCGATTTGACCACATCGAACATATATCAATAATCTAGAAATATCAACCCAAGAAATAAGCACACATAATTGAGAACAAAAAACTAGGAATTTATTGTGTAAAATGAAAATCAAACAACAGAATCCATCATAGGGTTCATCTCCCCTAGGTATTTATAAAATTAGTTCATGCTTGAAAATAAAAACATCCAAGAGACAGTATAACCAAAAGAAATAAAGAAACTCATGATAACTTGTTAAGAAATCAACTGGGAATCTTCAATCTTGATGGAAATCTGCTTCAGAGTCGGCTTCAATGGTGTTTTTCGAGTTGTTTTCTTGATATTCTATGACAGCTCTCACATATTGTAACACCCCAAACCCGGCCCATGCGGTATGACTGGATCTGACATGTCACATGAAGAAAACGCATAAAGACTTTGTGATTCTTACTAAAAGTAGGCGTTATTTGGTTATAGTTAAGAAAATAAATTTGAATAGAAATATTTGATAAAAATACTACTAATCTTGAGAGATTGATTGAAGAATCAATAATCGAACTAGTGAGCTTTAAAACCGTGACTTTTGAAAATATTGTTGATAATTTGAAAGAGAATCCGAGTTAAATTATTTGTGCATATTTATTATGAAAACTATTTGTTAATCAATTTTGGAAAACCGTTATTTATGTTTTTTTAAAAAATCCCCATTTAAAATAATTCAAGAAAGATAATAAGTATGACCAAACATAAAACAAAATAAAAATATCCCAGAGGCCTTATTACAACTTTAAAACCCAAAATAGTAAAAGTAACGAAATAAAACGGAAAAGAAGTTTACTAATGTTCGAAAACATTATTTCCAAAGTATGGCCTCCACCAAGTCATCCATGGCCCAAGTCCTCATCACTGAGCATTACCTGCAAGGGTTAAGAAAAGGGGTGAGTTACTAGAACTCAGTGTATAATCCCCTTACCGTCATCCACTGGGTTTGAACCTGCATAGCGTAACCTTGGGCCTAAGCCCATTTACATAATAATAATTATATGAAATTAATGTAACCCAACCCATCCATCCATCACACCCCCGACCAGCCAATCACACCTTTGGGGATCAAGTCAACCCACCCCGCCACTCACACCAATTTGCAGCCAAGCTGCTAAAGTATAATATTTTCATGGTCAAGCCACCGAAATAATAATTAAGCATATTAATGAACAAATTGTGGCAATGCCACCAGGCTACACTGCTTTCCATATCATTTTTCCCATCCCATGCAATATGTCAAAATGCAACATACATAATAAAATGAAATATCCATTTATAACAACCATTAATCAAGTGACTTATTTCGGTGAATCAGCCCATTAAAGCAATTTAATAATTCGGCCCACTAAGGCATTCTAGCAAATCGGCCCACAGGGGCATTTTTGTAAATCGGCCCATAGGGGCATTTCGTAAATCAGCCCATAGGGGCATTTTCGTAAATCGGCCCACGGGGGCATTTTCGTGAATTGGTTAGCAATTTAATACCGATTTTGACGGATCTTTAAAAATAATGTAATTTAAGCAAGTTACTCGATTTATGCCATATTACGATTTTTAGCCTTGTAAAATAATAACGATCTATTTTCCAACATGATATCGAATCACAAATCTACGGGATTTCGATATGAGATTACACACCTGATTACGGTAAGGACTAAACCTTCTTGATCGTCGACACCTAAATCACCATTACACTCCATTAACCAACAAACGAGATTTTATTAATCCAAATCTAAATCAGACGATCTAATGAAATGCTTACCCTTAGTATCGTGAACGACCACGATTCGTCTATTCTCACCGGATGATGGTCCACAACCCGGTGGAAAATCCTGAACCGCCAATACCGCCCTACGTTTGAACTTAGGAGTAGGAATTGCAAATCCACTCCCTTTTTGTCCTCCAATCGCTTTTCCTTTCAAATTGCTACCACTTGCCTCCATTGGAAAAGTCTCGGTTAGAAAATACTATGATGAGTGCAAGTAGTTGTTTAGGGATAGGATTCGGCTTGCCACTACTTCCGAAGGATCAACGAATAGAGAAAAACAAGCGATTAGTCCCTAGAATAAACGTTTAAACATAATCATCGATCCATTTTAGTGGAATAACCAAGTATTGAGAGATATCGAGATGAACCTTGAAGAAATCCCTTACCCTGACAACAATAGATCCAACTTCCACCGATTGGGCTTATGACTACGGATGAATCGATAAGGATGTAAGATTCGGCTTTCCTACTATAATACTACAATAGAAGAAGAACACGATATGAGAGAGAGTAGGAAAGAGTGATATTTCAGTTTAGAAACAAAGTAGAACAATCGAATAGTGATGGATACACATTCGGCTAGGAAGAAGATGACAAGAATAGAATTAAGCCCTTACCTGTTTCAACCAAAGAGAAATGTCCAACACGCAAGAATAGAGACGAGATAGTGGCTAAGAGGATTCAGTTATTGGAGAGAAATGAACAAAGAAGATTTGGTCATATAGTAATGTCGATTTAGGAAAAAGAAAGAAAGGTTGAAGAAATGGTGAAAAGGAAAAGAAGAGATGGAAAAAGAAGTGTTAGATAATTCGGCTAACACAAAGGAAAAATGGGTAAAATGAGGTGAGTGTTTCGGCAACAAAGGAGAAAGGTGGACAATTTTGGCTTTAGAGTTTCGGCAAGCAAAGGGAAAGAATTGGAAAAGAAAACACCAAAAATGCTAAAAAAGAAAACAAGCCTCTCATGCACCAAAACTTGTAAAATGACTATAGGAAATTCGGCTCCCAAGTCCTCCTCCCAAAACCGTGCATCTCTTTACCAAAAAGATCAAGGTTGACCAAAAACTCTTTCCAAAACACCTTCCACAAAATCGGCCAACATATTCCCTACCTTACCTTTTTCCTTTATTTCTTTCCTTATTATTCCCTTGTTTCTCTCCTTACTCTTCTCTCTTGTGTTCTTTCCTTCAATAAAAAGTCTTCCTTACCATCTTTAAAGCTTGGCCGACACTTTGGAAGAGAAGCACAAAAATTAATCCAAAAATTTGAAATAGGTGGGATTCGAACTCCACCCCTTAAGCCTCTTCATGAAACGCCTCACCACTTTGCTACTAGCTCCTCTTGTGCTAGTAAAATACACACTTATTTCCTTAAGTCTTGATGCCACTTGCCTTCTCTCCTTAAAGTGCTTAAACACAAAAATTTTACTAAGGCCCAACTCAACCCCAAGCCTTCTTAAGACCCCTAAACATACACAATTAGCAGTATTAACTAGCCTATCGTAAGATATAATATAAAACATAAAATCCCGAGTTTCAGGATGTTACAATTCTACCCCCTTAAAGAAATTTTGGCCTCGAAATTTACCTGATTAAAAGAGATGAGGGTACTGTTGTCGAATCGTGTCCTCTGACTCTCATGTAGCTTCCTCTGTCCCGTGATTACGCCATAATACTTTGACTAACAGAACTGACTTCCTTCTCAGCACTTTAACATCCCGATCTAAAATCTGTACTGGCTCTTCTTCAAAAGACAAGTCAGATCTTATTTTAACTTCCTCCACTGGCACAACATGAGACGGATCTGAACGATAACGCCTTAACATTGAAATATGAAATACACTATGTATCTGACTTAACTCCGAAGGTAACTCAAGCTGATAAGCTACTGGCGCAACACGCTTCAATACACAGTAAGGTCCGATGAACCTAGGGCTCAACTTGCCTTTCTGCCCAAATATTAAGATCTTTTTCCAAGGTGAGACCTTCAAAAAGACCTGATCTCTCACCTCAAACTCTATATCCCTACGCTTCAGATCTGCATATGATTTCTATCTGTCCGAAGCTTCTTTTAACCGTGCCCGAATTACCTTAACTTTTTCCTCCCGTCTCCAAGATCAACTCAGGACCCAAAAGCTGTCGCTCTCCTAACTCAGTCCAGCAAGTAGTATTACGACACCTACGAACATACAACACCTCGTAGGGTGCCATTTGGATGCTGGATTGATAGCTGTTATTGTATGCAAACTCTGCCAATGGTAGAAAATCTTCCCAACTACCCCTGAAGTCGATCACACAGCCTCTTAACATGTCCTCTAGAATCTGGATTAGTCTTTCCAACTGACCATCAGTCTGCGGATGAAACGCCGTGCTAAAATTTAGCCTTGTACCTAAAGCTTCATGTAGAGCCTTCCAAAACCGTGATGTAAACCTAGGATCCCTGTCTGATACGATAGACATCGGTACCCCATTCAACCTCACGATCTCTGCTAAATACAACTTGGCCAAATTCAACAACGAATAATTAGTATGAATAGGTAGGAAATGAGCAGTCTTCGTTAATCGATCCACTATCACCCACACAGAATCTTTCTTAGTAGGCATTAAGGGTAACCCACTAACAAAGTCCATCGTTATCCTTTCCCATATCCATAGTGGAATTTTCACCGGTTGTAGCAACCCTGAAGGCAGTTGATGCTCCACCTTCACTTGCTGACATGTCAAGCACTTGCTTACAAAATCAGTAACCTCCCGTTTCAACCCCGGCCACCAATACTGCTCACGGAGGTCTTGGTACATTCTGTTTCCCCCGGGGTGCATAGCATATGAGCTACTATGCGCCTCACGCAGAATCATTTGTCTCAATTCCGAATCCCTGGGCATACAAACTCTTTCGCGGAAACACAATACTCCATCACTATTTAATCCAAAATCCCCTATCTCGCCACCTTCCACTTGCTGAAGCCGAGAACCCAACCTTTCATCTAACAACTATTTTTCCTTAATCTGACTTACCCACGCAGGCTTCACTTGAAGTTCAGCTAACAAGTTACCATCTTCAAAAAAGCTGAGATGAGCGAACATTACTCTCAAATCCGATATCACCTTACAACTCAACGCATCTGCCACTATGTTAGCTTTACCTGGGCGATACTCGATTGAGCAGTCATAATCTTTCAACAATTCTATCCACCTCCGCTGTCTTAAGTTCAACTCCTTCTGGGTAAGAAGGTACTTCAGACTCTTATGATCCGTATAGATAATTGACTTCTCCCCGAACAGATAATGTCTCCATATCTTCAGTGCAAACACCACTGCAGCTAACTCCAAATCGTGAGTGGGATAGTTTATCTCATGCGGCCTTAATTGACGGGATACATAAGCCACCACTTTCCCCGTTGCATCAACACACATCCCAAGCCCATGTGTGACGTATCACAATAAACAATAAACTCTTTACCAGCCTCAGGTTGAATCAACACTGGCGCTTCTGTCAGAATCTTCTTCAATTTCTAAAAGCTCTCTTACTGCTTATCTGTCCACACAAACGGTACTCCCTTACACAACAGCTTAGTTAGGGGTGCAGCAATCAACGAAAACCCCTCAACGAATCGCCAGTAATACCCAGCCAAACCTCGAAAACTCCGAATTTCTGCCACTGACTTTGGTGGCTTCCAGTCCAATACAACCTCGACCTTTCGGGGATCAACTCTAATTCCTTCAGCAGACACAACATGTCCCAAAAAGGTCACCTTCTTCAGCCAAAATTCATGCTCCTCTTCTGTCTTTGAGTACACCAAGATGTCGTCTATAAACACAACCACAAACTGGTCTAGATAGGGTTGGAAGACTCGGTTCATCATGTCCATAAATACAGCTGGTGCATTTGTCAACCCGAACAGCATTACCAAAAACTCGTAATGCCCATAACGAGTTCGGAATGCAGTCTTGTGAATATCCGCCTCCTTGACTTTTAACTGGTGATACCTCGGTCTTAAGTCTATCTTCGAGAAAATCGAAGCTCCTCACAGTTGATCGAACAAATCCTCGATCCTCAGTAACGGATACTTGTTCTTGATTGTCAGCTTATTCAATTGTGTATAATCGATGCACATACGCAACGATCCATCCTTTTTCTTAACGAACAAAACCGGCGCTCCCCACGGTGACACACTTGGTCGAATAAATCCATGATCCATCAACTCTTGGATCTGAGCTTTAAGTTCCACAAGCTCCTTCGGTGCCATTCTGTAAGGAGCAATGGACACTGGAGTCGTTCCTGGCAACAGCTCAATACCAAACTCTACCTCCCGATCCGGAGGCAATCCTAGAAGCTCCTCGAGAAAGACATCTGAAAACTCTTTCACCGTTCTAACGCTCTCTACCGACAACTCTTTGGCATCCAAAGCACTGATAAAGGCTAAGAACACTCCACACCCCTTTCGTACCAACTTTTCTTCCTTCAAGGCAGATACCACATTGGACAAATAATTTTTTCTTTCACCTATCATCATCACTTCCTTATCCTCTGAAGTTCTTAGTACCATTCGCTTTGCAGCACAGTCCAAGTTCGCACGGTGTTAACCAGCCAGTCCATGCCCAAAATAAGATCAAACTCACCGAAGGGCAGTTCCATCAAATCTGCCAGAAATACTTCCCCCTGGACTTCTAAGGGCACATCCCTAAACAACTTATTTACTACCACCGACTGTCCTAAATGGCTAATCACAGTTGTTTCTTTAGTAGTAATCTTAGATCTAATATTCAAAGTTCCAAACACAGTACAAGCAACATACGAATGGGTGGATCCAATGTCTATCAATGCGGTAAAAGGTATATCAGCTATGAAAAACGTACCGGTTATGACGTCCGGTGCATCACCATCCTCTCGACGTCTGACCGTATAGACCAAACCTGGCTGTCTCGCCTTCGTGTTACCCCTATTACCGGTACCTCTACCCGGTGCACCCTGACCTCGTCCTACGCCATTACCACCTTGTCATGGCCCACGACCTCTCGGTGGCTGTTGAGCGCCTCCTGCTGGCTGCGCAAATCTATTACGAACTACCTGAGTCTGAGCAGGCTCTCGAGGGCAATCCTTAAACCGATGATCTTTGGATTCACATCTGAAACAACCACCAGTTCTCTTCCAGCATTCACCCGAGTGAAAATTCCCACAATCCACGCAAGGCTGTAACTGATCGGTAGTAGCTTGAACTCTTACTCGAGCTGGCTCCTCATTCCTGGGCCTTTTCTGAAACCCTCTAGCAGGACCTGAGTACCCAGAGTCCCTCTTGTTCCTGCCCCTATCCTTGTCTCAGTTTTGCCATTTCGAGTGTTTAACCTCCTCAGCTATCTTATCTTTTTCCACAAGTGTGGTAAAATTCCTCTCCTTCTGTGGGGCTATCAGTACCCGCAACTCATCACGCAACCCGTCCTCAAAATGCACACAGCGTTCATAATTAGTCGGCACTATTCCCTGGGTGTATTGAGTTAAACACAGAAATTCCGCCTCGTATGCTGCCACAGATTTACCTCCTTGGACTAGATTCAGGAATTCCTTCCTTCGGGCATCCACATAGCTAGCCCCGACATATTTTCCCTGGAATGTGGTCTTAAAGAATTCCCAAGTAATATGATCAGCCTAAGTGCCTTCCCGAACAGTGAGCCACCACTGATACGCCTCGTCTCTTAGCAATGATACAACCCCTTTCAGTTTCTACTCAGCGGTGCAATCCAAGGTCGTCCATAATCCGCTCCACCGCCTCAAGCCAATACTCCGCTACACTAGGGGCTACACCTGAAATACCTCTAAAGACTTCAGCCCCATTCGATCTGAGTCACTCCGATATCGACCGACGAGCTGCCGACCCAATTCTTGCCCCAGCAACCCTTTCCAGTACCCGCAACATCGCTTGGGACAGAGTGTAGTCCTCTCTCATTCGATCATGTGACCAGCTTCAGTTACCTATGACACAGGTGTCTCCATTTCCGGCATATGTCCCGATGGCTCATATACAACTCTAGCACCTCGGCCTTTACCACGTCCACGTCTACCGCGTCCACGTCCTCTAGCACTCATGTTTGCTAAATCGATTTAATCTGATTAAGAGCCTTATGAATCAGTATGTTATTCAATGCTTATTAATCAATGTTTTATGGAGTGTAAGAAGTAAAGTTATTTTCGCAAAACGTATCCTAAAGTCTCAATCTCTGTAGTTTCAACTCCTAAAGCTAAAAGTTCTAGAGTATCTCGATTTTGTGGAGTTTTCTTACCACAGTCATATCACAATAATCATAAAATTAAAACAAAAACTTACTAACTTGGTGCCGGATACCCGTGGTGCCATACTTCCTCTAAAACATGTATTTATAAATCGAATTTCAAGCAATTTAGAAAACATTTTTGAACCCAAACCACAGTCGAGTTTTGCAACCGAGCTCAGATACCATAAAATGTAACACCCCAAACCCGGCCCATGCGGTATGACCGGATCTGACATGTCACATGAAGAAAACGCATAAAGACTTTGTTATTCTTACTAAAAGTAGGTGTTACTTGGTTATAGTTAAGAAAACAAATTTGATTAGAAATATTTGATAAAAATACTACTAATCTTGAGAGATTGATTGAAGAATCGATAATTGAACTAGTGAACTTTAAAACCGTGACTTTTGAAAATATTGTTGATAATTTGAAAGAGAATCCGAGTTAAATTATTTGTGCATATTTATTATGAAAACTATTTATTAATCAATTTTGGAAACCATTATTTATGATTTTTAAAAAAATCCCCATTTAAAATAATTCAAGAAAGATAATAAGTATGACCAAACCTAAAACAGAATAAAAATATCCCAGAGGCCTTATTACAACTTTAAAACTCAAAATAGTAAAAGTAACGAAATAAAACGGAAAAGAAGTTTACTAATGTTCGAAAACATTATTTCCAAAGCATGGCCTCCACCGAGTTATCCATGGCCCAAGTCCTCATCACTGAGCATTACCTGCAAGGGTTAAGAAAAGGGGTGAGTTACTAGAACTCAATGTATAATCCCCTTAGCGTCATCCACTGGGTTTGAACCTGCATAGCATAACCTTGGGCCTAAGCCCATTTACATAATAATAATTATATGAAATGAATGTAACCCAACCCATCCATCCATCACACCCACGACCAGCCAATCACACCTGTGGGGATCAAGTCAACCCACCCCGCCGCTCACACCAATTTGCAGCCAAGCTGCTAAAGTATAATATTTTTGTGGTCAAGCCATCGAAATCATAATTAAGCATATTAATGAACAAATTGTGGCAATGCCACCAGGCTACACTGCTTTCCATACCATTTTTCCCATCCCATGCAATATGTCAAAATGCAACATACATAATAAAATAAAATATCCATTTATAACAACCATTAATCAAGTGACTTATTTGGGTGAATCGGCCCATTAAAGCAATTTAATAATTCGGCCCACTAAGGCATTCTAGCAAATCGGCCTTAATATCTGCAATACAACCTATAGATGCGAATCATGCTCCTCTTCTGTCTTTGAGTACACCAAGATGTCGTCTATAAACACAACCACAAACTGGTCTAGATTGGGTTGGAAGACTCGGTTCATCATGTCCATAAATACAGCTGGTGCATTTGTCAACCCGAACAGCATTACCAAAAACTCGTAATGCCCATAATGAGTTCGGAACGCAGTCTTGTGAATATCCGCCTCCTTGACTTTTAACTAGTGATACCCCGGTCTTAAGTCTATCTTCGAGAAAATCGAAGCTCCTCACAGTTGATCGAACAAATCCTCGATCCTCAGTAACGGATACTTGTTCTTGATTGTCAGCTTATTCAATTGTGTATAATCGATGCACATATGCAACGATCCATCCTTTTTCTTAACGAACAAAACCGGCGCTCCCCACGGTGACACACTTGGTCGAATAAATCCATGATCCATCAACTCCTGGATCTGAGCTTTAAGTTCCACGAGCTCCTTCGGTGCCATTCTGTAAGGAGCAATGGACACTGGAGTCGTTCCTGGCAACAGCTCAATACCAAACTCCACCTCCCGATCCGGAGGCAATCCTAGAAGCTCCTCGAGAAAGACTTCTGAAAACTCTTTCACCGTTCTAACACTCTCTACCGACAACTCTTTGGCATCCAAAGCACTGATAAAGGCTAAGAACACTCTACACCCCTTTCGTACCAACTTTTCTTCCTTCAAGGCAGATACCACATTGGACAAATAATTTTTTCTTTCACCTATCATCATCACTTCCTTATCTTCTGAAGTTCTTAGTACCATTCGCTTTGCAGCACAGTCCAAGTTCGCACGGTGTTAACCAGCCAGTCCATGCCCAAAATAAGATCAAACTCACCGAATGGCAGTTCCATCAAATCTGCCAGAAATACTTCCCCCTGGAATTCTAAGGGCACATCCCTAAACAACTTATTTACTACCACCGACTGTCCTAAAGGGCTAATCACAGTTGTTTCTTTAGTAGTAATCTTAGATCTAATATTCAAAGTTCCAAACACAGCACAAGCAACATACGAATGGGTGGATCCAATGTCTATCAATGCGGTAAAAGGTATATCAGCTATGAAAAACGTACCGGTTATGACGTCCGGTGCATCACCATCCTCTCGACGTCTGACCGTATAGACCAAACCTGGCTGTCTCGCCTTCGTGTTACCCCTATTACCGGTACCTCTACCCGGTGCACCCTGACCTCGTCCTACGCCATTACCACTTTGTCATGGCCCACGGCCTCTCGGTGGCTGTTGAGCGCCTCCTGCTGGCTGCGCAAATCTATTACGAACTACCTGAGTCTGAGCAGGCTCTCGAGGGCAATCCTTAACCGATGATCTTTGGATCCACATCTGAAACAACCACCAGTTCTCTTCCAGCATTCACCCGAGTGAAAATTCCCACAATCCACGCAAGGCTGTAACTGATCGGTAGTAGCTTGAACTCTTACTCGAGCTGGCTCCTCATTCCTGGGCCTTTTCTGAATCCCTCTAGCAGAACCTGAGTACCCAGAGTCCCTCTTGTTCCTGCCCCTATCCTTGTCTCGGTTTTGCCGTTTCGAGTGTTTAACCTCCTCAGCTATCTTATCTTTTTCCACAAGTGTGGTAAAATTCCTCTCCTTCTGTGGGGCTATTAGTACCCGCAACTCATCACGCAACCCGTCCTCAAAATGCACACAGCGTTCATAATTTGCCATCGAAATCATAATTAAGCATATTAATGAACAAATTGTGGCAATGCCACCAGGCTACACTGCTTTCCATACCATTTTTCCCATCCCATGCAATATGTCAAAATGCAACATACATAATAAAATAAAATATCCATTTATAACAACCATTAATCAAGTGACTTATTTCGGTGAATCGGCCCATTAAAGTAATTTAATAATTCGGCCCACTAAGGCATTCTAGCAAATTGGCCCACAGGGGCATTTTCGTAAATCGGCCCATAGGGGCATTTCGTAAATCGGTCCATAGGGGCATTTTCGTAAATCGGCCCATAGGGGCATTTTCGTAAATCGGTCCATAGGAGCATTTTCGTAATTTAGCAATTTAATACCGGATTTGACGGATCTTTAGAAATAATGTAGTTTAAGCAAGTTACTCGATTTATGCCATATTACTATTTTTAGCCTTGTAAAATAATAACGATCTATTTTCAAACATGATATCGAATCACAAATCTACGGGATTTCGTTGTGAGATTACACACCTGATTACGGTAAGGACTAAACCTTCTTGATCGTCGACACCTAAATCACCATTACACTCGATTAACCAACAAACAAGATTTTATTAATCCAAATCTAAATCAGACGATCTAATGAAATGCTTACCCTTAGTATCATGAATGACCACGATTCGTCTAACAAAGAAGTGTTAGATAATTCGGCTAACACAAACGAAAAATGAGCAAAATGAGGTGAGTGTTTCGGCAACAAAGGAGAAAGGTGAACAATTTTGGCTTTAGATTTTCGGCAAGCAAAGGGAAAGAATTGGAAAAGAAAACACCAAAAATGCTAAAAAGAAAACAAGCCTCTCATGCACCAAAACTTGTAAAATGACTATAGGAAATTTGGCTCCCAAGTCCTCCTTCCAAAACCGTGCATCTCTTTACCAAAAAGATCAAGGTTGACCAAAAACTCTTTCCAAAACACCTTCCACAAAATCGGCCAACATATTCCCTCCCTTACCTTTTTCCTTTAGTTCTTTCCTTATTCTTCCCTTGTTTCTCTCCTTACTCTTCTCCCTTGTGCTCTTTCCTTCAATAAAAAGTCTTCCTTACCATCTTTAAAGCTTGGCCGACACTTTGGAAGAGAACCACAAAAATTAATCCAAAAATTTGCAATAGGTGGGATTCAAACTCCACCCCTTAAGCCTCTTCATGAAACGCCTCACCACTTTGCTACTAGCTCCTCTTGTGCTAGTAAAATACACACTTATTTCCTTAAGTCTTGATGCCACTTGCCTTCTCTCCTTAAAGTGCTTAAACATAAAAATTTTACTAAGGCCTAACTCAACCCCAAGCCTTCTTAGGACCCCTAAACATACACAATTAACACTATTTAGTGTGCATATCTTCTTATTTTTGTCATATATATGTCTTAAAATGCCCAAAAAACCTAAAAAAAATTATTTTAATCTGTTTAGTGTGCATTTTCGTGAAATTGACACGGCCTACCACATGCCCGTATAACTTGGTTAACGGTGCAGCTATTAACGAGAACCCTTCAACAAACCTTCTATAATACCCAGTCAAACCAAGAAAACTTTGAATTTCTGCCACAGACTTAGGTGGTTTCCAGTCCAACACGGCTTCAATTTTCCGGGGATCAACCCTAATTCCCTCAGCAGACACAACATGTCCCAGAAAAGTAACTTCTCTCAACCAAAATTCACACTTACTGAATTTGGCGTACAGCTGCTTTTCTCTCAAAACCCGCAGAACCATCCGAAGATGTGAATCATGTTCCCCCTCCGTACTTGAATAAACCAAAATATCGTCTATAAACACCACAACAAATCGATCTAGATAGGGTTGGAATACTCGGTTCATCATATCCATAAACGCAGCTGGTGCATTCGTCAACCCAAACGGTATCACCAATAACTCGTAGTGCCCATAGCGAGTTCGAAAAGTTGTCTTATGAATATCTGCCTCCTTGACCTTAAGCTGATGATACCCTGACCTCAAGTCTGTCTTTGAAATGACCGAAGCGCCTCGCAACTAATCAAACAGATCGTCTATCCTAGGCAACGGGTACTTGTTCTTAATTGTCAACTTGTTCAGTTGCCTATAGTCAATGCACATCCGCATCGACCCGTCCTTCTTCTTAACAAATAACACCAGCGCTCCCTAAGGTGACACACTGGGATGAATAAAACCCCGATCCAACAGTTCCTGAATCTGGGCTTTTAGTTCCACCAGCTCCTTCGGCGCCATCTTATACAGAGCAATGGACACTGGCACTGTTCCCGGAAGAAGATCAATACCGAACTCCACCTCGCGATCCGGAGGTAACCCTAGAAGCTCTTCTGGAAAAACGTCAGAGAATTCCTTCACTGTTCTAACATTCTTTACAGTCAATTCCTTGACCTCCAGAGAACTAACAAAAGCTACGAACGCTTCACACCCTTTTCGCACCATCCTTTCAGCCTTTAAAGCAGATACTATATTGGACAAGTAGTTTCTTCTTTCGCCTATCACTAAGAACTCATTATCCTCGGGAGTCTTCAACACCATGCGCTTAGCGGCACAATCCAAGTTTGCTCGACACTTCCCTAACTAGTCCATGCCTAAGATCAAATCGAACTCGCCGAACGGCAGTTCCATCAAGTTAGCCGGGAATACCATCCTTTGTACTTCTAAAGGTATACTCCTAAAGAGTTTGTTTACCACTATAGATTGTCCTAAAGGGCTAAGTACAGTCATCTCCCTAGAAGTAATCTTAGAGTCTATGTTCAGAGTTCTAGACACAGTACTAGCAACATAGGAATGCGTTGACCCAATATCAATCAGTGCAGTAAAAGGCAAACTGAAAATAAGGAACGTACCGGTTATGACGTCCGGTGCATCGCCCTCCTCTCGGCGTCTGGCTGTATACACCAACTCAGGCTGTCTTGTATCTTTATTCCCAGCACCTCTGCCCGATGCTCCACGCCCCCATCCAAAACTATTTCCTCCTCTGGCCAGACCACGACCTCTCTGTGGTTGCTGACACCTCTTCCAGGCTGAATATAACCCTGACCTTCTGGTCACGCTCTGTTGGGCTCTTGCGGATAGTCCCTTACCCGATAATCCATAGATCCACATCTGAAGCATCCTCTACACCCAACCAACACTCTTCTGAATGAAACTTCCCACATCGAGTACACAGTTGAGATCAACCAACAGCAGCAGGCCTCGCAGCTTGACCCGGTCCATTTAACCTAGGCCTCTTCTGAAAATTCCCTGTAGATCCTGACGACCCAAAATTCCTTTTATTCCTTCCCTTGTCCCTATCCTGATTTTGCCTTTTAAACCTCTTTACCTCTTCGGTTATCTTAGCCTTCTCGACCAGAATGGCAAACTCCCTTTCCCGTTGCAGAGCTATCAGTACTCACAACTCGTCCCTCAGGCCATCTTCAAATCGGACACAACGCTCGTGATCTGTTGCAATAATACCCTGGGCGTAATGACTCAGACGTAGGAATTCCGCCTTATACTCGGCCACTGTCTTACTCCCCTGAACCAAGTTTAGGAATGCCCTCCGCTGAGCTTCCACATATCTCGTCCCAATGTATTTCCCCTAGAATGCTGACTTAAAGAAATCCCAGGTAATGCGGTCAGCTGTTGTACCATCTCTAACTGTGAGCCACCATTGATATGCCTCATCCCGGAGGAGAGACACTACTCTCTTCAATTTCTCTTTCGCGGTACAGTCAAGGTCATCCATGATGCGGTCAACCGCTTCTACCGAATACTCAGCTACGTTAGGAGCCACACCAAAAACGCCCCTAAACATTTCAGCCCCATTAGCTCGAAGACTTTCGAGCTACTGAACCCGTGCTCACTCCAGCAACTCTCTCCAAAACACATAACATCGCCTGAGACACAGCATCGTCTCCACCAGTTTGATCCTGAAATTTCACTTCCGCAACTGGCGGTGCTTGCACTTCACCTTCCGACCCATGTCCCGATTCTGAAGGTTCAGACCCAACACCCTGGCCTCTACCACGGCCGCGCATGCCACGACCACGTCCTCTAGTACTTATAACTACTGATGCGACTTAGTCTGATTAAAAGTTTTATGAATTAGTATTTTCTTCCACTGTTTATTACAAAGAAGTCTTATGAAAATAGCATATATGAGAAATTTTCGCCAATTCATATCAACCTAAAGTTTTAGTCTCTAAAGTTGAGTTTCTGAGTACTAGCATTCATAACACAATACAATTACTTCACGTAAAACAACCAATGGTCAGAAGATTACCGTGCGGATTTGGTGCCGGAGACTCGGGTGCCATGCTTCTAAAAAACGTGTATTTTTCTAAACCGTTTTCTAAACCAACTTTTGAAAACATTTTGAACCTCATACCCACAGCCTTCTTAGGATGTTACACATATCTTCTTATTTTTGTCATATATATGTCTTAGAATGCCCAAAAAAACCTAAAAAAATTATTTTAATCTATTTAGTGTGCATTTTTGTGAAATTGACACGGCCTACCACATGCCCGTATGGGTCACACAATCGTGTGGTCTAGTTGTGTAGAATGGTTCTGCCCGTGTGGCTTTTGCAGCTTGCTCCAACACTTCGATTTTTACTCATTTTTTGCTCCTTTTTATCCCAAGTGCTCTATTAAACATTAAAACATTAAAGGATTAAGAACATAAAATTCACAATTAACATTGAATAATCACCCAAAACTGTATTAAAAATGAGGTTAAAACATGTTACTTTTATCACTTATCAAATATCCATGCACTTAAGCGTTTGCTTGTCCTCAAGCAAAATTCTCAACCCACATTCAAGTTAACTCCCTTAAGCAAAGTTACTTTTTGTATTCTCATCTCTTATAACACCAACCAAAACAAGAACGAATTTTTTCTCTTCATCGCATCCTCAATTTTTCCCCAAGTTAACACCGAATTCACCAAATCAAGAAATGAAAGTTAGACTTTTCAAGCTTTCTTAACCATTGAAAGAGAATCTTTGAATGGTTAATTGAAATCTCTTAACTCTCTTTTTTCCCATTATTGTTGAACCAAAACCATGGGAGGGCGAGTTTAATTTTAGGGTTATTTTTATAATCTTAGAGATTATTTTGGTGTTAAATGAGATTAAAATCAATACAAAAATCATAGAAATTTAATGGAGATTGAGTTGAATATTTTTGGGATTTTTAGTGGATTTAGAAGTGAGAGGTTTTGTTGGGTTAAATACATTTGAAAGGAAAAGCAAATGTTGTAAAAGAGTGATCGAATCAAAACGATTATAGCTTGGGTTACCAATTTGTGATCTTCTTTTTCTAACATTGTCTACGATTTTTATCTAAATAATTGGTTGTAGGTGTAATTTGATAAAAAATTTAGACTGTTGTGCGGAAGCGTGTAAAAGAGTAAAATTATTGTATTGAAAAATCACACTAAGTTCAATTCCCAAGAAAGAGAGGTGGATCACAAGGATCACTTAAGTACCAAGTCTTTCCTAGCCAGAATATCCCTCTTGTAACAGCCCGATTTTGGGGCTAGTCGGAACAGTGGTTTCAGAACCACTAATTCGAGGTTGGGAAATTAGTTTTAATATTATTTCATGTATTATGGTATGATTATATGAGTGTGAAAATTTTGGTGCGTTAATTTTAGCGATTGCATGCTTAATTTCGAAAAAGGACTAAATCACATAAGTGTGAAAGTTTTATTTTACTAGCTAGAGTTGTCAAATAGCTATAAAATTTTAAATTGGAGGTCCTTAATGTGCAATTATGCCATTAAGAGAGTGTTGGCCGGCCATAGGGGCAAGGATGAGACAAGGTCAATGGCTAGGTGGGTTTTGGTGACTTAATTGAATAAAATAAAATAAAACATAAAAAGTAATCATCTTTTCCTATTACCTTCTTCCTCCACCAAAAATTCTAGCAAGAATAAAAGTTTGGGAGCTTGAAATTTCAGCAACTTATCCTTCTTGGAAATCAAGAGGAACGAGGAATCAACCTTGACCGAGGAAAAGGCAAGCTTTCGAACTAAATTGCAAATTGGCATATTTTGTATCGAGTGTTGAAGAGCCAGCTTGGGATGCGGAGATAATCAGAGGATCACCCACACTATCAGCACATCTTGGTATAGTTAGATTTGGCATTTTGAGAATGGCATGTATAGGGACTTAGGTTTAGTTGAATGTCACATTGTTTTGGCCAAATGTGTTGGCTCATTTGGGGATGAATTTTTTTGTATAAGGCCATAGTTGATGGCTCTTTCTTATTAATCTATGAAATGATGAGGTTATTCATGAATGTGCAAGTTGTGTGGTTGTTTAATTAGGGTATTTATGCATGAATAAGTCGGTTACTTAATGTGGTTTATGATGGTGCAAGTTGGAGTGCTAGAAAGTGCTTGGCAAATAGTCTTGTTCTTGTCCACACGGGTAGGCATACGGGCGTGTGCCTAGGCCGTGTGTGACATACGGTTTCCCCCATGGGCGTGTTGTTAGGCCGTGTGTCCCCCTACATGCTAAGTTGGCAAGTCAGTATGCTTAGTAGTAACCACACGGGCGGAGACACGGTCGTGTGTCTCAACCGTGTGGAAGACACGGCCTAAGACATGGGCATGTGCCCAGGCCATGTGAATATTACACCTAAATTTAGGAATTTATTCACCACACGGTCTAAGGACACAGACGTGTGCCTTGGCCATGTGACCTTAATAGAATGATGACGTCAGAAATAGAATGTCTAGGTTTTTGCACAAGGGATAAGACACGGGCGTGTCGTGGCCGTGTGAGGGACACGGTCGTGTGTCTGGCCGTGTGAAAACCCTTGTAGGTTCAAAATGAAAAATAAAATCCACACGGACTAGGGACATGGGCTTTTGTGACCACACGGCCTGCCCACACGGGCATGTGGTCCTATTTGATGAAAATTTTCTAAGTCTTTCTAGGAATCTTTTAAAGAGTTTGATTTGATCCCGAATTGTTCCTAAAGTGTGATTTAGGCCTCGTAGGCTTGTTTAGGAGGTGATATAAAAAGTATTAATTTTGAGTGGAAAGTCATGTCTCGGTTTTGCATAACTGCTTGTGTATAAGTCTGGTAATGCCTCATAACCTGTTCCAGCGTTGAATGCGGGTAAGGGGTGTTACACCTCTATCATAATTTAATAGTACAATAAATCACTACAATCACACTCACAAAATATGTAAAATAATACAATAAAGAACACTAGAATTTTAACGAGGTTCAGCAAATTTTGCCTACGTCCTCGGGCACTACCAAATATATTTCACTCCAAAATACAAGTGAAGATTTACAAAGAGAGAGAAAAATGCCTTAAGTAGAGAATGGCAAATGTGGGTTGATGAAAATGAGAAATGGTTAGGCCTATTTATAGGTGAGGTTCAGGGATCAACTTGCAAAGTCACTATACAATTAGGGACCAAAAATTGCAAATATCTCATGCCAAATCTCAATCCCACTTTTGGTGCCTTAAATCTCAAATTTCTAGTGCCAAATTTTGATACCCATATCTTTGACTTTCCAAAGTATGGATGATTTCCAATAATCTCCACCTTGAATATTTGATTAGGATAATCTTATCTTCACACAATTCTTTCTACCTTTGTCAACAATACTTGATAGTGGCTTCTTCAACTGTTAAACTTGCAGGATATTGATCAAGTTCAAACAATGTTTGAACTTGGTAGTTGTTACCACCTCGGTCATTATATCTATGGGATTATCTGCAATCTTAATCTTCTGAAGATGAATTTTCCCCTTATCAATAATTTCCCGCACAAAATGGAATCGTACGTCGATATTCTTTGTACGTGTATGATAGACTTGATTCTTTGCTAAATGAATAGCACTTTGACTATCACAATACACGTTAATATGCTCCTGAACCAATCCCAAGGTTTTAACCATACCTTGTAACCAAATAGCTTCCTTTACAACCTCTGTTACAGCCACGTATTCAGCTTCTATGGTTGTCAACGCAACTGTAGACTACAGTGTGGACTTCCAACTTATTGGTCCTCCAACAAGTGTAAACACATAACCGGTGGTTGATCTTCGTTTGTCCAAATCACCGGCATAGTCAGAATCAACGTACCTAATAACACCTTTTCCAAGTGTAGTATCCTGCTTGAACAGTAAACCAACATCCATGGTCTTTTGAATATACCGTAGAATCCATTTCACAGCTTGCCAATGTCCTTTTCCAGGATTATGCATGTACCTGCTCACTATACTAACTGCCTGTGAAATGTCGGGTCTTGTACACACCATTGCATACATCAAGCTACCTACTGCATTAGAATACGGAACTTGTAACATGTATTCTTGTTCCGTATTTGTCGAAGGGGATAGTTGTGCAGAAAGCTTGAAATGAGAAGCCAACGAGGTACTTACAAGTTTTGTCTGCTCGTTCATGCCAAATTGTTGTAGTACCTTCTTCAAATATTGCTTCTGAGACAAGCTAACTCTGTCATGAGCTCTATCTCTACATATTTCCATGCCAAGAATCTTCTTAGCTTTACCTAGATCTTTCATCACAAACTCAAGGTTGAGTTGAGTCTTCAATCTCTCAATTTCAACTTTACTCTTAGATGTTATCAACATATCATCAACATATAAGAGCAAGTATATGAAAATTCCTTCTTGTAGCTTCTAAAAATACACGCAATGATCAAATTTACTTCTTGTGTAACTTTGCCCTTTCATGAACTGATCAAATCGCTTGTACCACTACCGCGAAGATTGTTTCAATCCATAAAGCGACTTTGTCAATTTGCAAACCCAATTTTCTTTATCAGCAACCTTGAATCCACCTGGCTGAGTCATATAGATTTCCTCTTCCAAATCACCATGTAAAAACATGGCCTTCACATCGAGCTGAACTAGTTCAAAATCATATTGCGCAACTAAGGCTAGCAAAATCTGAATAGACGAATGCTTCACAACTGGAGAAAACACTTCATTGTAGTCTATTCCTTCTTTCTGAGTGTAACCCTTTGCTACCAATCTAGCCTTCTATCAAATTTCATTTTTACCAGAAAATCCTTCCTTCTTTTCATATACCCATTTGCATCCAATTGCCTTCTTTCCTTTCGGCAGTGTCACCAACTCCCAAGTCCTATTTTTAGGAAGAGACTGCATTTCTTCATTCATAGCTTGCTTCAAGGTTACTTCTTGCTTCTGTGTAAGTAGAAGGAACATCATCATCTGTAATTGGAAGTGCATAGGCCACCATATCATCAAAGTGAGCAATCATACGAATCTCTCTTCTTGGCCTCCTATATGTAATTGAATCTTGTTGCTGTAGAAGTTCTTGGGTCGAAACTTCTTCATCATTTATTCCTTCAATATTAGTTGGATCATCATTAACCTTTTCAAGCTCCACCTGCTGTAAAGTACTACTGGTTTTGTCATCCTTTTGTGAATCCTTGTTCTTCATCATGGTTGATCCATAAAAAGTTATATCTCTACTGAAAACAATCTTCCTTGTATCAAGACACTAGAGACGGTATCCTTTTACTCCACCAGTTATATCTACGATTAATGCTCTCTTTGCTCTTGGGTCTAACTTAGATTCTTTTACATGATAATATACAGTGGAACCAAAAACATGTAAAGAATCATAATTAGTAGCAGGTTTACCAGTCCACATCTTCATAGGAGTTTTTCCATTTATTACAGCTGATGGCAACCGGTTAATTAGATGGCACGCATACGTAACTGCCTCAGCCCAAAATTCCTTGCCCAATCCAGCATTGGACAACATATATCAAACTTTCTCCAGTATAGATCGATTCATACGTTCTGCCACCCCATTCTGTTGTAGTGTATCTCGAACAATGAAGTGTTGCACAATGCCCTCATCTTGACATACTTGTAGAAATGGATCATTCTTGTACTCAGTACCATTGTCTAATCAAAGTTGTTTGACCTTTCGACCAGTCTGAGTCTCCACCATCTTCTTCCATTTTAGAAATGCATCCAAAACTTCACTTTTTCTTTTCATTAGATACACCCATACTTTTCTTGAATAATCATCAACAAAAGTAACAAAATAGTGCATACCTTCCAAAGAAGCCACTTTGGTAGGTCCCAACACATCACTGTGAACGTAGTCTAGAACTCCTTTTGTATTGTGAATTGTTGAACCAAATTTTACCCTCGTCTATTTGCCTAGAACACAATGTTCACAGAATTCCAATTTGTAAGAATTTGCACCTTTCAACAAGCCTTGCTTCGTCAAATTTTGCAAAGTTTTTCACCAGCGTGTCCCAATCGCATATGCCACAACCTGGTAGCCTCTAAATCTGCATCTTTCATAGAAGCTGTTGATGTTGATCCAATAACTGTACTTCCATTTAAATAGTACATGTTATTCCTCCTTGTGTCTTTCATCACCTTCAATACCCCAGATACTACCTTTAGTAATCCATCTCTCAAAGTGATTGTGAGCCCGTTAAATTCTAAGAACCCTAATGAGATGAGATTTTTCTTCAAGATAGGTATGTAGCAAACATCTGTCAAGACTTGGATTGAGCCGTCGTGATTCTTCAATTGGATTGTACCTACTCCCATTGTCTTACAAGCACTATCATTGCCCATAAAAACAACTCCACCTTCTAGTTATTAATAGACATATGGTAAGTACATCCCGAATCCAAAATCCACTCATCTGTATGACATGCCATTGACATGCCAACCAAGCTAAAGTCTGACTCCTCATCATGCTCCGCTACACATGCATCAGAAATAGCCTTCCCCTTTTTTAACTTAGGACAATTCTTTTTCCAATGCCCTTTCTCACGACAAAAAGCACATTCATCTTTGGCAGGTCTCCCTTTGGACTTACTCCTTCTACCAGATTTATTGTTCTGCGAACGACCTCATACTGTTAAGACTTCTACAGTTGTATCTTTGTGATCTCTTTTATCTTTCTTTCGAGTATCAGATCTATACAACGCACTACAGACTACATCAAATGTAATTGTATCCTTCCCATGAAGCAATGTGGTGGTAAGATGATCATATTCATCAGGAAGAGAATTCAACAACAATAATGCCTTGTCTTCATCTTCAAATTTCTCATCCAAATTTAGCAAGTCTGCTAAAATTTTATTGAATAAGTTCACATGGTCATTCATCGACATACCGGGTAAATACGTGAATCGATAAAGTTTCTTTTTCATATAAAGCCTATTTTCAATACTTTTCATTAGAAATTTTTCTTCCAGTATATCCCACAACTTCTTCGCTGATGTCTCCCTCATGACAGAGTACTTCTGCTCTTTGGCCAAACATAGACGGATTGTACCACACGTCTGTCTATTGATCTTGGCCCACTCATTGTCATCCATCTTGTCAAGTTTTTCTTCAAGGGCTATATCCAGTTCTTGCTGACATAAGACATCCAGGATCTCACATTGCCACATACCAAAATTATTGGTACCATTAAATTTCTCTACTTCAAATTTTGCATTGATCATAGTAGTCTTTGCTGATGACGATGCCTTTGCCATTTTTCTCCTCAATCCCAACTACTGTATATGTAAACAGTGCCGTCAACGTGAATAGTACCGTGGATGAACAATACCGTATACACAAATAGTATCGTAAACGATCGTCTTCCCCAAGTACGAATCTAGCGCTGATACCAATTGTTGTGTGGAAGTGTGTAAAAGAGTAAAATTATTTACTGAAAAATCACACTAAGTTCAATTCCCAAAAAAGAGAGGTGGATCACAAGGATCGCTTAATAAGTACCAGGTCTTTCCTAGCCAGAATATCCCTCTATCGTAATTTAATAACACAATAAATCACTACAATCACACTCACAAAATATGCAAAATAATACAATAAAGAACACTAGAATTTTAACGAGGTTCAACAAATTTTGCCTACGTCCTCGGGCACTACCAAATATATTTCACTCCAAAATACAAGTGAAGATTTACAAAGAGAGAGAAAAATGCCTTAAGTAGAGAATGGCAAATGTGGGTTGATGAAAATGAGAAATGGTTAGGCCTATTTATAGTTGAGGTTCAGGGATCAACTTGCAAAGTCACTATACAATTAGGGACCAAAAATTGCAAATATCTCATGCCAAATCTCAATCCCACTTTTGGTGCCTTAAATCTCAAATTTCTAGTGCCAACATTTTAATACCCATATCTTTGACTTTCCAAAGTATGGATAATTTCCAATATATACAATGAGCTTAGTAATTGATTGATTGGTATGATTGATGTTTAATAAAATTCTTAACGTAAGTGATCACTCTATACTTGGTAGTTTTTAAGAGTTTGAATTGGAGTGTATGTCAAAACGTTAAATGAATTGGATTATTTTGTTGTTTGGTTCATAATTAAATGGTTAAGTATCGAACAATTATTGAATTTTTTATACTTTCTAATATCGATACTAATAAATGATATTGAAAAGCTTCCAGGTATTGTTGGTATGCTATAGAACATAGAGGTCTCTAATCTATGATTTGTGCAGGTTGCTTGATGCACCCGAAAGTATAGAAACATTGTCTATGTGCATTTGGAGTTTGGTTGGCTAAAGTTGTGTTATGCATGCAATGGAGTATAGTTAACAATAGAAGTGCAGAATGCTCTCTTTATTTATTATATCGTAACGGAGTACCAGATGGATATCTCTGTAGCTTATTGTTTTTTCGCATTTGGTTATTTGGGGAAAAAGATTGGAAGATATTGCTAAATTAGTGAACTAGCATGTTTTGAGTAAAAGAAATTGATGAAAAAGTTATCCTACTTTTAATATAATGGTTGCAATGATATGTGGTAAAATTTATTAAAATGTGTTCTGTTAATTTGTGGTTGAATTGATTTGTTATGTAACTAACATAATTATAATTTAGTAAAGTACATGTAGTATTATTAGAATCTCGAATGGCACCACTGAGCTTTGTCGAAAGCTCAACATTCAAATTTTTGTTTCGTGCCTATATCATAGTTAAAGTTTTTAAAGAGTTTGTTGGTCGAGCTACATTACGAGAGTATCCACAAGTTCAATTTCCATAAAGACTAGACACTTTAGTTTTATTTAATGGCATGCACCTAGAACCCCCTCTGTGTTTTGGTCGTTTTAGTTTGGCTTATGTTATCTAATGCCTTAAAGACCAATTTCGGTTCATTATATTTGTTGGTACATTTGATAAAGAGATATTGATGTGAATTCTGTTTAAGTTTCCATTACAACAAAGTTTGTTAGGTTTGGTTATTAATTTTCTGAGGTATCCAAGTCTGTTAGTTTTTTTTTTTTTTTTTTTTTGGCTAGGAAATGTGCTCTGAATGTGTTTATAGAAACTTAATATGATGGTTGTATGTCTAATACATTTAGGTAACTTTTTTGGAATTGTTTTGATGTAACTGTTTAGCCTAAAATATGCACTTCTGGGCTTGAGTATCAACATCTCAATAACAAGTATTGGTGCCTCTTGATCTAAGTATTGATACTCAAACCCTCTAGTTTTGATACTTTGATTTTTGATACTTAAACAAATAGTAACCGAAATTTTGAAACAGATAATCAAATATTGGTACCTTACCCTAAGTATTGATGCTTGAGTCAAAGTATCGGTACATCGCTTAGGAGCATTGATACTCCAAATCATAAAACCTAAATTGTTTCAAAAATTGATCAAGGTACCAATATCCCCAATCCTAGTATAGATACTTGAGTCACTCATTGACGAATTTTACCTTTAAATGATAATTAAAACCTATTTGTGCCCAATTTTTGCTTGACTTGTTAGAAATTCTTGAAATGTTATTCGAAACATTAAATACATATTCGACTAAAAAACACTCTAAATGATAGAACAACTTAAGTCGCTCCGACAACCAATGTGGCACTTATCTAATTGAACCTTCAAATTGGGTAAGGGTGTTATAAAAGTCCTGAAATTGCCCGAATTCTAGGTCAAAGGTTCGAAATTCTCCAACTCCAATCTGCCATTATAGATTGTTGAATCAATCTGATTTCAAGATATGTTTCTCCCTTCATTAGGCTCTTCCTCTCTATTGTTTGACTCGTCAAAAAGAGTCCTGAAACTTCAAACCTAAACACTAATAGAAGATAAATTGTTTCTTCTTCTTTTTTTTTTTTCTTTTCTTTTGTTTCTTGATTTTCCCTTTCTATTTAGCAATTTGGTTGGGAAATTTCAAAATGTTGACTTCTTTTTCTTTTCTTTATTGTTTGGTTGTCAACTATTTTTATTGTTTGGTTGTCAACTATTTTGTGTGTTTAATGGTTTGTTGTTGATCTTTTGGGGGGTTGGTTGTTGTAGTTTACTAAGTATATTGTTTTGATTTTTCTTTTCTTTTCTTTTTTTTATTTCTCGATTAGGTGGTGCCAGTTAGGGAGGGGCTATAAGAGTGTGTTGATGTTTTGGAGATTTCAAAACATTACTTTTTTTAATGATGTTGTCATAGCAACCCACGTGGCAGTCCACATGTATTGCATGTTGACATGGATTATT
Organism: Gossypium australe; assembly: GCA_005393395.2. NCBI lineage: Eukaryota > Viridiplantae > Streptophyta > Magnoliopsida > Malvales > Malvaceae > Gossypium > Gossypium australe. The sequence continues at coordinate 50,760,337 of CM016614.1, forward strand.
TATCTTGTATGTCATATCAAAAAAATACTTTAAAAACTATAAAAATATTCAAAAAGTAATATATATATATATATATATATAAAGTTCATAAAATTTTAAAAAATGAAGTAAGAAGTACATGAAGATTGTCATGTAGATTACCATGTTAAAATTTTGATTTTTTTCAGTTAGCATTTTCGTAAAAAAAAAAAATAATTCAACTCTTTTCGAAATATTATGATTAAATTTGACTCTTTTTAAAAAGCTAAAATTAGTTTAGCCTGAAAAAAAAACTTAGCTACTTATGGTGTGGGCATAATTTTAATTTCCGTTCCACGAATCAGCTTATTCAATTGAGATTGTTTCTTAATGAAATGTCTTAGAATTTTAAAAATTGATAATCTAAATAATTGAAATTCGATTTAAATCGATGAAAATTTTAATACTTATTTGCTGCAATTTATGTATTTTTAAATTGCACATTAATCGATTTTTTATGAAAGAATTTTTTTTTCAATTGAGCTGAACTGAAGGCCCTTGTAAACAAACAAAGGAGGAAGCTGAAAATTCAGACCTTGGCCCAAAGTGTATAAAGACAAATAGGTAATTGGGCCCAAGTGTGTTCCAAAATACAATGCAGCAATAATTACACAACACAATTATAATTCGCATGGCTAATTGTATGTTACTAATTAAATTATATTTATTTTTTTACTTAAATTTAAAAATAAATATTTCAAAAATAATATTATTAATTAATTAAAATATAATAATTATATGTTGAATTTTAAAATCTTAATAATCAATATTAAAATGATAACTGAATCATGTATTAATTAAGAAATTAAAAAGTTTCCTTACATATATTTGTGTAGTTTATAATATATATGATTAAATTATGACAGTGATGATGTAGGTGAATATATATATATATATATATATATATACAAAACATCAATACGATATTGATTAAAATGATAAAATTAAACTTTTATATTTTAGTCATTTTTTAATTAAATTAGTGTAGGATTTATTATTCACACCAACTCATCAATATAGTAGATATAAATATAATGAGGTTATTATATGATTATTTTATAATTTATAAATATATTTAATATTTCTTTGATAATATTAAAAGTTGATTAATTTATTAAAAAAATTTAGATATTATGAGAATATAAAATGTATATATGGTTTATATTGCTATAAAATAGACATGTTCATCGGTCGGGCTACTTGTCTAAATTCAAAAGCTCGTCCGAAATTTGGGAGAGTTTAGACAAAAATAGTAAGCCTGTTTAAAATATAGGGTGGGCTCTGTTGGACAAAACATGTTAGCGAAAATATAATTAATTATAAATAAACACACATAAATAGAATGATTTATAATTAATTTATCAAATACGAAAATCAAATAAAGCCATAATAAAAAGTTGAAATAGAGGAGAATGAGATTTTACGAAACATTAAGGCCTGTGAAACACAATTTCCTTAAGACAGATTCGGTCGCTCCTAAGATACTTAGAGAAACGTTGGTCGAATGTCTCCCAATATACAACAACAACAGTGATCAAAGTAGTAGCACCTTTACAATGATCAACGAATGAACTTTACCTTTTTCTATCGCCGAAACATTTGAATAAATACGGAGAGGAAAAGGAAAAGTTTTGAGAGTAAAAGAATTTTAGTGTGAGAGAGTATGAATGAATACTTTTTCAATTTATTTGCAATATTTCTCATTTTGAATTATGTTACTTATATTCTTAATTATAATATTTATACTAATATTTTATTTATTATTGATTTGGGAAATAATTGGAGAAAAAAAGCAGTTTAAAGTTTATTTTTGACAAGTTTTTATGTATTGAACTTCCAACACTATGCACCTTCAGTATTTTAGCTATAATGTGAGCTACAAAACTCCATTCTGAGCCTATAATGTACCAATTCAAAAGGAACTAAAAGATCTAATTGAAGTTATTTCAGGACTGAAACCAAAAAATGTCAAGAATGTGTCCAAAAATGGCTTGAAAGTTTGATGCAATATTGCCAAGAAACCTAAAAAAAATCTGGTTCAGTTAATTAAGAGCACTTTTGTATATTCTCCAATATATTATTTTTGCCCTATAAATAGACATTACTAGGTTAAGACCAAACAAACTTAGATATAGCCACTCTTATTATTATTTTGTTTTTGTGTTTTCTTTGTTTTTTTGGCTTTCTAAACTCTCTTTTCTAGTCGAAGAGTTATCGAAGTTTAAATTAATAAATCCGTGAGACTTAATTTGAGCTTTAATTCTTCTTTTCTCTTTAGTATTCATTCATTTTTGTTTGAATTACAATTGTTTAGGTTTGTCAAATAGATGGTCAGTATTTGATAGCTTAGAATAATTACTATGTCAATTAGAATAATTAAATCTATAATTATTTAATTCATTCATTCTAATACTATTGATGAACTGTATAATTGTTTTTGTCGTAGTTTATGATTATCTGTGTAATCTAGCTTAAATAAACCCCATTGAAGTCAGCTTGTTGATTTGAATTAGGTCTTTCTCGTTCCTAATATTGTTGTTAAGTAAAATCTTGGGCGTTGAGTTACAAAGTCATTTATTGGTAAGAGAAATAATTTCAAACGAGTTGCCTCTTGATTACCAAACGGGTAGGAGAAATTGATTGGCCAACATTGATTCAACAACTAGGATTAATTTATTAAAGGCATTAAAGACATTCTTGCGTCGATAATTAAATCTATGTATCATGAAGATTGCACCTTTGACAAGAGCTCTTTATCATTGATATTCTTAAAGCTTTTAATTACTATTCTTCGTTTTAGTTTTTAATTTGAATTTGGTTTTTGTTTTTATAAACCCCTTCAATTTGGATACAACCTTACTTGATGCTTTCTACTAATATTATATTTTCAAGTAGTTTTGTTTTTGTAGGTCTTGATAGCCTATCACCTATATATAATTCTAATAAATGAAAAAAAAATAAAAGCATTAAATATTAAATTAAAAATAAATATTTTTAGAAAATTTAAAAAATAATATGGGTGAACCTAAAATATGTTTGGGTTAGTCATTTGCAAATATGGGTAAATTTAGGTAAAATTTTATGCTCATATTTCGAGTTAGGCTTGATAAGTATAAATTGTATTAATATCATATTTAAATTTGACCCGCATTCAACTTGACCCACATAAACATATCTACTATAAAATAGATGGTTGAATTTAATCTCATTTGATTTAGTGACATCAATAGTGAAATTACTAAAAATTCATATTTTGATTATTAGCACATTTATCAAATAAGGTTAAATATATCATTTACTTTTAAAGAAACTATCCACTAATATATTTTCTTTTTATCTCTGGTAAAAAATTAACAATCATTAAAAATACTGTCATTTATTCCTAAAAATAATTAAGATATTTTTTATTAATATTTATATTATATTATATTAATTCATTTGAGTAGACTCAAAATCATACATAATTTAATTAAAAAAACTTAAAATAGATATTATTATATTTTCTTTTTATATTTTATATAAAGTATATGGTAGAACTTATACACCAATGTTTTCAAATTTTTAATTTTGTCATTTCAATCAAAATTCTCATTAATTTTTTACATACTTTTTTATTAGACTTATATATAAATATATTTTTTATATAATTGTTTTTCACCTAAACCTTGAATATGTCATAATCTAATATTTAATATTTCTTTGATAATGTTAAAGTAGAGAGATTAAATTATTAAAATTTAAATATTGTTGATGCAGGGATCAAACAAATGGGGTAATATGGTGGTGATCAATGGTTCACCTAGCTTAATATGAGGCGGAGACTTGTGGGAGATGGTGGCCAAAGAGGGCTTACTGAAGAAGGTAGTTATGAGGTGGAAAATAGAAAGAGAGAGAAACCCCTTCATGGGATCCAGTGTAGAATTATATATGATAGGTTAGAATCTGAGGTACCATGTGTCACCCAATTATTGGTGACCGGAGATGACTATGTCAACTAGCCTATCATAATAGGCCTAGGTAAGGGTGAGCGTTTGATCAAATCGAGTGAAAATATTTCGAGTTAATTGAGTTCACAAGTCATATTTTATCATTCTAACTCAATTTGAAAATTTTCAAATCGAGTCGAGTAAAATGAAATTCGAGTCGAGTCGAATCAAGTGAAATTGTTCGAGTTAAATTAAAAAAATTAAACATGTCATGTAACACCCCCAGACCCGGCCCAAACGTTATGGCCGAATCTGGTGATGTCACATCAAAGGGATAATTCAAAACGACTTCGCTTAGTTAAAACTTAAGTTTAAGGCTTAAAAACCCAAAATCTATGCAACTTGTTAAGTTATGATGAAAGTCCATGTTTTAAGAAAACGTCCATATGTTATAGTTATTTCGAAAACCATGTTAAACTTTAGAAATTTATTTAAGTTTAATAATTAAGCAGTTGAAACAATAATAACCCAAAGGTAAAGTCAAGTTGGAGATACTAGGCCTTATTACATCCCAAAGTAAATAAAATAAAGTCATTCGAAACAAATAAACAAAAACTTCTAAATATCTTGCAGTGTGGCCATCTCCGAGTCCTCTCCCACGTCGAGCCGTCTACTGAGGGTTACATGAAACATTAAATAAAAGGGTGTGAGTTTCGAAACTCAGTGTGTACGACCCTTGGTAAAACATGCGATTATCATATTGGGCCTAAGCCCTATCAAAATCGGTGGTCTTGGGCCTTAGCCCACATGACCTCATATCACATCAGTATCACATGAATGCAATGCTCCCATCTCAAATCCAACCCTGCACTCCATTTCCCTTCCAACCCTATACTCCTGTGGGGATATAAATATCAACTCACCCATCCCTACACTCCAAAGGTAGCACCAATAGCGACACTACTCAAACGTTGCAGCAAGGCTGCTAAGCATATAATGGGTTTAAAGCCACTGATGGATCCACGGTCGTCAAGCGACTATGCGATCCTCACATATCTTCCTCCGTATCATCAAACTCACCCAAGTGCAACATATATCTCATGAATGCAACATACACATTTTCATACATTACGCACATAGGGGTATTTTAGTCATTTCACTACCTAGGGGTATTTTTGTAAATCTACCCTACAGGGGTATTTTCGTAAATCTACCCTACAAGGGTATTTTCGTAATTCTACCTTATAGGGGTATTTTTGTAATTCTACCCTACATGGGTATTTTCGTAATTCTACCCTATAAGGGTATTTTCGAAATTCTACCCTACAGGGGTATTTTCGTAATTTCTTTCATCTCGGGTTTTAGTTATGAACTTTGCCCCATCAGCAAGTCCTTGCGACTAAAGTGAACAGACACTATGCACCAGGTAGGGTCCCAGAGAAGAGGAGGTGGGTCACTAGGACCGCTTAAGTACCAAGCTCTCCCTAGATCCAATCCTAGACATGCATATGTCCATTGCCACACTTTATCCTAGCGACTTGTCCACAGACATGTTTGATTATTAACTTAAGTTTTATGCCATTTAAGAATTTATCAGAACTAGGCCTAGAGTCCATTAAAACCCTAGTATGCATTTCTAAAATCCCATAAGGCCCACTAAGCCTAATCATGTCCATATAGCCCATTAAGCCCAATCATGTCTATGTAGCCCATTAGGCCCGATCATAATCAAATCATACAACCATCCATATCAATCCATCATTCAATTTCACATATCAACTCTTGCCGATTTGGGCCCACCAGCTCGGCAGGCCCATTTAGCCCCGTCTGGCCCTGTCGGCCAAATAGTGGCCCGAGACCATGAGATCGCTCTCTTGGCCTCGGTAATTGTATCAGTGTTCCCACACAAATGTTCGCACGCTCATGTGGTTGCCGGCGCCAACCTTTCGGCTTTTTGGCTTTTCAGCTTTTCGGCATTCCGGTTTTTTTTCGGGATTTCGGCTTTTACCGATTTTTCATGTGTGAAGTGTATGTACACACCTAGTTAATGTAACGTGCTACACTATCCCCATCCTTGAACCTACAACCAATACCAATCTCCAATCAATCACACACTTAACCACCATATTTACCCAAAAACCGAAGCCTTACCATAACCTTACCGTGTGCCACCAGTTCTAGTAGCCCATCCTTAGCTACTATTCACGAATATCCCCTAGATTTGCACCCACACATATACTATCAAAAATCAAGTGACTCATATTCCACACAAGTCACCTCTTTAAGCCACACTTACATTCGATCACTTACTAATCCACAATTGAGACGAGTACACTTACCACTTGCTAGCGATCCTTACCACGCTTGTGATCTTTGAACCCTACCCTTGTTAATACAAGGTTAACGATAAGAAATAGTTAGATAGCCCTCCGGCTTTTACCAAAACACACTAAAGGAGGTTGACTAAGTACTTACCGAATCCAACCTTTGATCCTGCGGCCTAGATAGCTACTGAACGAGATCCAGCTTTTAAAACTTGATTAAGAGTAGATAACAGCAACCGATTTCTGATGGAGGAAAACAACAAGGAATTAGCAAAATGATAAGGCTATCCGATTATAAGGGAATATTCGGCTTTCAGAGAAAGAAGAAGAACGCAACACCAATAGGGATTTTGGCAAAAAGAAATGATGGTTTTTCAGCAATGGAAGAAACAGAATGAGGAGGAGAAAAGAAAAGTAATGGAAAACCCAAGGAACCTCACAAAGGAATTCGGCACCCCCTTTTATAGCCAAAAGCCGAAACTACCTTCCCCCAAAGTCCCATTCGGCACCAACTCTTCACACTTCTCAACTCCTAACTTTTCTCCCTGATAACTCCTCAATCTCATCCTAAATTTCCTTCACAACCATCTCACAAGACCAATTCAAACTCTCTAATGCAAGAGTTCAAACCCAACACAAACTCTGGCCGTCCAATCTGCAAAATAAACACTCCAATAAAATACCATGCCACTACTCGAACCTTGGACTCCCTTGCCTGCTAATGACGCCACCTCCCTGCTCCCTAAGTGGCGCCACTTTGCCACTACACCACAAGCTCTTTTGTGTCATTTTTCTTCTTCATTTATTTAAAAGGCCTACTAACTGAAGTCACAATTCCCTTGGGGCTTAAACCAAAATTTTTCCTATACCCTTACTTGATCCCAAGACATCTCCAACACCCCTAGACACTCCAAATTCATTAACCCTCAAAGCCCATATGCCCATTTGGCATTTTCTCGCTCACTTAAAAATTTTCTGAGACCAAAAGCCCAATAGGCCTAATTCTACTAGGCCCAAATTCAGGGCGCTACATGTCAAATAAAAATATTGTTACAGTATAACTAATTCCATGTTAGAGCACATAAATTTGAAACCATATATATTTGAAAAAAAATTCAAAGAAAAACACTAAAAAATAAGATACTTGAGTATGATAAATTTGAATCATTTATTTAAAATCTTTTCTAAGTCAGAAGATTTGAATGAAACATTTAGCATTTATAACAGACTCTTAAAATTAGTATAAAGCATTACAACTTAAATATTTGATAAAATAGGCATATTCGTTGCATCTTATACTATTCATCATTTGAAAACATATTCCCCAAAGTGTTCCTTTTTATGCATAACATCGCACTATGATCAACCACTGCGCATTCCTAGCTTGGTCCCTTCTGGTGAACAAGTTCAACTTAAGAACCTGCATTACTAATTTATTTAAAATCTTTTTTAAGTCAAAAGATTTGAATGAAACATTTATAATTTATAACAGACTCTTAAAAGTAGTATAAAGCATTACAACTTAAATCTTTGATAAGATAGGCATATTCATCGCGTATTATACTATTCATCATCTGAAAACATATTTCCCAAAGTGTCCCTCTTTATGCATAACATTGCATTATGATCAACCACCATTGTGCATTCCTAGCTTAGTCCCTTCTGGTGAACTGGTTCAACTCAAAAACCTACATTACAAATAAACACCTATAAGTACAATGGAACTTAATGAGTCTCAACTAGTTTTACCTTTTAACGCCACTGAAGTAATCCTCAACTTTAAGATCCTAAACTTCTTTTCAGACCTTGGCTGAAAGTTCTTTTATTTCTGCTTGGCGAATAATTATATGCCAATCTCTATACTTAAACACCTTATAGACAGTTCATTTGATTGGCGGATCACAGGCTTCACCCCATAGTTTGAATCCTATTACGCAATCTCTTTGAAGATAGTAGTTGGATACATTCCTCAAGATGATATTTATATGAATACTACTCTTGACTGATTTTTATACTGACTCTAGCGATTGCCAAAACACTGTTCACACTGAATCTTCAAATTAATCCTAACAAACGTACTTACTCGAATGAATGTATTAATTTAGATCATCCAACAGAATTCCAACAACTTTGATACATAACATGAAATTATCCAGGTTTAGCGGACTTTTACCCCACCGTACCTTCGGATATACCAAGTTCTCTGTCCTGGTGGATTACCAAGGTGGATTCCTAAGTCGGATATACTGCTGAGAATTCTTTTAGAAAATGATTCAAAGGTATACCTAGATTTCACTGAAAATGTAACATCTCGAGATAGGGCTTGAAAGTTTTGACCTCGCAAAGTAAGGGTTTGCTAGTGTTTCGACGAACTAGGAGTTTGCCAGTGCTTCGGTGAACTAGGGAGTTTGCTAAAAAAGTATTCGTAAGGAGTTTGCTAGAAATTCGGTGAAGTAGTATACGTAAAAAGACACGATAAGGGGTTCGCCAAATTCATTGGAAGAGGGTTCGCCAGTCTATTGGCAAATTAGTGTTCGCCAGTTGAGTTGCAAACTAAAGGTTTACCAGTCAAAGATTGAGTCAAACTTGAATTAGGAAATAAAGATTTGGTGTATTTAGGAATACTTTACGTGCAAGTAACACCTTTCCTAAGTCAAGTAGGGTATCCTAAGATTTCCAGGACACTTAGTGCCTATAAATATAACCTTTATTCCATTAGAATTATCTCATCGAATATTCTGGCTTCAAGTCTCTGTTCTAAACTAAGTTCTTAGCAACTAGGGTAAGTCTCTGTCATGTTAGGTTTGATTGTCTAGAAAAGCTAGGTTCGCTTCCATGTGTGAATTTTGTAAGTTCTGTCTGTTTAGTAATTTGTGTGTTTGTTTATATTGCAAACCAGTCAGACCATCTACTAGCAAGGACAAAGGCCAAGCCAAGCTTGTTTAGTTTATCAACTTTTTCGATGAGTGGTTATGAATTGCCTAAGTGTGCTAACTACCATTTTTTTAGTATGAATATTTAAGTTTTGTAACTTGTGTGCGAACTGCTATGTTTTCAAAGAACCTTGTTTTAAAAACTAAGTTCCAAAAGTAAGTTCTTCAAACCTCTGTTTTCAAGTTCTGAAACTTTGTTTTCAAGATATTTTTTTAAAGCTATGATTTTCAATATATGTTTTATGCGAGCTCCTAAGCGAGCCTATGTTTTCAACAGATGATTTTAAAGTACGATTTTAAAAACTGTGTTACAAGCTTTTGCGCGAGCTCTACGTAAGTAAGTGTTTTCAAGTAAGCTCCCTATGCGAGCTCTTTTTGATAAGTCTCTATGTGTGCTCTTTCGCGAGCTTATGTTGGGTATATTGGTATACCAAAAGATTGTGAGTACTCACCTTTCAGTTCTGTGATTTTGGGGGTTGAGGTCTTAGGACATATGGAGAGATAAGGAAATGTCGAGCTATGCTCCATTCACTGGGACATGTTGGTGTACAGAAGAGTGTATTGCTTCGTGTTGCACTTATAGGACATGTTATAAGGACTCTTTAAGTCATTCTAAGGCGTTATAAAGATATCCGCATATCTAACGAGACAAGATTCTGATAAGTGTGGGTGAGAACATTTATGTTTCTCAGCAATTCTGATAAGACAAGTGTGTGTAAGCATCTTTCATGTTATTTAGTATATGTTTTCAAACAAGAACAAGCTAAGCTTTCAAGTATGACTTTTCTACAAGCACAACTAAAACTATTTTCGAAGACTTATATGTTTTTCTTACAACCAGGAAAACGACAAATTGGGTCTCGCATCTTCACGGCAAACCCAGCTCGCAACATGATTTTTCAGCCTAAGCCTACTTTTTGTTTTAAACTATGTGTTTTAAGCATATTCTTCTGATTCCTAATTATCCACTGAGTTCACAATGAACTCATCCACTCCTCTCTCACTTCGCAGGTAAGTAGTTCACATATCGCAGTGGCGAGGTAGATGACTTTGTGAGGCTCATCCCTGAATAGATACTGGCGAACTTGGAAAATAGGTGATGGGGTTTTATTTTTTTATGGGAGTAGATTTATCAAAGGTTGACTCTATTATTGAAATAATTTCTTTTAAAGTTTAAGTTTATTTTATCTTTGTGAACCATGTCTTAGAATATTATCTTTTATAATGAATAAAAGATATTACATGTATTACCTTTTTTCCATATTTTGTGAATCAAATTTATTAAGTACTATTTTCCGCGACCTCAAAAATTACATGTGTACCCCCGATAGAGATAGTCTTTCTACTTAGCGAACCCATGAAAATTGTGCAATCCCATATATATATGCGAACCCTATCAAAGTATGAAAACCCATGCATGCATAACTCTTTTGTTTGCGAAGTCTGTTTTTATGCGAAATCATATTGTATATTTCAAACCAAGGTACTATGCGAACTATTGATGTTTTGCGAACTTATACTCCTGTATGCAAACCTATGCTTTGTGTGCTGTGAACTCTTAAGTCTTTTTATTGTTAACATGCAAACCTTTCCTTTGATATTCTGTAAGCTCACATGTTTTTATATACTAAGTATAAGTCTATTCCGCTGCTGTGTAATAACTTTGCATATTTCTTGTTGTATCAAGTGGTGTGTTGGAGGATAAGTTGGAAGTTAATAAAGAGTCACTTTGGTGGCTAATGTGGAACACCAGATTTGGGTCGAACCTACTTGCCCAGGTCTAGGGTATTACAGCAAAGGCGGTCTAACCACTCGCCACTTAGGCATTACAGAATTCATCATACAGGCTTTCCATACAACACGCCACAAAGACTTTTCAGATAATTCACCACAAAAGCTTGAAAGATAACTCGCCACAAAGGCTTTTATGATAATTCCCCACAAAGGCTTTACAGATAACTAGTCATAAAGGCTTTTATGATAATATGCCATAAAGGCTTTACAAATAACTCACCATAGAGGCTTTACAAGTAACTAGCCACAAAGGCTTTTCTTATAATTCTCCATAAAAGCTTGGTTTGATTCGCCACAAAGGCACCACATAAATTGTCGTGTTTGACGATATGGATTTTCCTAAACTCAACATCACCTGAAGTTTGCCTATCATCATCCCTTGGGACACACAAAAACCCTAGTAGACAAATACGGCTCATCCTTCATTCCTAAAATGTGTCATGGCCATGGTATTTCTACATATCTGCCACACTGGTCTTTTCTCGTTTTTACTATCTCGATAGACCTCGTGTTTACGGTCCCAGTGGATTACATTTTGCCATGTTGGCCTTCATGTTTACTGTCCCAGTGGATGTCTTCAAAGCACCATCGTGGGGTCTATTATTGTATCACATAGTTTACCGACACTCTGTCAAACCCCCTTATTGCTAGCCATATTTGGTCATGCATCACTCAAATAACATAATGGATACATTTACATAGATTTCACTCATAATCTTAATAGAATATTACTTCTTAACACATAATTTCTCATGTATACTTATCACACGTTGTCATATTCATGTAGTGCATCTTACATTTCAGTATATACATACAACTGCTTCATAAAGAACACACACAACCATACATACATACATATATACATACATACATACATACAACAACTTTTCAAGAATATATGTGCATCTATATGAACATTGATCGTACAAGAAATCATCATAATATATCGTGCAAAAGTCAGGTCTAGAGACTCATTAGAGACCTACCTTTACCTCGACCTAGAGTTTCTATTTATATTGTTCTTCCTAATCTAGCAGCAACAACTGCTTACAAGATCATGGAATTTCCATTAGAATCTGCATTTACAGATAGTTTACTGACATTTCAACTACGTGTGACACCCATGTAGGGCGTTTCACTCACACCATATTGTTCTTACATTTTTTAACATACTTACTTATCAATAATCATAACATACAGGGCTATAAGACTTACCAGAAGGTTGAACCATCCATTGATTAAATGAGGTCTTAGCTCTATCATAACGAAGAAGAAAAGAACATTTAGGTTAGAAAGAAGAACCAAAACGTAAAGTATAAAGTAAAGTCATCTAGAATGTCTTCTCCCTTACTAGATATAAACTCCATGTCCCCCTATTGTGGACTTTGACAAGTGACGATGCTTACCTAACCCAAATCTCCTGATTTTCCCACAAAAATTAGGGGGAAGGTAAAAGAAGATCCGACGAAGATCTTCGTTACTGTTTAACCAGTCATTGAAAGGGTCTAATCAACCAAATTAAATCTCAATTAATCATGTTATGAAAACCAACTAGAACAGTGCTTGTGTAAATCGAGCGTGCTATACCTTGGTGGTGACTCGTGTATGACGTGGTCTTAAAGACAATCAAATCTCCTACAACTTTCTCATACACTTGATAGGCTCTTAATGCTCAGCCAAAACTCTGGGGCGTACTCTTTCTTCACTTGAAGATACCCTGTAACTAAATTATTAGATATCGCCAACAGGTGGATACTTTAACGCTAATATGTGTCAATATTCTAACTCGCCATCAATGTGGCGGATTATGTTACGACAGTGCGCCAAACAGTTTATATACATACTTTACTCATCTTTTCAGGGTCCGTCGTTTTTGGGGTGTGACAGTCCCTCCATGGGGTGGGTCTCAATTCTCGAGAAGTAGTATTTGAGAAGTCTTCTTGAAATATTGGCCCTAATTCTTGAAGGGTTAGATATATAAAAAATATTAAGAGAAAGAAAAATGTATAAATGATTTACATATCTCTACTGCTATAAAGTGGTTGATTGAAATTAATGTTGCTTAATTAAGTGATCTCAACTCAATTATAAAAAAAAATTCAAATTTTAATTAAAACACATTTTTGAAATAAGGTTGAATATGTCATTTACTCCTAAAAACTTGTCTACTAAGATATTTTTTTTAATCTCTAATAATAAATAACTATTATTAAAAATACTATGTGATTTATTGTTAACAACTCCTCATTAAGTTTTCTTTCTTTTCATTTCTAATAATAAATCTCTAGTAATAAATAATTATCAATTTTTTTATTTTTAGTTTTTTGTGAAATATAATAAAATTTAATAAATAGTGTTATTTTGAAAAAGATTGTTTTCTACCAACAAAATGGGGGTTATATGGATTTAAGTAAATATTATCAATTTTAATAGATGACCAAAATTTAGAAGTTCTGAGATAAACCAATTAAAATTATCCAATAATCATTTTAAAATGTTTGTTTTCTATTGAATTTTATAAATAAATAAAAAAGGAACACTCAGTGGTTTCTAAACATTTTCTCTTTTTTTTTTATTTAAATAAATCATATAAACTTGAAAAATGGCTCTATAAGATTCCCTTCCAATAAATGCTATTTACTATCTTCAAACTAAAGTCAAAATAATGAAAAATCACAATCTCTATCATTAAAGCTGGACCCCAAAATTGGTTTTCTTTATTATTTCCTTGAAAGTAAGAACCTAGATTTAATTATAAATTTCACCATTTTACTTTATAAGAAATTAAAATTTAGTCCCTCAAATTTATTTTGAAGGATTTTATCATTTTACTTCATGAAAAGAAGCTACTCTAATTAAATAATACTGTTAAAATTTTCCATTTATTCGTTAATTTAGCAACCAACAATTCAATAATTTTTATGTAAAAAAAATCAATGATTTTATAATGTACATGTAATAAATTATCAAAAATCAGTAATTCATGTTCACGTATTTATCAACGATTCAATAATTTATATGTAAAAAATTAGTAAAAATCAACAGTTTCACAACTTAGATGCAATAAATTAACACAAATCAATGGTTCATGTTCAGATGTTTACCAAGGATTAAACTAATTTTTTTCAGTTTTCCTAAAATATAAAGATCAAATTTTGATAAATTAAAAATTGAAAAGACTAATTTTTCTAATTTTCATAAAATAGAGGATGAAGTTAGAAATAGACAAAAAAAGACCTCACTGGTCATTCACGCCCGCGGATGAGCTGTCCTTTTACTTTTCCAAAGTTGCAATTCACAATCAACGTGGCGGAGTTGCAGTGGAGTTAGGGGCGGCTTATAATTGACTCCTTGAGTTGGGGGACACGTGGCGTTGATGTCGCCCTCACGGAGATCCGTGCTTTGTCGTTTTATTTATTGCCCTTACCCTTGGGGTTTGGGTGGTCCACACCCCGCTTTGCTTGCTACCTAACGCCACGACAGGCTAACGGCGTTTGAGGTGTGGTGAAAACTGTTGGCGTGGACCACGTGGAGCTTAATGTTGGTGAGTGGGTCCCACGTGTCAACGTTTCGAATTCTGTGGAAGCTGGTGGGACAGGTGGACACGTTTTTGGCGTCACATCTAGTGCCAATTATTTATTTATTTTGTATTATGCCACATGCTACTACTACTGGGTACTGATGACTGTTCATTGATCTTATTATCGACCAAGTTCATTTGTGTTGGGACGATTAATTATGGATAACGTCTTGGTTGCTTTTGAGGTGTTGGATTCATTTGTGCACCTTTTAATTTTTCTTTTAAAAACCACATTTATGTAAGTAAATGTATTGTTGAAGTATATTTTGTTTTCTTTTTTATTTAAAAAATTAATTAATTAATTTATGTATATTAGATAAAGAAGTAAATTATTTTTTAGACTTCTTTTATTAACTTTTACTATTAAAAATTAATATGACTAACAAAATCACCAAACAATTATATGTGACGTACTACATGCACCTCATGTTGATATATAGATTTATTTGCTCTTTGCTCTAATACATAAAAAGTACTTTACCCATTATTTTAGTAAAAGTGACAAAATATAATCTAATTCTTAATACAAAAACCCTCATAATATTTCTATACACCTATACACTTTAAAGCTCATGAAATTAAAAAAATAAAAAATAAAGCAAATCTAATAATATAACATGCTGTATTTTTTTTATTCTGATTTGGAAAATAAAAAAGTTTCATATTCTAACAACTTCAATACCATTTCTAGAAAATATATTGCGAATATTTAAAACTAAATAAATACACTTTTACTCCAATAAATAAATTTTAAAAATTTAGCATCAATATATAAGATATGTGAGAGCTTATTTCGAGGATCTGACTTATTTAATGAATTTTATGGTTTTCAATTGAGGCTTGAGTTAATTATTTTTAATTAAATAATGTTATATTTGAATTTTAGTTTATATATTTTTATTATTAAAAATTTATTTTTTATTTTGAATTTAAAAATTTAGATCTAATTATTAATACTGTTAAATTTATTATGTTAAATTTATTGGTGTGATATTCTAAATTTTTTTTAAAAATTACTCGCTTAATAATCATGTCACAAAAAATGGTATTGTAATGTACTTGAATTTAACAAAAAATTTAATAATGTTAACAATTATTTAAATTTATGTCAATACTTTAATTAAATTAAAATATCTAAACTAACTAATGATATTATAAATGCGGAGGTATTAAATTATGTCAAAAATTAAAATATGAAGATCAAATTTCAAATTTGAACATGATCAAAATTAAGATTTGACTATTTTATGTGATATAAGAAAATAGAGAGATTATAATTGCAATTTAACCGTTTTTGTTAATGATTTAAAAAAAAAAAAGGAGGTGTCAAAGGAGGAAGGCGTTAGGGTAGCATAGATATTAAACTAAATCACACGCTAAAATCATTAATTAGCAGAAAAAAAGAATTACTTAAGAAAATAAGAAGTTTAACCCATCATTTAGTCTTTAATGCATGTTACTTTTTTCTTAAATATTTTTTTGGTAAAGTATAACGGATATTATTAAATTATTAGTAAGTTTAAATTTTTGTTAATTTTAAAATATTATAAAATAGTTATTAAATTATTTAAAAATTTTTATTTAAGTACCGTGTTCTTAAAAATATTGATATATGATATTTTCTGTCGTATTGTCTATATTAATAAAAAGTTTTACCTTTTTAATAAAAATAATTTTAAACGTCACGAATCAGTGAACTAAAATCTAAATAACTTTCTTTTCTAATCTTTGGCAATAATCATCAAATAAACTTGAATCTAATATATGTTTTACTCATCAATGGGTGCCGATCAATTATATTAATTGTCGAATCACCACTTCAAGCTTACTAGTCATACTATTTTTTTTAAAAAAAATTTAACAATTCAATGATTTAAAAAAAAATTCGAATAGTTCGAAAACTCGAATGAAGATTTTTAAATAAATTAATAATTATTTTTTAACTTTTTAAAATTAAATTAATAGCAATTTACTCAATTTCTTTTTCCTCAAATCGAAACATAATGTTTTCAGCCCTTCCAGCCCTTCAAACGTTGAAAAAGAAAAACAGTTGGGATGTCTATGCGCCTAAAAACAGCCGCGTGTTAAATGATGATTTTAAAAATTTGAAAAAAAAATTTAAAAACTCATAAAATTATAAAAAAATTTAGAAACTTAAAAATTATAGAAAATTATAAAATTATAAAAACACAAAATTATATAAAAAGTTATAAACAAAAAATTTAGAACCACCTTTGTCGTCCAAGATCTTTTAGAAACTAGTTTCATATAAATTACTACCTTTTTTTTTTTTGATGATTTGGTTTTTTCAGATTCACCAACAAAAAGTCTACCAATATTCTTTAATGAAATTCTAGATCCTCCTGTCACATATAAAGAATTCAAAATTTAATTTAACTGTGTTGTCGAAGGCTATAGGTTCATGTAAGTGTCACGGTATTGCAAAGGAGGTCACAATTGACGCACATATTTCATACTTTTTATGTTCTCTTGAAATCATAATACTATCCGACATAATTGACTTATTGTTTGAAAGAGACTTAAGATTTATTTACTTAGATCCTGGTTAAGATATAAATACTCCAATAAATTATATTTTTACAAAGATGATTATTGTAAATTCTAAAAGATAATATGTATAGATTTTAAATCCATTAGGACTCTCTTATTATAAATGGGAACTAATTTCAGCCATCGATGTAATTCGATTTGTACAATTAGATCTAAGAGAGCTCAACTATAAATAAAGTCCCTTTTGTTTGTAATCACTTCATTCTTGAGTTAAGAATATTTTTGAGAACATTTACTCAACACTTGGTTTGCGCTATTTTTCTATGGCTTTTCTGTTCATTTGTGACTTCTTTCTCTTTCGAGTTTGCTTTTACTTTGCTTTGGTGCCTTAGAGAATTTCTGCGATAATTCTTATTTTTTTTTAGAGTTAGGCTGACTTCAGCAGATTTGAAGTAAATAAATCGCCTAAGGCCACACAGGTTTTCAAACTAAAGTTCTAGTCATTTGACAGTTGGTATCAAAGCCAATGTTCGGAAGAGTCGGTTGAGATGGCGAAAGGAGGAAATAAACAGAATGTTTCGATGGAGGCATGTGGGAGGACTAGGGAAAATAGCAGATTGAGGGATATGTTGTCTACTTTGGAAAGCTGAGTCACCAATTGTTGTAAAAAAATCCTATTCGAAAACGATTTCTTGTATAGCGGAAAAATAAAAAATTGAAAATCGAGTCTGTTTATGATATTTATAACAATAATCTCTTCCCAAAAAGTACTCGTGTTTTGTGCGAGATGAATCTTTGATGTTCTCGGCTTTCAACCGAACGACCTCCTCTATTATTCTCGTACCATAAATCGCTTCGAGTGTGGGCTTGAACAAATACAAATCAAACACATCTAGAAATAATTTTTCTGCTTTTAATAGGAAAGGAAATCTCTTTATAGAAACCGGTAAAATTGTTATTCTCGAAAAATATAATTTATACTTAGAAATAAATTCTAACCATTTTCGGGCAGAATAACAATATCTCAAAGTTGTGTAAAACTTATGTTTTTAGCCCTACCAGTGCCATATATTTTTAGAGTGAGATATAAGAATTCTGGTTGAATTAGTAAAACACAAATAATAGTTATCTGATAGAAAAGCTAGTCCCCTAGTTCTACTAGGAGAGAAGGGGTAGTATTGAGTCTCTCATGTATTGGGTCCAATTATACGTGTTTCTTGAACTTTAACCCAACACTTTATAATTTAATCCAACCTAGTACATGTTTTTCTATTTCTCAAAATAAAAATTATTTATTAAATCAATTTAAATAAATTAATTTTTCAATTAAATAATTTCCTCAGCCCAATTCTAATTATGTAAAAGTCATGGAAACTTTACTGTAAAATAATCTATGTAAAAATATAATTAATTTTCATATTCAACGAATTCACAATGAACAATTAATGTAATTCAATTTTCAAACTTCAATTATTTAATTAAATAATAACTTAAATTAATTTTCAGGTCGTTTCCATACTTAGTGAGAAACCACATTCATTTTTGTATGTAACCCATTTCTCTAACTTTATCATTTTTATCCATTTCTATTCATTTGATTCTACATGCAATTCATTTCTAGTTTCAACGAGTTAGCAGAGAGATCAAATTGGACATATGTAATTAGGGCTCAAATGATTTGTAATTAAGTTCTAACTTTTCACCTATTAATTATAAACTTATTTAGTCACGAAATCATTCCACTATAGTATCGTGATTGAGCTCTCTCCAATTATATATTATTACGAAAGCTACTCAATCTGTGCTAATGAGAGGTGTGTTACCCTCATAGGATATCCTTAATCTCTTTAGGATAAATCCGTTCTCTCAATATGATCATATTTTATCTCATGGTAACCATTAGATCTTCCTTCATGAAAAGTCAATCACTATCATATAGTAATTAAGTCATTCATCACAAAAACAAACGACCCATAGCCATGTTTACTTTTCATCTATCATGTAATACCAATGAGAGGATATCATTTACTCATTTCTTGGGCTATTAATTCCACGATTGTGAATGATGCTACATATTGTAGAAGTCTTATACCCAATGCACTAGATTTCAATTCCTTATCTATTTAA
The DNA here is from genome assembly GCA_005393395.2 of Gossypium australe. Classification (NCBI taxonomy): domain Eukaryota; kingdom Viridiplantae; phylum Streptophyta; class Magnoliopsida; order Malvales; family Malvaceae; genus Gossypium; species Gossypium australe. The sequence continues at coordinate 50,779,550 of CM016614.1, forward strand.
ACTCAAGTTTTTACGTACATCAAAGTATATGAGTCATGCATACATAGTCTATCATTCACTCAGTATTAATGTATGCCACACTATAAACGTCACAAGTGAATAAATCCATAAACAAATTCAAGATCTATGTAACACCCCATAACCTTAAACAGTTGTCGGGACAGGGTTACGAAGCATTACCGGACATATTGGACAATTTACGATTATTAAACAAATAATTAACATACACATTATAATTTATTCATTAAGTCCGTTTTATGGACCGTTGAGGCCCATAATACGTGTTAGAAGTGAATCGGGATTTGTTTGAGTGCTCCGGAAATTTTTTGTAAATTTTTTGTAATTTTTATTTATTTATTTATTATGAACTCAATATAACCTCTTTATAAACATCTAACCTTCCCTGCAATTTCAAACCGCAACCAATTTACAATCAATATGACAACCAATACATTTTCACATTCAAACATACCTAATTATGCCTAAAACGTTGACTTGATAATTTACTCAATGAACATTCTTAACATCATTTAAAATTGGCTAATAGACTTCATTCATTCTCCATTTCAAATTTCATACCATATACACCATTTCATATTTAACATCTCACTTAACCAATTTTAAAACAGCATTTGACATCCTTTACAACTACTATTCACATTGACCTATAAATTTAACCTAGGTACATGCCACATTTACCAAAAAGAGAGAGACTTCACCAAAGTTTAGCTGAGGTCGGGATTGTTCTGGATGCTGAACCGGAACACTTGATTTCTACTGATCTACGCACGGAAACAACTGCACGTTGAGTATAGATATACTCAGTGGTATTACCATAATTCAAATTTGTAACATTATACAATAAATTATATACATTCAATTTATGCCTACAATTATTCAATAATTATTTCATACTTTAAATCAACTTGTTCAATAATAACAATAAACATTATTTCAAATCTTGTATTTAATTGAATTCATACATTATTTCATTATCTCAATTTCATTAGATTTTTCACATCTCATTCCAATAGCTCATTTCATTTCATATACAAATCATTCAATTTATTCAATACCAATTCTATTGTAATTTGTTCTTTTACCCCTATTAACATAACTCAGACCTTGGTGGATACACGGATCCAACCAACACACCAGTACGGCATATTGTGCCTAATAAATATTGCCGAAGCAAACGGTACTCAGTACCTAATCAATATATCAGAAGTAATAATACGACACACATGGTGCCTAATACGACACATATAGTGTCTAATCGACTCGAGGTCGAATATCCCTGAACACTTCCAATCCTATGGCATGCCAACTATATCTGACTTAGCCCGACTAGTTAATAGGGTATTCAATATACTTTCTCAATTTAATTTCAATAAAATCCATATCAATCACCAATTTCCATATTCCAATTCAATACCACAATAGTTCAATAATTCAATTCAAACCATTTCAATTTTCATTCAATAATCATATTTTAATTTCATTTTCTCAATTCAATATACATCTCAATTACTCACATATAATCACAATTCAATCTAATTCATTCAATTTAATACTAATGCTTACTTCAATTTGCTTACCATGCATATTAATTTAAAATTCAACAATTAATAATTAAATTTGAATTATGGTAATACGAACCAAAATTCCTCGATCTATTCCTCGTCCACCTTTTCCTTTCCTTTCTTGGTCGACGACTCTGGTACGATATTAGCTACGTAATTAAACAATTAAAAATCATCAATCACACAATTCCATTTAATATTTCCTTTTTTACATAAATTTTATCTAAGTTCCAATTTAATCCCTAAATCAATACTAATTTTTTATTTTACTAAAACTATTCCATAATCTCATTAAATTTCTTCTATAAACTCATGTTAACTCTTCAATTTCACCATAAATCCCTAATTTTGAAATTCTTTCGATTTAGTCTCTACTATTCAAAACTTACACTTTATTTTACAATTCAATCCTTTACTAACTTCTAACTTGAAATTCAATTAATTTAACCCCTAATTCATCAATTAATTCAACATAACTCATGCCTAAAAATCTATTAACTAACAAAATTTCAACATAAACCATGACATATTTTGTTTTAGGTTTCTAAAAACTCAAAAATTATAAGAAAAGGACTTAAATTAACTTACCAATTAAACTTCAAGCCTTGAATCCTAATTTCCCTTTTCTTTCTTCTCTCTATTCTTTCTTTCCTATTTCGTTTTCTATTCTGTTACTTTGTTTCTTTTCTATCTTTTTATTTCATTTGTTTTATTTGTTTATTAATAATATTATAATAATATAATTTAATAATATACTTATATAATAAGTAAACATATGTATTTTACAAATGTATGTATATTAGTATTACACGTGTCAAAAAATTTACCATACATTTGTAAGATTTAGTTAAATATAATATAATATAATATATATATAATAATATATTAATATATTTAAAACATAAAAATCTAAGATTTTATCATACTTATACCGCCTCAGTTATGGGACTTAGTATATTTACCTATTTAGTTTCTTTAACTTTTTTTAGTTTATAGTTAAACTTTCACCCTATTTCAATTTAGTCCTTTTTCCTAATTACTCCTAATTAAAATAAATTCACTTAACTAAAACCTAATTAAAACACACAACTAGCTTCATAAATATTTTTAATAAATATTTACTAATTCGTTTTATTAAGACGGGGGCTCGATACTATACTTTTCCAATGCATGTGAATTTTGGGTCATTACAATATATTCTACTTGGGTCTTGTTCGATGTACTGTCAGTTTAGTCAGTCACATTTATGTCTCCATCTTCTAAGAGCCATCCACTCCGATGCTTAAGACAAAACATCCCCCAATTAGACTTGGTAGAGGACATATTTGTTTTTTTTAATCAATTTGCTAATTTCTGATTAGACTAAGGACATGCTTAGGTTCATTTACTAATATAAGTGGTATTTCTGTATTACGATCCGACCATTTAATACCACTTAGTATTAGTTAAACATTAGACAATCAGTGGGCTAATATTTTCTTCTATTTTGCTTTACGTGCAAAAACCATTAATGCCAATATACAAATAATATTAATGCAACTTATGGGCAATTTTATTAAACCAATTTGTTCGGAAAAAAAATACAAGTATGCAAACGAATATACTACACTAGGGCACCAAATCCAACACCAATCTTGAGGAATCCATGGGTGGTGTGAAGGAAACACTAGAGGTAGTTGAGGGACACACTGATGAGTTGGACTCGATGAGAGTGTAACTCAGGGACTATGTGTCGGAGATGAAAGAGGCCCTAAATGTCGCTATTGATGACCAGGCTGAGAAGTTGACTAAGAGAAATGATGCTCTCAAAGCCACGGTAATGACTTTGAAGTAATATATTGTGGAGCTCAAGGTGGAGCTCATTATCTAAAAAGCTATTTTGGGTAATTAGATGTTGATTTTAGTTCCTAATGAGTATAACATGGATGTTCCCAAATTGAAAGAGTTTAAAGGGATGAGGTCCACGAGGGATGTGGACAATTTTCTCTTGAGGATGAAACAATACTTTTGTGCAATAGGCATCAAGAATGATGACATTAATGTAAACATTGCTGCTATTTATTTTACTAATGTCGCTCTCTTATGGTGGCGTCGTAGGTCCACACATGAGAAACGAGGTGGGACAACAATCAAAAACTGGGAGGAGTTCCAAAAGGAGTTCAAAAAATAGTTTTACCCATAATTTGGCAAGGATGAGACTCAAGCTAAGTTGTGTCAGATTACGTAGCAAGGCATTGTTCGAGAGTATGTTAAAGACTTTAGTGAGTTGATGTTTCAAATCTTTGACATGAGTGAGAAAGAAGCATTCTACTGGTTTAAGGATGGATTGAAGTCGTGGGTAAAATAGGATTTTCACCGATAAGGAATTACCAAACTTATCGTAAGTATGGCAGAGGTCGAGGCATTCTCTGAGTTTGGGGGCAAAAAGTCTGATAGTTTTGAATATTATAAGCCCAAATTCAAACCCAAGAGCAATGGTGGGGGGGACAGAGACAAGATAGTTAAGAATGGTAATTGTAAGTCTCAAATTGTTCAAAGAGCTAAACTCGACAAGTCATGGGAAAAAAGAAGAAGAAGAAAATAGGGCCAGTGAGGTGCTACCTTTGTGGCAATCTACATGTAGTGAGGGACTGTTCAAAAAAGTCTTTGCTTTCTACTATTGAAGGAGATGATGAGCCACACAAAGAAATGATGAAGCTTGGTTCGATTTTGAGTTTTGTCGAAGCAAATAAGGGTTGTAAGAGAAAGGGGTTCGTAGACATCATTGTGGCAAGCAGAAGATTGAATGCTCTCATCAACACAGGTGCTTTACATTTTTTCATGCCCAAAGAGAATACTCAGAAGTTGCATCTCAAGGTTGAGAAAGAACCAGGATGGATTAAGAAAATAAATTCCAAAAGGGTTCCGAGAATGGGTGTTGTGAAAGGAGTTGAGCTTCAACTTGGTAGTTGAAATGATAAGAAAGTCATTAAGGTAATACCACTTGATGGTTACGACTTTGTGGTTGGTTTAAAGTTCCTTGATTGGGTTAATGCACTTCTTGTCTCATTTTTTAATTACATGTGCATTTTGGATTTGTGCCACCAATGTGTGGTATCGATTAAACATGAGGCAGGTATGAAAGCTAAAGTATTATCTGCAATACAGTTTGCTAAGGGGTGCAAAGAGATGAAGTTTCCTACTTAGAAAATTTGAAGGACAATTAGTCTCGTGAGCCCATTAGTGAGATCCCAAAAGTAGTGACTTAGTTGTTACAGTCATTTCAGGATGTGATGTCTGCCGAGACACTTAAGAAGTTACCACCTAAAAGGGAAGTGGATAATAGGATTAAGTTAATGCCCAATACTAAACCGCCAGCCAAGTCCCTATATCGAATGTCACATCTAGAATTGAAGGAATTATGAAAATAATTGAAAGAACTCTTAGATGTTAGGTTCTTTAACCATCTAAAGCTCCATATGGTGCACTAGTGTTGTTTTAGAGAAAACACGATAGGTCCTTCAGATTGTGCTCCAACTATAGGGCATTAAACAAGATCATTGTGAAGAATAGGTACCTAATCCCACTCATTGCATACTTGTTTGATTAGTTTGGTAGTGCAATGTGGTTTACAAAGTTGGATTTGTGACCGGGGTACCATCAAGTCAGAATAGCCGAAAGGGATGAGCTAAAGACCACTTGTGTGATGCGTTATGGCTCATTTGAGTTCCTTATCATGCCTTTTAGATAGACTAATGCTCCAACGACATTCTGCACATTGATGAATAAGGTATTTCAACCCTGTGGTGCACAATAAGTCACTTGAAGAGCATGTGGAGTATTTGAGGGAAGTTTTCCAAACCTTATGAGAAAATAAGCTTTATGAAATGAGAATAAGCTTTATTTCTAATTGGGAGCCACCAACCAAGATAATTGAGTTGTGGTCATTTTTTGGATTGGCAAACCATTATCGACGTTTCATTAAAGGCTACTTCAAAATCATTACATCCTTAATAGATTTATTGAATAAGGGTAAAGTGTGGGATTGGAACGAGCAGTGTCAAAAAGCGTTTGATCAGGTGAAACAGGTAATGACCAAAGAGCCTATGCTTGCCTTGCCGGATTACACTAAACTGTATGAGGTGTATACAAACGTATCATACTATGCAATCGAGGGATTTTTTATGCAAATGTGCATCCAATAGCTTTCGAGAGTCAAAAGCTTAATGATACTAAGCGACAATATATGGTTCAAGAGAAAGAGATGACCACAATGGTGCATTGTTTGCGTATATGAAGACATTATTTACAGGGTTCTAGGTTTGTGGTATTTACAGGTGATATTACAAATAGTAATTTTCTAACTCAGAAAAAGTTGTCTCCCAAGTAGGCTCATTGGTAGGTTTTCTTGATAGAATTTGATTTCAGCATGAAGTATAAACTGGGGAAAGCTAATGCAGTGACTAATGCACTGAATTGGAAGTTTGTCCCATGATCTCACAGCTAAAACATTAATTAAGCTTCTAGATAAGGGAAAACGAGGCACCATTTTTATGTGCCTAAATATGAGAAATTACACAAGGAGATCATGAAAGAGTGTCATGGTTTGCTATGGGCTAACCATCCAAGTATGCACTGTAGATTGGCTCTTTTAGGGGACTGGTATTATTGGCCTCATATGGGTGGTGATGTTGAGACTTATGTGAAGACTTGTCTAGTGTGCAAACAAGACAAGGTAGAGTTGAAAATGTCAGCCAGTTTTGTAACACCTTCTACTCGACCCGAATCACTGAGTTTGGATATCAAATGTTATGACATACAAACACTTAGCATAATTTCTAAACCATCTACGTATAATCCTTTTTCCACAAACTTCATATTATTTTAATAAAGGTTTTCTGAACAAAAAAAGATAAAGAAAACATTCAAGAATACAATAGAATCTTGAAAATAATATAATACATTACAACACAAAAGTTCATTAAAGACAGATTCTTATTGGCATCGAGAACTATACGCCATACTCCTAAGATATCCTCTATATGCATAATATCCCAACTCGTTGTTTTCCCTGGCACATTCCTAGTTTGGTCCCTCCTAGCAAATTCATTCTTATAGTAGGACTTGAGACATGAACAAACATTTTGTAAGTACTTGCGAAATTAGTGAGTTTTAATACAGAATACCTTAAGTCTTTCTAGTTGAGTTCCTCCTTTTGAATATTTTGGGTTACCACTCTATATTTTGTGAATACTTTACTAATATCAGATATATACTTATACGCCAGCTACCATACTTAACGTACCAACTTTTACTTCACTCCATAGCTGATTTCAGATCTTATCAGTCGATATAGATCCTATTCCTTCTTATAACAACATAGGTACTTCTCAAAAGAATATCTATATAGAGCCTACTTTCGGCGGAGTTCTATTCAAACAAACACTTAAAATTTTCCCTATAATCGATAGTCATAGATATTACTCTTTGGCGGAAAAATACTAACTGATCTTACATTTGGAGGACTCCAATACTGAATTGATAACTAACAAACTACCAATTAGATCATATCCCAAATCAAACACATAATGATAATGAAACGTTCCAGATCATCTTGAAGAATTTCAAGCGTCTATATTACATAACACAAGAACGCCCAAATTGAAAAACGGCTTAGATTCCAGAAAACCTCAGAACGAGACATGAAACTATTCAAATATGGCGGATGCCAGATAACTCAAATTTCATCATTACATAGTATACACCAACTTAGACCAACGAACTCTTATACTTTTCATAACTTCGAATATGACCATATCCTATACTGATAGACTAATATGGCTGATTCTCTCTTTAGAAATATAGATACATACTTTCTTTCATGAAAGGCCCAAGCGGCTATATTACATAACACAAGAACGCCTAAATTGACAAATGGCATAGATTTCAGATAACTTCAGAACGAGACATGAAACTATTCAGATATAGTGAATGCCAAATAACTCAGATTTTATCCCTACATAGCGTAGACCAACTCAGAACAATGAACTCTTATACTTTTCATAACTTCGAATATGCCCATATCCTATACTAGTAAACTACTATGGCAAATTCCCTCTTTAGAAATATAGATACTTTCTTTCAGGAAAGGCCCTTTAAGACTAATTCAATTTCATCACAAGACTAACCAAACCAAATTAACTTTAGATATATCAGATCTTTATACTAGAATTATCTATCGAAGAAATCTCAGAACTTACCCAGATCTTACCACAAGGGCGGATAACCAAATTCTATCACACAAACATCACTGAATATGCCACATAGGCATTACAAAATTCACCACAGAGGCAATATAAAATACGCCTCAAAAACTTAGCAGATCACGCTATATAAGCATCAAACAGAGTCACGTATTTACTATCCTGACAAACTTTCACAGAAGGTGCCATGAGTTTCTCCCTCATAGACTTATATATATCTTCATTTTGTGATCCACTAGTGTGGTTTACATATCACTGAAGGCACCACCATGAATATTCTCATAATCCTATTATGCCATGGGTATTAGCCATAAAGACTTATACATCCTTATGTCGTGATCTGCCAGTCCAGTCTTTGTCTTAATGGAGGCATCACCATGAATGTTTTATTTGTCATATAATACCATGGGTCTATACCACATGGACTTGCACATATTTTCATATCGTGATCTGCCAGTCTGGTTAGCAATATAACTGTCCTACCAAAGGCATCAAAAAGGGTGTTTTACTCAAAAGTTACTTACCTAGATTTGTTCACATGCCTGATTGATTCGTACTTTCTTATATCAGATTTCACATGCATACTTATCTTTTAACTTATTATTCAAACAATACCTCACACATATCATCCTTATACATGTAGAATCTTTACATTACTTCACATACATACTTATCAATTCACATACAGGAGCCATGATAAAGACTCACTTGATACTCACCTATACTATAGCTTGAAGTTCCAAACTCAAACATCCATCTTGAACTAGCAGCAACAATTGCATAAAGAACATGGAACCATCATTAAAAACCCATTAACAGATAATTTGTTATCATCTCAACTACAGACAACCCTCATACAGGGCCTCTTATTCATAACCTATTGTTTATATGCTTCTTAACAACCTTATTCTTTCTAAAACTTAACATGCAGAGCTATCAGTCTTACTAGAAGGCGAAACATCTATCGATTAATTTAAAAACCTTAACTTTCAACTCAATAAAGAAGAAAAAACATTTAATTTTAAGAAAAAGAACCAAAGAGTAATATTGAAGGAAGAAAAACCATCTTGACGAACCTATCTTGCCATATATATACTCTAGTTTTCCATTAATGGAACTTGACAAGTGTCAAATGCATACAGAAGTGGCCCCCTTAATGTCCTACAAAAATCGGAGAAAATACAAAAGAAAATCCGATGTCGATACTATTTGATCGGTTAAACCATTCGCTTGACCCTCAACCAATCACGTTATAAAACCCAATTAGCACAGTACTTAGGTAAACTGGGCATACTATACATTTGGCCGTAATTCTCACTAGGTTTACTCTTTGATTGTCATACTATTTTCTTAAATAGCAGAATACCCTGAGATAAAATCTTTAATTACTTCTACGGCGAATACTTTTCACCAAACTCTAATCCGCCATAAAATTGTTAATTAGCGGAATATATTACGCCAAATAGATAACTTCACATCTACACGAATTCTTCTTGGATCTACCTAATTTGGGGTGTGACAAGTTTATTGCAACATTTTCCCATTTTAGAATATCCATGGAAGAGTGTATCCATGGATTTTATTATTGATTTTCCTAAATCTGATTGGTTTACGAGCATTGTTGTTTTGGCTGATAGATTTTCCAAATATAGAACATTTTTTCCAGTAACCAATGAGTGCCTTGCTGAGGAGGTAACTTGTTTGTTCCTTAGCTTATTGTTAGTGATCGTGATGGGCGGTTCACTTGCTGATTTTGGACAGAGTTGTTCAAGTTGATGGGTTAGACTTGAACTTTTCCACTAGCATACATTCGCAAACTGATTTGCAAATCGAGAGAGAAAATGCTTTATTGAAGACTTATCTTTGGCACTATGTGAGTTCCACACAGTGGGAATGATCAAAGTTGTTGGATATGCCCCAATTTTCTTATAACTTGTAGTGGAGTGGGGCCACGAATCTAAGTCTGTTCAAAATAGTGATGGGGCAACAACTATTCACACCCAATGCTATTGCAGCCTATTATAAGGACCAAATCCAAAAACTTATCGATTTACTAAAAATTGACAAGAGCAGAATGACTTAGCTAAAGCTTGACTACACAAGGAAAGTAAGCGCAAGAAGAAGTGGGCTGATCATAATCATAAAGATGTGTAACTTTAGGTTGGTGACTTAGTCTTTACTAAATTGCACTTGATTTTGTGCCGCACTTTTGTGCCGCACTTTTGTGCCACACTAACTTACACAAGGGACTTGTGCGACAGTATAAGGGACCTTTTAGAGTTCTAAAAGAGGGTAAGCAAAGTGGCTTACAAACTGGATTTGCTAGTAAAACTCAAGGCTCATCCAGTGTTCCATGTCAGTATGCTTAAGCCTTTTCATGAAGATCATGTGGATCAAGAGGATCCAAATTGAGGCAAATCTGAACGTGCACCAATGGGGGTAAAAGTCTCTTATGATCGTGATGTTGAGTGCATCATGGCAAATCAAGTGATCCGAAAAAACTTCTACCGGCTGAGGCATGAGTACATTGTTCAATGGAAGTGATTTCTTGAAAGTGAGGTTAGTTGGGAACATGTTGAGGCTCTATGGTACTTTCAAGAGAAGATAAACCAGTTCCATTTCAAGGACGCTGAGGGCATCACAAGAACAAATGGGGAAGAATGTAACGAGCCACACAAAGGAGCCCGCAACTGATGTACACATTTCAGACCTTCATGTTCCTTTGGGGTCATTCGACCAGACAAGACTGGCCCATTGCTTGGAAGAGACTCAAGGCCTATCTACTTAGATCCTAGTTAAAATGTAAACACTCTACAAATTGTATTTTTACCAGGATAATTATTGTAAATCCTAAAGGATAAAGATGTATAGAGTTTAAATCTCTTAAGACTCTCTTATTATAGATAGGAACTAATCTCAACTATTGATGTAATTCGATTTGTACTGTTGGATATGGGGGAGATTAACTATAAATAGAGCCCTCCCCTTTCATTTGTAATCACTTCATTCTTGAATTAAGAATATTTTTAGAGCATTTACTTAAACACTTGATGTGTGCTATTTTTCTATGACTTTTCTGTTCGTTCGTGGCTTTTTTCTCTTTCGAGTTTGCTTCCGTTTTGCTTCAGTGCCTTAAAAAATTTCTGCAAGAATTATCATGTTTTGAAAGTTAGGCTAACTTAAGTAGATTTGAAGCAAAGAAATCGCTTAAGGTTGCACGATTTCTAAACTAAAGTTCTACCCTTGTAACATAAATTGAAACATAACCTTTGATGTGGGATTCAGTACATTACTTTCCAATAAAAACCAAGTTTTTGAAAAGTCATTTCTGTGAGAAGTTACATTTTATGAAAAATCTGGGGAGTTGGAGAAGACTAAAGTATATGAAGAAATGCTTTTGAGAAATGTGGTTTCATGAACCACTATCATTGCTAGATTAGCACAAGGATAGTAGGTTTACATGTGCTTGGGCATTGGAGCTATATAATATGATGAAGAATTCAACTTTGAAACCAAATGTTTTCACGTTGACAAGTCTTTTGAGAGCTTGCATGGGAAATAATCAAAAGGACCAATATGAAAAAAGTAGTATACTTTAGGGATCAAATGAAGTATTAAGCTAGAAGAAAATCGTCAATGAAACGTGGGTATAAAAAAATTGAGAATTAGTTAAGAAAAAAAAAGGGAAATTAGGAAAAAAAAAAGAAAGAAAAGGAACATCGTACACTTTTTTTGTTGTGACTTAAGAAGGATGATCTCGTCATTATGAAAAAAAAAAAAAGAAGAGACATTGACGTCACCCCGCCGTTTAAACGGAATTACTACTCCCGCTTACTTTCCGTTAAGTCACCCAAACAAAAAACAAAAAATAAAAAAACCTTTTAAGCGGGAGAAGGAAAACGACGTTTCTTCAGCACCTTCAATTTTTTAAAAAAATAGAAAAACTAATAATTCTTAATTTCGCTTTAATTTATTTAATACTTTGGTTTCGTTGCTCTCTATGTATCACTTACTATACTACATAGTGCCATATAATATCTTCTTTGGTTTGAAAGTTCAGAGATAAAAGGTAAAGGGTTTATTTTTTTTCTCTATTTTTTTAGAGTTATTAATCTCAGTAAGTTCTTTCCCATTTCATCTTTGTTTTATATATTTTTGAATAAAAAAAAAGTGTTTCTTTCTATTGGTTTTTATTGATGCAAGTTATTTCCATAGTTCTTTTGGGTTTTGATTTCTTTTTCTCTTATTTTAATGTTTCTATTTTCTTGATTTCCAGAAATGGTTTGTTTAAGGATTCTGTTTTGTTTCATTTGAAGGATCTATTATTTTTTTTCCCTTTTTTCTGTCGGTTTTCATTGTTATATTTGTTTTAATTACTATTTTTGAGGGCTTTTTTTGAATAAGAAAGTGGACTAAGGATCACAATTCAAGCTGTGTATGTGCATGCATGCATGTATGTATGTTCTCTTATGGATGTTAATGATGATACTGAGGACATGATCTGATGTGTCTGGTCTTTTCATGTTCTTGCTAAATTTAGATACTGATTTTCTTTTATATTTATGTATAATGGATTTAAGATGAGATATACATAAAGTTTTGGAACTGATTTCAATCCTCTTTAGATGGATTAAAGATTAGATATGGAATCTTTTTTGCAGAACAATATATATATTAATTTAGTGTTATATTTTATTCCAGTTTTTGTTCGTTTTAGTGCTTTTTGGAATATATTTTTTGTTAAAAAAATGTAGCAAAAGAACAAAAGCAACAACCGAATGGAAGCTGGATGAAAAAAATTGGGTACTTTTTTAGCCTTGCTGAAGTTTTATGCTTGATTAGATTCTTATTTGCTCCATACCGATACGGAGGGCATGAATTATGATCCTTCAAATAAGGAAAAACTTAACATGTCTATTTTGCCCGAGATCATGTATATTAACATATTATAAACATAACTAGATGGATATTTCTAGTATTTAACCTAAGCATGATCCATAAAGGGTTAGAAATTAGAGAGGTCAAGAATACATATATATCAATTTAACTAGTACTGAAGATCAAGAATTAAGCACCCATAGTATTATACATTTAATGTATCTTGTTTGGAATACTTTAAAGGTACAAACTTTAGGTACTTATTATTGCAAAATTGCCCTTCATCTTTGCTTACTTGTTAAAAAGGACAAAAAAATAAATCAAGCCTTTTCCAAGTTTGTAGAGTTAGCTATAGGGCCCTTTTTTTGGGTGAACACTTCATTAATACAGGAAAGTAGTGTTCAAGAAATACAAAAAAGTAGGACGGTGTGAAGCTATCATTCTCTAATTAACTTGTTTGGGAAGCTAAATGAGGGTTTTGGCTATGCCCACAAGGTTGAAATAAGGATAATCTTAGCTGGCATATTAAGGTCATGTTTAGCATTGTTGTTGGAACATGTGTTTTTTTTATAGTTTAGAGTGTCTTATTTTTTGTGAATAAAAGCATCAATGAAACATAGGGATAACGTTAGCTAAGCTGCTACTCTAATCGTAATATGGTCTCTAAATGCATCTTTGATTTACGCCCCAAATGCGTTCATAATGTACTGCTCATAAATACTCGTGGTTATATGCGTGTTTAGTTCTCATTTGTTTATAAGAAAAGAAATAAAATAAAAAGGGAAAAGAAGTACATGCATATAAAAAAGACAAAACCAATTTTGCTTGTGTTCCTCCCATTATGTGCAGCATCAATAATGGTTTTTGAATCCCAAGTAATCTTTATATGGTATGTTCTTTGAGATTTCATTCTCATGTAATGTCCTGTTGTGGCTGCTTTAATCTATGTATCTATGCAATTGATTTTATATGGATTTTCTCCTGAATGTCCTAGCTAATTGCTCGAAGATAAGACATATACGTATTAATATAATGATCATTATGATATGCTTTTCTTGACTATATTAATCGCTGCATTAGTTGACTGAATATTTCTTTTATTTGCATAACCAAGCAGTTGGTCAGGGTGTCATAGATTTTAGACTTCAGAAGCATGCACCAAAAACCAGATGGTACAAACCATCCAGAACCCAATGCAAATAACAATAAACCACAAACGGTTCAGGTTCAACCTTGTTGGTGCAGCACACGGCACGATTCCTTCTTAACGGGTGTTTTAGGAGAAGGCAGGACAAGCTTATCTCTGGCCAAACACTCAAATGGCGGTTTAGGGACAAAAACAAGTGAATCTCCAAGCACAATTAGGACTGATGATAAGCTTTGTTCTAGTAAAGAAATGCCCTTAACTATATTTCCACATCCAGGTAACACATATGCTGTTTTATACAAAGGGTTTGCTGTATGCGAGTGATCTTGAACTGCAATCTTAGTTCATGGATTTTAAGTGTGTGATAAAAAGGGTGGCTCAGTACCTGGCTTTAAGATCATGATTAACAAGAATTCAATGCACCATTTGTTACTAATCAGCTCCTGTCTTGTTATAATGAGTTGCAAAGAACTTAACTAGCATGATATTGTATTGCTAGAATGTTTTATTGAATTAACACATTGGTACACTTGCCTATTTTAGGTAATAATTTGACTTCTTAAGTGTCCGCAGTTCCACACTCTAACCATTGAGGCTAAGTTCTTTGTGTACACATAAACTTCAGAAGGCTATATCAAATTTCAAAATATTTGCATACGAGCAAAATTTAATGCAGCTCATAATATAAGTGATTGATTTGTTGCAGCGAGTTTTTACATGCATGCAGATACCGACCCTTATCAAATTGAATTATCAAATATTTATATGATTTTGAAGTAAAAAAGGCATAATTCTTTCTTGCGTGCTGTAGTTTTCAAGGCATAAAATTCACTTCATAAATGTACATGAGTTGCAGTCATGCAATTTAAAAGACTTGAAAGTGTAATCAGGATATACCCGCAAGGCAGGTTTCAATGAGACATCGCAAGGACATTAACCTGATCAAACTTTTGAGTGGTGTTAATTGCACTCGTTTAACTAACTTTGTTATAGCCAAACTTCAATAATGGCTCTCTTTGTTTTCTTGGCAATGTATTGTTTTCATATCTTAGATGCTACTGTACTTGAACAATTGTGAGTTTTCAGTCTGTTTTTGCACGTCATGTTCATATGCTGTGAAAGCTAATGGAGGTTTTTTTCTTTTGTGACAAGACGGGAAATGTGGAGATGAACAGCCATATTTACAACATGCTATACCCATCATACGTCCGACAATGGGTGAATATGTACCACCAGAACCCCAGCTGGAGCTCGTTGGCCACTCGATTGTAAATTTTCTCTTCCTCTCTCTTCAGAGAACACATAGTTATGAAAATGAATTTGCATGATGAATCATTTTGAACTGTTGGATGTATCTTTTGTTGGTTTGGTTTGATAGGAAGGATAGAAAGGTGGAAAGGTGAATTCTGTCTGGTCCAATGGTTGAACCATCTCTTGTTTGTCTCTATTATAATTATTGGATTAGAAACAAAACAAAATTATATGTCTGCTTTCCATTTTTTATGCGAGGCCAAGGTGTAATGATGGAAGTCTAAGTGGAAAACTCTTTTGCAGGCATGTCCGTCCTATCCATACACGGATCCATATTATGGGGGAGTGGTGCCTCCTTATGTACCTCAATCTTTGGTATGAATTTATGTAGTTCACTAGCCATCATAAAGATTTTTTTATCTTCCTACTTGCTTGGTTTTGTATGGTTATATTCGCCTTTTGACTGCCTATAAAGTTATTTGCTATCAAGATGGTTGTAGCTCCATTTATTTGTTAAATACACTCAAGTCATTTGGACTTCGGTGTGAGTGTCGAACATCAGGATGTGCTTGACATGAGTATGTTCAATTTTTTAAAGTTATTGTTTCTAATGGCTTTGGAGGATCCTTTGAGGATATCTCCATATCAATGTTCGTATATGCATTGGACACAAATGAATAGTTGGAGCAATAGTCTTAGACTGTAAAAGCGGATGAATAGTATGAGCATTGTTATGTTTTCTCCCGATAACATTATTATCCATGTACAAGGCTTCAAAAGTATGAGTTCAAGAAAGGTAGTGAAACAGCAAAAACTGTCACTTACGGTTTTGAATGGGTTTGTGTGCATGGATTATTTCTCGTATTTTGGGGCAGAAAAAATGGAGAATAGGAGTTGTTCTTGAGGAAAGACTGGTTTGTTTTTAGTTGCATTAAGGAATAAGATTCTAACTATAAATATAATTAACTGAAGTTACTCGGACCTGGGGTTATGTGTCGGACAGTGAATGTGTTCGACACATATATGATCATATTTAAGATAAGAGGGCTCTTGGAAGGTCATATCCTCGTACCTTGTCTGGATATGCTTCGGACATGAGTATCTTAAGAAAAAAGAAAAGTTGGAGAAAGATTGTAAATAAAACACCGTGGTGATGCAGTGGTTCAATAACTCCTGTCTCCAGGATGAATTCTCCATAATGTACCTCATACCAAATAATTAATGACCCAAGAGTTTTGAGTATTTATTGTTATCCCAATGGTATTACATGTTAAAAGGGAGTAAGTGAAATGAAATAAACTTGTTCTCTTCAGAATCTAGCACACAAATATGGTTGAACATGAATTCTTGTTATCACTTCATATAGAATTTGGAAAGCTTTTGTATTTGGTTCATAATTCCACTTGCTTAATATGTTGCTAATAAATAATAGAATATCCGTATTGTTGTCTAAAAAGAAAAAAGTTGTATGCGGAACATCACTTGTCAAGGTAGGATTGTCAAATGGCGATTGTGCAAAAAGGAAACTTATATTTAAGATACACATAAGGCCGGGTATAATATAAACATAGAAAACTGTTTTAGCAGTAATAACAATATAGGAATGATTTATACACATATATAACTAGAAGTGCTGCAGTTCTGTAACATGTACTTAAATATTTGAGAAAGTGATTATATAGCTTTTTTAGGTATTCGAGCTTTAGATTTGTTCTTAATAGTTGAATGTTAATGAACAATTTTCTAAAAAACGGATGCAAATGTGGTATGAAATTTGTTTATGAAGATTATTGAAATATCATTTCAGGTACATTCTCATAGTCTTGGAGTGCACCCTGCTAGAATGGCTTTGCCTCTTGAAATGGCTGAGGAACCAGTTTATGTGAATGCTAAGCAATACCATGGTATTTTGAGGCGAAGGCAGTCACGTGCAAAAGCTGAGCTGGAAAAGAAACTGATCAAAGTCAGAAAGGTTGGTTTTCTAAATTTTTTGTCTAAATATAAGCATGGGCATATTTGATTCATCAATGTGCTACATCATTTTTTAGTTAGTTCTATAGTTTAGTTGTCGATTCTATTCTTCATTGTGTTGATGCTTGAGAACATAATTCAATTTTGCATGGTTGAAGTTCTAAGGAAAGTCTGGTACAATCTCAACCATGTTCCTTTTGCATGTGTAAATTAATTAATGTGGTAGTCTGGTGGCATGGAGTTTTACGTTCCTTACTGGGATTAAAATCGTAAAAAGTAGGAAACTGGGAAAGCACCAAGCAGTTTGAGTTTTTTGACAAGCAAGAAAATGTTCCAATCTTTGCTTTATACATTGATGGGCAGCAAGGGAACTAGAACTGGTGGGTCAATGATACTGAAATCTCATGGTGTGGTAATTAAGGAAGGATGAAATCATTTGACTTTTGTTAATAATAGTTTGGAAGAGATAAAAGTACCATTAAGTTACAAAAGTTTGTTGTATGATAACTTTTGAGACTCAGAAGACTGTCTGAATCCTCGAGTGCTGCATACATGTGTCATAAAGAGCGATAGAATTTACAATTGATGCAATCTAGAAGAGAGATTTCAAAGTCAAAGGCAAGATATAAGCAGATATGTGAACATTAGGTAGTTCGAGAGAATAGAATGCTATTGTATTCTGCCTTCATGTTCGAGCTTTTACTAGAAGCTGGTGCTTTGACAATTTATTATAGCTTTCAAACTAAGTGCCAAAGTTTGTTTTGACTTATTCCACTAAGTTCATTATTCAACTGAGTTTAAATTTTTTTCTTGTTTGTTTAAGTTTTCTTCAATGGGATGGTAAATGATGCTAATAGCCGATGGCACGAATGATAGTTTCTCTGATATTTCAAACCGGCAAAACATTGTTCCAACAAGATAACATGAAAGTCATGCTTATGCACATATTGTTATTGAGAGATTGATGCTTGAAGTAGTACCATACGTTCATGTATTATTGCATCACAATGGCAAGACTTAATTTTAATTCAGGATCTTGTTCTACTTTGTTTCATTCACTATTTGTATTTAATGTGCATTTACGTGTTCTTTGTTGTGTTTTTCAGCCCTATCTTCATGAGTCTCGACATTTACATGCTATGAGAAGAGCAAGAGGATGTGGGGGGCGGTTCTTAAACACGAAGAAGCTTGATAGTGATGCTTCTAAAGCCGCGCCTAACAAAAGCAGTGACACTAGTTTGAATCTTCCATCACAATGTCCCGAAAACACGAGTGGCATCTCGGTTACCAATCAGATGTCCCGGAATGACAATTCATCTGTTGGTCATCGAGAAGCAGCAGAATCTGGACTTCAGGGAACAAATATGCAGCAAGCATTCTCCAATGGCAATGGCAGTGGCTACTATTCCCATCATCAAGGGTTTCATTTCTCTACCTCTCGTTCACTTTCCAATGACATGTTGGAAGGAGGAGACTGTCCGAGGCAACAGCATGAGAGAATCATGGCAAATGGGGTGCCTCACAGGGCCCTGACAATCAAATGAACCTTCCGAAGGGGTGAAGTATCTCTCTTATCATTGCGTTTAACCCAAATCTTATTTATTAACGTAAGTGTTTATTCGTGTAGTGGATTTCCTTATCATGAGCCCCCATTGTTTCACCATTCCATGCTTCCGCGAAAGGGACGCACTCGCGTTTCATGTCTTACAACTATGTTGACAGGCAAATCATTCTTGGCTTTGGCTTTTTAATTGGTACTTTAGGTCTCTTATATAACCCTTTTCTTTTATAATGTACGAAAAGAATATCTGCATTGTGTGAAATGAATTTGAAGTCAAATCTGACCTTAACTATTACAATGGTGGATGATATTTTGTAATGATTTTACAATGTTTCTTTCTTGCATGATATTGCCATTTTGTTTCCGTGGATGTTTTGATTCACTCATGAGAATCTGAAAGTATCAAATACAAGTATAGTGTTTTGTTTTTGGATTATGAAAGTTGATTTTGCCCCATAATCGAGAATGGGGTTTAGATCCAATTTTTTTAAATTTAATTTTACTCTTTGGGCTCATCTCATGCTTCCACATTTATGTTTCGAGTCTAATTCATTGAGTTATTTTGTAATGAATTTCAATCCAATCAGATTGTTGGAGGGCCATCACCGTCAGGCCTGCTCATTAGACCAGTTTGTTTTGTTCTTCATTATTAACTCTATCGATGTTGAATCCCACTTCATTCCAATTCGAGGCAAAATGCATCTATTCCCACTTCATTCCAATTTGAGGCTAGTAAATGTGTAAACATGACTTCAAATATATGAACATAAAATATAATGGTTATTATTATTATTCTTTTAATAATTATGCAAGGGTTTCCTCTAAAAAAATAGTTATGTAAAGGTAAAAAGGTGATTTGATAGGATAATTATTATAATCGCTGTCCAAAAAAAATTACCTCGTCCAAAAGAAAAACGTTTAATTTAAAACAAATTGTTTTGGAAGCTATTTGGTGATTCAAGTTTTGTCATCCTTAATTTTATATTGTTTAGGTATCATCGAAAAAAATATTTTATATATCATTAGTAAAGTTTTTAAATTTCACAAGGATAATATTATTAATTAAGTTTCTAAACTTTACAAGTAGGATTTTAGAGTGACATATGAGTGTAAGTATAGTAAAAGGAATACAAGATAAATATATATAAAAGTAGGATATACTTTCATAGACAATGTATAGAATAATTACTCTTATTATTGAAAATTTATTTGATACATTGTTAAAGGAGATTTTAGATTCCACAAGTCATATTCTAAAAGTGATACATGTTCCTTTTATTATTAATGTCGAAACCCTTTTTGGTAATCGACTTTTTATTTTTTTTAAAAATGAGAATGTGAGTCGCCACCAATCCTTTTTATTAGGTTTGATCGGATCACCTCGTAATTGATTATTTTAATAAAAGTTTAGATTTACTAAAATGATGATTTCCGGTTAATAAAATCTAAAAAATGGGTTCGAGAGTCGGTTACGCACGATGAAGGGTTAGTACTCTCGTAATTGTAACACCTTAGAATTTGGGGTTAGAAGTTTTGAGATTTGTAGGTAGGGTCAGTGGCTAGATCGGACAATTGGGCTTATTGCTGTGTTTTATGTCAAAATGGGCTTTGCTAGTTTGGCGGTTTGTTGTGTGTTAATTTGCCTCTGGGTTTTGGGTTCAAATCTTTGTGTGTGTTTATAGGAGTAATTTTATTTTAGGTTTGTTGTAACACCCCAAGCCCGGCCCACGAGCCTCGACCGGATCTGGTATGTCACGGAGTAAAAACGTTTTGAAAGATTTAGATTAACAGTGGAAATCTGAAAATGTTGTTGAAGTTATAAAACGGTGTTTGCTAAAACTCAGATGGGTTGATTTGATAAACATGATTGAGTTGAAAACCTTTTTCCTTTGAAACCATTTGACCATTTCTCTTTTTAGAACCATCAGAGTTATTGTTAACTTGGTAAATTTTGCTACCCGATGGTAACATCTTTGAAAACGCGTACGAGTACTTAGTTTGAAAACGTTACTTTTAACCGCTTGATTTAACAGTTTATAAGTTCATTAGTAGTATAATAGAAGTAATGTAAAAGCAACTACTTAAACATCCAAATAATAATTAGCGGCCATATTACAAACCAAACCAAAATTTAGCAAATAATAAGCTTTAACGGTGCGAAATAAAATTTCAAGTCCAAGGAACAAGCATGGCCGCCTCGAGTCTTCTCCGGCTCCATTTCCGTGATCTACTCACCTGCAAAATGATATGGGAAGGGGTGAGTCACCAAGACTCAGTGTATAAATCCCCAACCCGAAAATGCACCTCATACACAAGATATTAGTAAGACATGCAATTATGCAACCCAAGCTAGCCATCCATACTCCTTTTTCTACCCCGTGTGGTACCAAACCACTGGTGGTGCCAAACCACTGGTGACCGAAGTCACAAATATATCAAGTGATGGGGCCAACCCATCGTGTGGTCAAAACCACTGATGACCATAGGTCACAATATCAACATGTGGTCAAAACCACTGGTGGTGCCAAACCACTGGTGACCGAAGTCACAAATATCAATATGTGGTCAAAACCACTGGTGGTGCCAAACCACTGGGACTTAGTCACAAATTATATCAACGGTGTGGTCAAAACCACTGGTGGTACCAAACAACTGGTGACCGAAGTCACAAATATCAAATGATGGGGCCAACCCATCGTGTGGTCAAAACCACTGGTGACAGTCCATAGAGATCATCTCCCTCCTCTCATCAATCCCACCATCATCATGCTCACATAACAAGTATCATGATCCCATATATCATGCATTTGTATATAGCATAGCATTTAACAGCATATGATGGCATACACAACATACATCATAGATCAAGTAATAGGGGACTTACCTGAAATCCAAGCTTATGCCCACAAGGCAAAGTTACTACATGAGAGGTTATATATATCATCATAATAACAGTCTATACTAATAAAGTGTGTAAGGGTTTACACACCTGATTAAACGTAAGTCTAAGTGAATCCCGAACTACTCAAAACCGAATGTGGAGGCCCCTAAAGCATGCTTCATTCGGCCATGCTCTCTTTTGCCAAACTCAAGGCCGGCCATGCTCCATAATGTGATAATTCCATCACCAAAAACAAAACATTATTGTTTATTCACCTTCCCATCACTACCCCATCTTCCTATATATAAAATAATAATAATAATAATAATAATTACTATTCCATACTTCCAGTCAATAAATAAAATAAAAGTTTGCTCCATACCTCCAGCAGCAAATTAAAATAACAACTTGTCTTAAAAAAAATTGGAGAGCCCATGCAGGCCACTATTCACGCCGGCCAAAAGAAAAATTTAAACCCCCAATGCTGCCTCTAAGTCTCGAACCCGAGACCTGAAGAAAGCTCTCCACGCCTCTAGCCACTCTGCTACTGCTCAATTCGTGATATAAACCCGTCACAATATCTTTTAAGCACTCAATCCTTGGCTCCTTCACGCATTAATGCCAAAGGCAAAAATAAAACACCCATGCGCCTCCATCAGGACTCGAACGCGAGACCTCGTGCTACAGCCCTCCTATAGCGCCCCTAGCCACTCGGCCAAGGCGTCTTTTGTGACATAACTCGTCACCATTTCCTTTTAAGCACTCCCTCATTGGCTACCCTTTGCCGTTACGCCAAAGGCAAAAACAAAACATCCTTGTGCTTCCATCAGGACTCGAACGCGAGTCCTCCATGTCGCAACCACCTAACACGCCCCATGCCACTTTACCACCTGGACTTTCAAGTCCATCAATGCTCCCAAATTTCTTTTAAAGCCTTCTTAGCCCCCTTCCTTTTTAACGCCAAAACAAAATAAAACTCCCTTGCGTCCAAGGTGACTCGAACCTGAGTCCAAACGCCCCCAGGCCCTTAAGTGGCGCTCCTAAGCCACTTTGCCAGGCCGACTTTCATGCCATAACCTCGCCGAAAATATTTTTAAAGCCTCCTTCACCCAGCTCCTTTAATGCCAAAAATAAAAACTCCCCAAAGCGATTCCTGTGGTTCGAACCCCTGCCTTGCCGCACCATTCAACTCCCAGGTAGCGTCCCAACCATCTTGCCACTTGGTTTCTCATGTCACTACCTTACCAAAAATTTCCCTTAACCCTTATCTCACCTAGCTTCCTCCCCTTAGGCACAAAAAGAAATTTTCAGCCTTAGGTCAGACCTAGCCCGGGGTATGACTAGACCCTAAAATATATCAAACAACCAACATATGCATTTCTTCAGGCAACCACATGAAAATAAAATAAATCGTAAACAACCCCTAATTCGGGATGTTACAGTTCTACCCCCCTTAAAAATAATTTCATCCTCGAAATTACCTGGATCAGAAGAGTTGGGGGTATTGCTACCGCATCACATCCTCGGGTTCCCATGTGGCCTCTTCCGTACCATGGTTTCGCCATAACACCTTTACCAAAGGTACCGACTTCCTCCTTAGGACTTTGACATCTCGATCCAAAATCTGTACCGGCTCCTCCTCAAAAGACAAGTCCGCGCTCACCTCAATGTCCGCAATCGGCACGATGTGTAATGGATCTGATCGATAGCGCCTAAGCATTGACACATGGAAGACGTCATGAATCTGACTTAATTCTGCCGGCAATTCAAGCTGGTAGGCTACTGGTCCCACACGTTTCAGCACTGTGAACGGCCCGATGAACCTAGGGCTTAGCTTGCCCTTCCGGCCAAACCTCAGCACCTTCTTCCAAGGTGATACCTTCAGGAAGACCCTATCACCCACTGCATACTCCACATCTTTGCGCTTAAGATCAGCGTAGGATTTCTGCCTGTCCGACGCCTCCTTCAGACGAGCCCGAATTACCCTCACCTTATCTTCCGTCTCTGCCACCAACTCTGGACCCAACATCTGACGTTCACCCAGTTCTGTCCAACAGGTAGGAGTACGGCATTTTCGACCATACAGCGCCTCATATGGTGCCATCTTAATGCTTGCCTGATAACTATTGTTGTATGCGAACTCAACTAATGGCAAAAACTCTTCCCAGCTACCTCTGAAGTCCAAAACACAGCCTCTCAACATATCCTCTAAAATCTGAATAACCCTTTCCGACTGCCCGTCAGACTGTGGATGAGATGTAATACTGAAATCCAACCGCGTACCCAAAGCCTGATGTAGCGCTCTCCAAAACCTCGTCGTAAATCTGGGATCTCTGTCAAAGATGATCGACACTGGCACACCGTGCAACCTCACTATCTCCGCCACATACAACTTAGCTAACTTCTGAAGCGAGTAATCCACTCTTACCGGAATGAAATGAGCTGACTTAGTCAAGCGATCCACAATCACCCAAACTGAGTCCTTCTTACTAGGTGTAAGAGGTAATCCACTGACAAAATCCATAGTGATCCTCTCCCACTTCCACTGTGGAATCTTCACCGGCTGAAGTAACCCATACGGTAACTGATGTTCCGCCTTGACCTGCTGACACGTCAGACATTTACCCACAAACTCAGTTACCTCCCGCTTCAGACCTGGCCACCAAAACTGCTCTCTTAAATCCTGATACATCTTGCTACCTCCAAGATGCATAGCATATGGGCTGCTATGTGCGTCCCGAAGAATCTTTTGCCTCAACTCTACATTCTTCGGCATACAAGCTCTCTCTTGAAAACACAATACTCCATCACTAGACAAACTATAATCCTCTAAACCACCATTCTGAACCTGCAACCTCCGATCATTCAAACCATCATCCTCTAACTGTTTCTCCTTGATCTGATCTAACCAAGTCGGCTTGACTTGTAATTCAGCCAAAAGACTCCCATCGTCATACAAGCTAAGACGAGCAAACATCGATCTTAAGTCAGATACAACCTTGCGGCTCAACGTGTCTGCCACCACGTTAGCCTTACCCGGATGGTACTGGATAGAGCAATCGTAGTCCTTCAGCAACTCAATCCATCTCCGCTGCCTTAGATTTAAATCTTTTTGGGTCAGGAGGTACTTCAAGCTCTTGTGATCCGAGTACACCACCGACTTCTCTCCATACAGTTAGTGCCTCCAAATTTTCAAGGCAAAAACCACAGCAGCTAATTCCAAATCATGTGTCAGATAGTTACCTTCGTGAGGCCTCAACTGCCGTGACGCATAAGCGACCACCTTTCCTTCTTGCATTAACACACACCCTAACCCAGTATGCGATGCATCACAATACACAGTGAATTCCTTTCCTGACTCAGGCTGAATCAAGACTGGTGCTTCTGTCAAAAACTTCTTGAGTTTGTCGAAGCTCTCTTGCTGCTTCTCAAACCACACAAACGGAACTCCTTTTCTCAACAACTTGGTCAATGGTGCTGCGATTAAGGAGAAATATTCCACGAATCTTCTGTAATATCCTGCCAACCCCAGAAAACTCTGGATTTCTGTAACCGACTTTGGTGGTTTCCACTCCAACACTGCCTCAATCTTACTAGGATCCACCCTAATTCCCTCAGCTGAAACAACATGCCCTAGGAAAGTTACCTCCTTAAGCCAGAACTCGCACTTGCTGAATTTGGCGTACAACTGTTTCTCTCCTAGCACTTGCAGAACCACATGAAGGTGTGCGTCATGCTCCTCTTCAGACTTCGAGTACACCAAAATGTCGTCTATAAACACTACGACGAACCGATCCAGGTAGGGTTGGAAAACCCGATTCATCAGGTCCATAAACGCGGCTGGTGCATTCGTCAAACCAAAAGGCATTACCAGAAACTCGTAGTGCCCATACCGAGTACGAAATGCCGTCTTATGGATATCAGGTTCCCTCACCTTAAGCTGATGATACCCCGATCTAAGATCGATCTTAGAGAAAACCGATGCACCCTTGAGTTGATCAAACAAATCATCAATCCTGGGCAAAGGATACCTGTTCTTTATTGTCAGCTTGTTCAGCTGTCGATAGTCTATGCACATCCTCATTGTTCCATCCTTCTTTTTGACAAAAAGCACTGGAGCTCCCCAAGGCGATACACTCGGTCGGATGAATCCTCTATCTAGCAACTCCTGGATCTGTGCCTTCAACTCCACTAATTCTTTTGGTGCCATCCGATACGGAGCTATAGATACTGGCGCGGTTCCTGGTAACAAATCTATACCAAACTCAACCTCACGATCAGGAGGTAGACCCGGGAGTTCTTCAGGAAACACATCAACATGCTCCCTTACAGTCCGAACATCCCCAATAGCTGTATCCTTAGCTTCCAAAGCACGAACATGCACTACATATGCCTCACAACCCTTTCTAACCATCTTTTCCGCCTTCAATGCAGAAACCAAATTAGATAGGTAATCTCTCCTCTTACCTATCATCACCACCTCATCTCCTTTCACGGTCTTTAACACCATGCGCTTAGCTGCGCAATCCAGGCTAGCTTGATACTTTACTAGCCAATCCATCCCGAGAATCAGATCGAACTCCCTAAACGGTAGTTCCATCAAGTCAGCCAAGAACACGACCCCTTGGAGTTCTAGGGGTACATCCCTATAGAGTTTACTTACTTCTACAGAGTGACCCAGAGGGCTTAACACAGTCATCTTCTTAGGAGTAAGCTCAAAGTCTAAATTCAGAGTTTTCACTACGCTACTAGCAATGTATGAGTGAGTCGAGCCAACATCAATCAAGGTGCTATAGGGTACTCCAAAGATCAAAAACATACCGGTTATGATGTCCGGTGCGTCGCTCTCCTCTTGACGCCTCGCGGCATAGACCAAACCAGGTTGCCTAGCCTCAGTACCACCGGTACCTCCACTCGATGTCCCACGACCTGTGCCTGCACCATTACCTCCCCTTCCTGCACCACGGCCTCTCGGCGGCTACTGGTTATCCCTCCTTTTCAGTGGACGTTCCTGACCCTCAAACCTCAGTCTAGCTGCCTTTTTCGGACAGTCCCTAACTCGATGTGTCACGGACCCGCATTCGAAGCATTCCCGATTACCATTCCGACACTCCCCCGTGTGAGACTTTCCACACTGAGCACACCGTGGCGGCCATTGAGTATTAGCAGCAGCAGGCCTAGCAGCTTGATCTGACCCACCATACCTTGTTCTCTTCTGCTGGTTTCCAGAAAACCTCGAAGATCCGGAGCTCCTCTTATTCCAGCTCCTATCCTGATTCCGTCTAAAAGACTGTCTTACCCCTTCAGCAACTTTAGCCTTCTCTACTAGAACAACGAACTCCCGTTCTGTTGCGGAGCTATCATCATCCTCAGCTCATCCTTCAGCCCATCTTCGAATCGGACACAGCGTTCATACTCAGTACTCACAATACCACGAGCATACCTACTCAATCGGAGAAATTCAGCCTCATACTCTGCCACCGTCTTATTACCCTGAACCAGGTTCAAGAAAGCTTTTCGTTGCGCATCCACGTAGCTAGCTCCTATATATTTCCTTTGGTAGGCTGCCCTAAAGAATTCCCATGTGAGATCCTCCGCCATTACTCCATCCCTTACGGTGAGCCACCACTGGTAGGACTCATCCCGAAGTAGAGAGATTATACCCCTCAGTTTTTCCTCAGCTGAAAAATCCAAGTCATCCATGATCCTCTCAGTTGATTCTAGCCAATACTCCGCCGTACTGGGGGCCACACTTGACACACCCCAGAATATCTCCGCCCCATTCGCTCGGAGTCGTTCAGGCACAGATTTCCGAGCTCCTGTACCTCTACTTGCCCCAACCATCATCTCTAGAACTTACAGCATAGCCTGCGATACTGACTCGCCCCCTGTCTGATCCTGTTGTCCAACACCAAAAGTTGGGGATGGTGGAGGTGGTATTTCATTATCAGATCCCTGGCCCGACCTAACGGGTTCCGACACGGCCATCCTGCCTCTACCGCATCCCCGACGGCCACGTGCTCTAGAACTCATCTCTTATCGCGCAATCTATCTAAAAAGTTTTATGAGTTAGTCATTGTTTCACTGGTTATTAGCGAAGAAATTTTATGAACGAAGTTTAGGAGTTGTTCTTTCGATCAAACAAGTTTCGAGTCTTCTATTCTAATTCAAATATCACATTCACTTATTCCATCACCTTTTTGTCCCATTCCTATCCCGGGGGTAATTTCGTCATTTACCTTATAGGGGTATTTTGGTAATAAACCGGGGTAAATTTGTAAATCTTAATAAATCAAGGGTATTTTAAAATTTGTAAAACTTGGGGGTTCTTTTTGAGAATTTGTTTTCCAAATTGGCAGTGTTGCAAAAATTTTGAAAATCAGGGTTATTTTGGTAATTTTGTAAGTTAAGGGCAATTTTGTAAATTTCCAAAATCACGACATTTTTGATATTTGCAAATTAGGGGTTTTGGGGTACGTTTGTAAAATAAGAAAAATTTTTGTTGAATTTGGGGGTAGCTTAGTAATTTTAGAAACCAGGGGCATTTTTGTAATTTTCATAAATCAAAATTTTTCCGAAAATTTTTGTAAAATAATGCTCACAAGTTTAAGGGAAATTTTTAAAAGTTTTAAAACTAGAGTTTTTATAAAAATACGGTTAGTTCCCCTTCGGGTTTTAGTTATTGGGTTTAGCCTATGAACAAGTCCTCACGGTTAGGGTGAACCGAAGCTACGCACCAGGTAGGATTCCTGCGAAGAGGAGGTGAGTCGCTAGGACTGCTTAAAAACCAGGCTCTTCCGGATCCAATCCTAGACATGTGCACAAAGGTTACCACACCCTAACTCAGCGACTTAGTCATAGGTTTGTTTAATTAGGCAATTAAAGATCTTATGCGATTGTTGGGGTAAACTAGTCCTAGGGTTCACATACCTTTCATACTATCTACGTTCCATTTCTACCCCTTTACAGATAATAATTCACACAGAGGTTAGAAATACTTACCCGAGCGGATTGGTGCCGGAGACTCGATGCCATGTTGTTCAAAACAAAACCATTTTCGTAATATTTCACGGAGGCCTATCAGAAAACATTTTTGGGCCTTAGGCCCCCATAGCCGAGTTTTGAACCGGGCTCTGATACCAAATTTGTAACACCCCAAGCCCGGCCCACGAGCCTCGACCGATCTGGTATGTCACGGAGTAAAAACGTTTTGAAAGATTTAGATTAACAGTGGAAATCTGAAAATGTTGTTGAAGTTATAAAACGGTGTTTGCTAAAACTCAGATGGGTTGATTTGATAAACATGATTGAGTTGAAAACCTTTTTCCTTTGAAACCATTTGACCATTTCTCTTTTTAGAACCATCAGAGTTATTGTTAACTTGGTAAATTTTGCTACCCGATGGTAACATCTTTGAAAACGCGTACGAGTACTTATTTTGAAAACGTTACTTTTAACCGCTTGATTTAACAGTTTATAAGTTCATTAGTAGTATAATAGAAGTAATGTAAAAGCAACTACTTAAACATCCAAATAATAATTAGCGGCCATATTACAAACCAAACCAAAATTTAGCAAATAATAAGCTTTAACGGTGCGAAATAAAATTTCAAGTCCAAGGAACAAGCATGGCCGCCTCGAGTCCTCTCCGGCTCCATCTCCGCGATCTACTCACCTGCAAAATGATATGGGAAGGGGTGAGTCACCAAGACTCAGTGTATAAATCCCCAACCTGAAAATGCACCTCATACACAAGATATTAGTAAGACATGCAATTATGCAACCCAAGCTAGCCATCCATACTCCTTTTTCTACCCCGTGTGGTACCAAACCACTGGTGGTGCCAAACCACTGGTGACCGAAGTCACAAATATATCAAGTGATGGGGCCAACCCATCGTGTGGTCAAAACCACTGATGACCATAGGTCACAATATCAACATGTGGTCAAAACCACTGGTGGTGCCAAACCACTGGTGACCGCAATATATGGTCAAAACCACTGGTGGTGCCAAACCACTGGGACTTAGTCACAAATTATATCAACGGTGTGGTTAAAACCACTGGTGGTACCAAACCACTGGTGACCGAAGTCACAAATATCAAATGATGGGGCCAACCCATCGTGTGG
The DNA here is from genome assembly GCA_005393395.2 of Gossypium australe. Classification (NCBI taxonomy): domain Eukaryota; kingdom Viridiplantae; phylum Streptophyta; class Magnoliopsida; order Malvales; family Malvaceae; genus Gossypium; species Gossypium australe. The sequence goes on from CM016614.1 coordinate 50,809,194, forward strand.
TCAAAACCACTGGTGACAGTCCATAGAGATCATCTCCCTCCTCTCATCAATCCCACCATCGTCATGCTCACATAACAAGTATCATGATCCCATATATCATGCATTTGTATATAGCATAGCATTTAACAGCATATGATGGCATACACAACATACATCATAGATCAAGTAATAGGGGACTTACCTAAAATCCAAGCTTATGCCCACAAGGCAAAGTTACTACATGAGAGGTTATATATATCATCATAATAACAGTCTATACTAATAAAGTGTGTAAGGGTTTACACACCTGATTAAACGTAAGTCTAAGTGAATCCCGAACTACTCAAAACCGAATGTGGAGGCCCCTAAAGCATGCTTCATTCGGCCATGCTCTCTTTTGCCAAACTCAAGGCCGGCCATGCTCTATAATGTGATAATTCCATCACCAAAAACAAAACATTATTGTTTATTCACCTTCCCATCACTACCCCATCTTCCTATACATAAAATAATAATAATAATAATAATAATAATTACTATTCCATACTTCCATTCAATAAATAAAATAAAAGTTTGCTCCATACCTCCAGCAGCAAATTAAAATAACAACTTGTCTTAAAAAAAATTGGAGAGCCCATGCAGGCCACTACTCACGCCGGCCAAAAGAAAAATTTAAACCCCCAATGCTGCCTCTAAGTCTCGAACCCGAGACCTGAAGAAAGCTCTCCACGCCTCTAGCCACTCTGCTACTGCTCAATTCGTGATATAAACCCGTCACAATATCTTTTAAGCACTCAATCCTTGGCTCCTTCACGCATTAATGCCAAAGGCAAAAATAAAACACCCATGCGCCTCCATCAGGACTCGAATGCGAGACCTCGTGCTGCAGCCCTCCTATAGCGCCCCTAGCCACTCGGCCAAGGCGTCTTTTGTGACATAACTCGTCACCATTTCCTTTTAAGCACTCCCTCATTGGCTACCCTTTGCCGTTACGCCAAAGGCAAAAACAAAACATCCTTGTGCTTCCATCAGGACTCGAACGCGAGTCCTCCATGCCGCAACCACCTAACACGCCCCATGCCACTTTACCACCTGGACTTTCAAGTCCATCAATGCTCCCAAATTTCTTTTAAAGCCTTCTTAGCCCCCTTCTTTTTTAACGCCAAAACAAAATAAAACGCCCTTGCGTCCAAGGTGACTCGAACCTGAGTCCAAACGCCCCCAGGCCCTTAAGTGGCGCTCCTAAGCCACTTTGCCAGGCCGACTTTCATGCCATAACCTCGCCGAAAATATTTTTAAAGCCTCCTTCACCCAGCTCCTTTAATGCCAAAAATAAAAACTCCCCAAAGCGATTCCTGGGGTTCGAACCCCTGCCTTGCCGCACCATTCAACTCCCAGGTAGCGTCCCAACCATCTTGCCACTTGGTTTCTCATGTCACTACCTTACCAAAAATTTCCCTTAACCCTTATCTCACCTAGCTTCCTCCCCTTAGGCACAAAAAGAAATTTTCAGCCTTAGGTCAGATCTAGCCCGGGGTATGACTAGACCCTAAAATATATCAAACAACCAGTATATGCATTTCTTCAGGCAACCACATGAAAATAAAATAAATCGTAAACAACCCCTAATTCGGGATGTTACATTTGTTTTTTTAGTTGCTAAAATATTTATTAGTTTTAGCTTTTTTAATTTTGAGAATAGAAAAAAATCCCAAAAAGAAAAAAAAGAGTTGTACGTTCTTCCCCTCTTCTCCATTTTGTTCTCTATGGCTTTTCAATTTTCTTTTTTCTTAAAAAGAAAATATTCAGTTTCTTTTGATTCTTTGCTTCTTTAGTTTTATCATTGTTCGGTAAATCAGAAGAGAATAAGGTAGGGTTTGCTTTTGGGGTTTTGATAATGTCTCTTTCATTTTCTATTTTGTTATTAAATTGAAGTTTTCGTTAATTTGTATGTTAATTGAGGCTTTTGAATAGATTTGGAGGAGCGAATCGAATGATTCCGGTGTTTGCTATCGCATCTAGGGTGTGTGTTCGAAAACTCTCCCTTTTCGTTAACGATTTTTTGATTTGTTTCCGTGAAATTAGACATATTTCGTGTGTTTTTGAATTTGACCAGTCAAAGTGTTGATTGTTGTGGAATTGTTTGAAATTCTAAGTGTTTTTTGGTGTGTTTCTGTGTAATTAAGGGCTGGGGATCGTTTCGACATCAAAGGCACGTTTTGCAGCCTGTTTCGGTGTGGTTTCGTGACCACATGAGTGGCTACACGGGCGTGAGCCACACTATCCGTATGCAATTGGGAATTTAGGGTTTTCGATGATTTTTAGTACCACACGACCTGGCCACACAGGCATGTGCCCCCACAAGGGCGTGTGAGATCTCTACACGGTTGTGTCTTATCTGTTCTTTATTTTTAGCACTTTTGGACAGTTAGTTACACAGGCTACTCACACGAGCGTGTGTTCTTTCCACACGGGTGTGTGTGGCCTTCACATGAGCGTGTAGACCCTCACACAGCCTGGGCACTTCCACACGGTCGGGGTACACGGTTGTGTGGCTTTATGTCGCCAAATTTTATACTGTGTCTGTTTTTTATCTAATTATGATTTTGTGTGTTCCAACCTTTGACTAGGTCTTTGTAAGGGTGGTCGAGACCTTGTTTCAGCCTAGGCTTGTGCGTTATTCGCAATTATAGCTCTAATTAAGCGATATGGTTGAGTGTTAATTGGTGTTATGTTATATCTAATGCTGATTCTGGGCATTTGAATGTGTGCAATTCTGATTCCGTACTCTGCTTTTGTAAGTCTATCTTCAAATGGTGTGCATTTTGCATTTGCATTAGTCTTTTTTGGTTTGGTTGCAAATAGAAGGGAGTATGATCTATTTTGGCAGTTTCAACTGTAACATGTCTGTACAGCGGTTTACTACAATGCATTGTACGGCATATATGTTAGCTCTACTGCATATTAACATTTGAGTGGCTTAGTCCACTTACTTGGTATGTAGGGTTGGATGGGCCTTTCGAGGTTCTATGTGGTGTGCATGGTTGGATGAGCTTAATTAGCTCTGTTTGGGGTGTGATTGGGGGACGAAGAGTTGTTTGGCTTGTTGCGTGGGTTTTTATTACTTGTTGCATTCATTCCGCATTCTGTCTGCTTGTCTGATTACGAGACTAACTGCTTATAGTTTGAGGTGTTTTAGTGCTGATACGTTGATTTGTTTGTAAAGACTATTCGTATATCAGATTGCTATTGAGTTTTATTTTTTTTATTGTCACATTTTGGCGTTCATTTATCTATCGTTTTCGAACTCACATTAAGCTCGTGTAGCTCACCCCTTAGTGTTTCCCCTTTCAGGTACACTTTCTTTTTCTGTAGCTTAGACTCAGCATGCCGGAGGTCTCGGACAGTCACGATAAGAAAATATGTTTAAGAGTTTGAGCTGTGGTATTATTTTAATTTGGGTTTTTGAAAATGGTTTTCTTTGGACTGAAATTTTTGTAATAACAGGACTTTATATCTGAGAGTTTTTACGGAACTTAAATACTGTAATGTTTTTGGTTTGTTTAACTAAAATTTCCCACGATCACTTTAAAGATCAATGTGATTTCCAGAATTCGGCCTAAACTTCTAGGCCGAGTTTTGAGACGTTACATTTAGTGGTATCAGAGCCAAGTTTGTAAAAATTCAACCTGTGTTTTTATGTATCCATGTGCGCGTGTATTCGTTTTTTTTAAAAAAAGTTTTGATAAACCGTACCACAATATTTTGAAATTATGTGTGTTTAACTGATTTTGAGGATATAAAATGTTTGAGACTTCGATGCTGGTCCAGGGTGGAAATTCAAAACTGTAAGATTAAAAATATAGATTTTCATATTTATTTTGTGTTCGTTTTCTGAAAATGTAGATACTCTAAGTTAGTCACAAGACCGATATGGATTCTGATTGTAAGCATAATCGTGAGGGTCAATCTGGTGAGACTCTCAAAGAGTCGTTTGCTTCTCTGGGACATGAGTTTGTTCAGGAGTCAAAAGTCAATACGATTTTGCCAACTTCCGGTAGTGATAACCCGGAGGTTGGTATTAAGGCGTTGACTCGGGTGGTGAGAGAGATGTTAGAGAAAGTCTTCGAGGCTAGTTTAGAGAGGAATAGAGAGTTAGTTCAAGGTAGGTGTGTGGATTGTGAGAAGAAAATGAATCGTAGTCCTTTGATGTTGGAGCCTTGGTTTGCGAAGTGTATAAAAACGCAGTTGGGTGTTAGTAAAGGTTATGCGGATGGTTTTGGTAATGGGGCGAGCGTATCAGTTTGTGGGTACTGTAAGAAACACCATTCGGGCGATTGTTGGAAGAAGTTGGGAGCGTGTCTTAGATGTGGGTCCACGGTGTATCAAATTAGGAAGTGTCTGCGACGACATTGAGATAGGTATGGTTGTAGGTTTTTGTGATTCTATGTGTTATTTATTTGAATGACATTGATGTTTATTCGTTGGATAACACAGTGATGAATAAATGTGTATCTGCTTTAGTGGTTAAGTGTTTGGGTATGTATGCGAGTTTTTAAGGTCAAAGTATAGTATGGTAGTGCTTGGGTTTAGAGTGCGCAGTGGGAGAGTAGTGGTAGAGTTTGTGTTAGACAACTATTCTATTAGTGGAAAATTTCGGGAACGAAATTTTTTTAAGGAGGGGTGAGTTGTAACACCCTGAAATTTGGGGTTAGAAGTTTTGAGATTTGTAGGTAGGGTCAGTGGCTAGATCGGACAATTGGGTTTGTTGCTGTGTTTTATGTCAGAATGGGCTTGCTGGTTTAGTGGTTTGTTGTGTGTTAATTTGCCTCTGGGTTTTGGGTTTGAATCTTTGTGTGCGTTTATGGGAGTAATTTTATTTTGGGTTTGTTTTTTTTAGTTGCTAAAATATTTATTAGTTTTAACTTTTTTAATTTATTTTTGAATTTTGAGAATAGAAAAAAAAATCCCAAAAAGAAAAAAAAAGAGTTGCACGTTCTTCCCCTCTTCTCCATTTTGTTCTCTGTGGCTTTTCAATTTTCTTTTTTTTCTAAAAAGAAAATATTCAGTTTCTTTTGATTCTTTGCTTCTTCCGTTTTATCGTTGTTGTTGGTTGTTAAGGGAGTTTTGTTCTCAGGTGTTTGGTAAATCAGAAGAGAAGAAGATAGGTTTTGTTTTTGGGGGTTTTGATAATGTCTCTTTCGTTTTCTATTTTGTTATTGAATTAAAGTTTTCGTTAATTTGTATGTTAAATAAGGCTTTTGAATCGGTTTGGAGGAGCGAATCGAACGATTTCGGTGTTTGCTATCGGGTCTAAGGTGTGTGTTCGGAAAATCTCCCTTTTCGTCATCGAATTTCTGATTTGTTTCTGTGAAATTCGACATATTTAGTGTGTTTTTGAATTTGACCAGTTGAAGTGTTGATTGTTGTGGAATTACTTGAAGTTTTGAATGTTTTTGGTGTGTTTTTGTGTAATTGAGGGTTGGGGATCGTTTCGACATCAAAGGCACATTTTGCAGCCTGTTTCGGTGTAGTTTAGTGACCACACGAGTGGCCACACAGGCATGTGCCGCATATGGGCGGTCCACACGGCCGTGTGCAATTGGGAATTTAAGGTTTTCGATGATTTTTAGTACCACATGGCCTGGCTACACAAGCATGTGTCCCCACACGGGTGTGTGAGATCTCCATACGACTGTTTCTCCTCTGTTCTTTATTTTTAGTACTTTTTAACAGTGAGTTACACGGGCATGTGTTCCCTTCACACGGGTGTGTGTGGCCTTCACATGGGTGTGTAGACCCCCACACAGCCGTGTGGCCTTATGTCACCAAATTTTGTACTATGTCTATTTTTTATCTGATTATGATTCTGTGTGTTTCGACCCTTGGCTAGGTCTTTGTAAAGGTGGTTGGGACCTTGTTTTGGCCTAGACTTGTGTGTTATCCACAATTATAGCTCTAATTAAGCGATTGGGTTGAGTCTTGATTGGTGTTATGTTATATCTAATGCTGATTCTAGGCATTTGAATGTGTGCATTTTTTATTCTGTACTCTGCTTTTGTAAGTATGTCTTCAAATGGTGTGCATTTTGCATTTGCATTAATCTTTTTGGGTTTAGTTGCGAAGAGAAGGGAGTCCGATCTGTTTTGGCAGTTTCAACTGCAACATGCCTGTACAACGTTTACCGCAATGCACAGTACGACATATATGTTAGCTCTGCTGCATATTAATATTTGAGTGGCTTAGCCCACATACTTGGTGTGTAGGGTTGGATAGGCCTTTCGAGGTCTTATGTGGTGTGCATGGTTGGATGAGCTTAATTAGCTCTTTTTGAGGTGTGATTTGGGGACAGAGATGTTTGGCTGGTTGGGTGGGTTTATATTACTTGCTGCATTCATTCTTCATTCTGTCTGTTTGTCTGATTACGAGACTAACTACTTATAGTTTGAGGTGTTTCAGAGCTGATACGTTGATTTGTTTGTAAAGATTGTTCGTATATCGAATTGCTATTGAGTTTTATTTTTTTTATTGTGACATTTTGGTGTTCATTTATCTATTGTTTTTGAACTCACACTGAGCTCGTGTAGCTCACCCCCTTAGTGTTTCCCCTTTCAGGTATACTTTTGTTTTCTATAGCTTAGACTCAGCATGCCAGAGGTCTCGGACAGTCACGATAAGGAAATATGTTTAAGAGTTTGAGCTGTGGTATTATTTTAATTTGGGTTTTCGAAAATGGTTTTCTTTGGACTGAAATTTTTGTAATAATGGGACTTTATATCTGAGAGCTTTTACGGAACTTAAATACTGTAATGTTGAAACAAGACTATATTGAAAAGTAATTAAAAAGTAGAAGGGCTAGGGAAATAAATAGACCCCCCGTATCAAAAACACGCGGATCTTGTGCGGTTCGGGTCGGGTCATCGGGTCAGCTTCAAAACGACGTCGTTTTGGGCCTTCTGAAGCCAAGCTAGGGCCGTCGTGTGTCCGTTGCGGCCACCGGTCTTCGGCGGCATCGACCGCCGCCTCTGGTGGCCGAAAAAAATGAATAAGGGCCATTTTGGTCGTTTTTCTTCCCTTAGCCCAAATCTGAGGCCAGATACCTTCGAAAACCCACCAAAAATTGAAAAAAGACCAAAGAACCTTTCGGTTTCTCTGTATTTCGATGGGTACCTAGCACCTGCGTTTCCAACATGGCCTTCGACAAACCAAAGGCGATTCGGAGGTCTCATGCTAGAAGAATCGTCCTTCATCAGAGACATCGTCCTCGTCCACTCACGGTGGCGGAACACAAAGTGTCCGGTAAGTTTTTCAACTTTTTTCCTTTTTTATTTTAGGTTTTTATAAAAAAATAGATTAAAAAAAGAATCACCTTTGGAATTTTTCTTTGTATTTTGTTTTTCATTGCTTTGTAAATAATACATGCGTTGTTATGGCTTTTATAGCCATATATTACATAATATTTATATTTTTTGCTGTATTTTCCATACTGTTTCTACCGTTCTGCCGCTGTTTCACTTTTTTCTTCTTTGCAAGTGGTGGTGGTAGAGGTCAACGACGATGATGGGAGTCACGCTTTTGCTATTTTGGTGCAACGGTGGCAGAGAAAACGTCAGGCCTCAGGGCTAGGGGCCTCAGGTGGCGTGCATGCGAGGGAGCGGCGCTGGAGGCTAGGGTTTTTTGATTTAGTTTTTTCTGAAAAGTTTAGGTTGTGGGCTTGGGTTGGTAGTTTGGGCCTGGGTTATTGGGTTTTAGGGTTTTCAGTTAGGTTATATATTTTGGGCCTTGGGGTTTTTTGTATTTGGGCCATTATTTTGGGCTTGTAATTTACTTATTTATTTGTTTATAATTTGTGCCGGGCAAAATTGGGCTATTACAATTAAAAATAATAAAATGATAGACTAAATCTTAAGAAGAAAATAAAGCTTGTAAGGAACAAAAGTTATTTGTATAATAATCTCTAAATTAAAAACTTTTGGCAATTATATATGACAAGAATTAAAAAGAAGAAGAAGTTGACACTCGAAATAATATAATAGAGGATTTGCTCTGACTTAATTTAGTGGCCCAAGTAAGGTTCACATAGCCAATAATCAAAATAATTCTTATATCTTTTAGTAATAACAACCCATTCTTAAAGGATAGGAGTCATTTAAGGAATTGATAAATAATTAATTAACAACTGAAGACTTGGTCTAAGATGCTAGTTTTGCACCTTTAACACTCCTCTCAACACTAGCTACCTTTCTCTCAATTAGACTGAGTTGATCACAAAAGCATTTAATCTTGCTTCTAAAGTTTTTTGTGAATATGTGTTTTGACTTACACCATTCTATTTCTTCTTCAAGGGCTTTTTCTTGGAGAAAATGGTTATGCCCCTTCGTATGTTTAGTCCTTACATGAAACATCGAATTCTTTGCCAAGCGTATCTTTGACTATTTATCATAGTACAATTGAAATGCATTCTCAATTAGTTGATGCACGTCCTTCAACAACTGCATAAGCCAAGTGCTTTCTTTAGCTACCATCGCTGTCATTTGGTACTCATCTTTTGTTGTTGACGACATAGTTGGTTGCCTCTTGTTGCACCAAGAGATTGCTCTAAACCTAAGCAGTAAAAACACCTTTCTAGTCTGTCTCAGTTTTAATATTGAGCAATTTTGATCCTTTTCAAAAAAATTGGATCAATTTTCAAAGTGAGCAACTAAAGATAATTAATCACAACGTTAATATTTTTTTGTCAATTTTACATAATTTTGATTAGTATAATAACAAATTTAGCTCTCGATGTTTATATATTCTGCATAAATATTGACAAAATGTGTAACTATTGTAGGCTAAATTTGTTAAACAAGGACAAAATTAACAAAAAGTATAAATGTTGCAGGCTAAATTTGTTACATTAAGATGAACAATGTGTAAACTTTGATGACTAAATTTGTTACTATACCTATAAAAATATATGTACTATTGACAGGAAACATTAACATTATGACTAATTATACATAGTTGCTCACTTTCAAAATTGATAGGGATTAAATTACTCTACTTTTTTAGAGGGACCAATTTACTTAATATTAAAATTGAGACAGACTAGAGAGGTATTTTTATCGAACCCAAGAATAGACACATACTCGGTAGTTAAACTTTTGATATCATGATCACCTGAATAGTTAGTATCACAATAGCCAACTAACTTGGAATCTTCTTTCTTGTGCATAATACCATAGCTAATCATACTCTTCATACATCTCAAAATTTGTCGAATTGCTTCCAAAATAGGCTTCTTAGGGTTTTGCATGTATTAAGTCATCATGGAAATTGTATAAGATATTTCAGGTCTCATAAGAGTTAAGTAGATTAGGCTACCCACCAATTGCCTGCACGTTGTTGTATCTTTCAAATCTTTCCCTTCATGAGCACACATGTTGAAATTGACTTAAAATTAAGCATTCCAAATTTCTTCAAAAAATCTCTAAAATACTTTTGTTGATAGAGAAAAATTCCTTCATTATGGTTAATTTCCAAGCCAAGAAAGTGATTAAGGTGTCCAAGCTCTTTCATTAAGAAGCTGACATATAAATTCTCCTCTATTCGGAGAATTTGTTCCTCACATTTTCCTATAAGAAACAAATCATTTACATATATTACAATAATGGTTTTTTTTTAATTTTTAACAAACAAGGTAAAGTTTGGCGGCGCTACTGAATAACCACAATGAGTAAAAAATTAGCGGTCTTACTATACTAAGCTCTTGATGCTTGTTTTAATCTATAAGATGCCTTTTGAAGCTTACACACATACTTAATTTTTACCCTAAAAACCCATAGGTTGATACATGCAAATCTCTTAATCTAGTTCTCTATGAAAAAAATACATTAATCACATCCATTTGCTACAAGTTCCAATTCCTGTTGGCTGCAAGTGCAAGTATGACTTGTATAGTTGTAAGCTTTGCAATTGGACTAAACATTTCATCATAGTATAGCCTGTATTGATGAGACAATCCTCAATTTACTAGTCCAACCCTATACCTTTGAATTAATCTATCTATGTGACACTTTTATAAACCTATTTGCAAGAAATAAATTTAACAACATTTAGCTTGGCACAATCTCCCAAGTTTGATTTTGTTCTAGAGCAACAATCTCCTCTTCATAGCTTTAATCCATCTTGGATCTCGAGATGCTTCCTCAAATTTCTTTGGTTCTTTATCATATATTTCCTCTATAATGGAGACATTGGCATACTTGGGATTTGGTTTCCTAGTACTTGTCGACCTTCTTAGTGAAGCTGGTGCATTGTTAGTCTTGCCTTCTTTGCTTGGTTGTTGATACACACCAGTTTTTCAAGAATTTTGAGTCTTTCCTTCTTTGATATTACCTCTTTCAGTTGTACTTTCAAAATCTTTATCTAGAGTTAGTTAGATCTAGGAAGAGTCTTAACACTTTTTTTGAAAAATTCTTAGTTTGGCAATTCTTATTTGAATACCACCATGAGGAAGTTTCATTGAACACCACATTTTTGGGATGTGTAGATTGTTAGATCACAACAATGTCATCATTTTCTTCTATTTTCATATCCTACAAATATACATTTAGCAACCTTCTTGTCCATGTTGCTATTCAAATGATCAAGTACAAATATATAACATAAACTCCAAAAGCTTGAAAATAACCAACATTAGGCTTTATGTTCCACACATTTTCAAAAGGTGAGAGAAAATATAACCTTTTTTGAGGAAGCTTGTTAATAAAAAAGGTTGTAGTATTTAACACTTCGACTTAAAATAATCTTGGTACATTCTTAGCTTGAGAATACTTCAACATACTTTAGTTAGATGTATGTTTTTCTTCTTTTTTTATTCTATGCCATTTTGTTGTGGTGTGCGAACATATGTGAACTGATAGTGTGTTTTGCATCCCTTAAAAAAATATGAGAACTTATCTAAGGTGTATTCTCCCTCACTATCGAAGCGTTGATAAAAAAATTTCCTCCACCCTTATCTTCTTCCTCCATCTTTGAAGGAGTCTTAGATTTTTCCTTCATAAAGTAAACCATTCATACATTTTTTTTACTCAATTTTGGTGTAAATAAATATAAACTAATCTTTTTAATTATATTTTCTTAATATTAAATTTTTAGTTGAATTTTTATGATATGAAATTATATATAAATACACATAGTTTCTTCAAGATTTTTTAATTTTATCTAAATATCTATAAATATGTTATAAATATTTTATTATTATAGAAGTGGATGCCTATTAGGATAATAAGCTTGATATACATTAGGGCTATAATTTTAATTGGAAGTAGAGCTTTATATTATTTATACTTCTCATGTCTATAAATATATACTTTGAAGAAGTATTGTAAATATCCCTATTGATCACTAAAAATACGTACTTCTCTTTTGCTCCATTATTTCTTGTTCTTTTACTTTCTTTATTATTTATTTTATAACACATTATCGATATAATTCTCTTCTAAACTTTCTTCTTCTTAATTATTTCTTGTAGCCCCCAAACAAAATTATGAATTTTTTTCTCTTAACCCATCAAAAGGTTTGAACCAATGCTCCTCGGGTTTCCAACTCTTTTCTTTAATCGTTAACCTACCAATAACCATTTGAAGTCTTTACCTCCCGCTAGAGAGAAGAAAAGAAAATTAAAATCAACAAAAGAGGGATTTGAACTTATGATCTTTGATGAACATCCACTCTTTTAACCACTTAGCTACTCTAAAATTTTTGAAATATTTGCGCTAAGAGTCTTATAAAAACTTGCCTATCCGTATCTGATTAGATTTATTCATTCGAGGATCAAAGATCAGATTTGTTTTTAAGGTATTAGACACAAGATGTAGGGATTTGTACGAAGTACTTTTGTAACAGCCCGTTTTTCAGTGGTACTAGAAACGACGATTTTTGAACTCCATATCCTGATGATCGAGTTAGTAAATATTATTTAATAATATTTACAAGTTTATTATAGTGTTTTATTGAATTTTGATCTAATAATTTTTGTTAATTGGTCAGTTAGTCAAGGTACAAGTGGTGCGTACTGAAAGTCAATGTTTTTGAAAAATGAGGCATTTGTTGAATATTTACGGAACTATTATATAAGTGTATTGAATTTTGGTTTGGAAATTTTGATTTGATAGTTAATTGAGGAAAAAGGACTAAATGGTAAAAACCGTAAAAGTTAACCAATATTGATTTTATTAGCTAAAAAGGCCAAATAGTATAACATTAAGTCTTTAAATGGTAATAAGCCCACTTTTAAAGTTAGTGGATGGTTAAGTAGGGAATTTTGATTAAATAACATGGAAAATTTTTAAAGTAAATTGATAATAAAATAGTTAAAACAAAAAGATGAAAGGATGTTCATCCATTTTCACTTTTATTCTTTCTTCTCTACATTGAAACTAAGAATTAGAGAGGGGGTTGAAGCTTCAACATTTTATCTTTTCATGGTAAGGATTTTAAACTTTTTTTTTTGTTTTTGTTTTTGTAATTCTATGTTTTTGATATTGTTGTAGCTTAATCTAGCTAACTTAGGGACTACTTTGTAAAACTGTTAAAGGTTTTGAAACTTGCCATTAATGGATTTTAGATGTTTAGGAAGTTGAATGATAGATTTAAGAATTTGGTTGTTAAATAGGACTATTTTGTAAAGAAATTTTAGTTAGTTTTGAGTTTAAGGACTAAATTAATAAAAATTGAATTTAACAAGGAACTCTTGTAAAATTTACTTACTTAGGGGTTGTTAAGGGACTATATAGAATTTGACACAATGGTTTTTGGTCTAGTTGTGATAAACGTGTAATTTTTAATTTTAGGGACTAAATTGAATAAAAGGTAAAAGCTCAGAGTAATAATATAAAATGTTATTAAAGGGTCAAATGCATGTAATTAGATATTTTAAGGTATTCAAAATGGTTAATTGAGTTAAATTATTATATAGATCAAGAAACGAATCAACCAGTCGATAAACGCAGAAAAATGAAAAATTGTCTAAAAGTCATTGGTGTCGTATTCATTGTCGATTTTGATTAGGTAAGTTTCGTATGAGATTTAAATTATTAATTATTTGTTATTTAATTTCTTGATTGTTTAATTGTTGTAATACAATAATTATTGGCATCGAAAGAACAATAGTGCAAAGTATATGGTTATTTGATATGTGTACAAAAATGTTCAAAAGAACGGAAAAGATTGAAATCGTGATACAGAGCTCGTGTGAACTCAGTGAATAGCTAGGATACAAATGTCATGTCATTAGGGTTTATCAGGTCCTGTGTACTTGTGATTACAGTTATCAAGTACTTTGTATCGGTGTTACAGTTATCAGACACTCTATGCCCGTGTTACATTTATCAGGTACTATGTAACGGTGGTGTTTGAGCATATTTGGGATTGCTTTGAATGGCTAATTTGGTGCATGATTAGTTGAATTGTTGATTGAAGTGTCAATTGTGGCATATTGGTTAGGAACTTAGGTTGATTGTTCAAAATGACGTTTTTGGTATAATGTTGATGTTTTTGAAGTCGTTAAAAATTGGTATAATGTGCTAATTGTGGCATAAGTGAGTTCAGGTTGAATAGCTTGTTTATGGAGGGAATATTTTTGGTACACACAGCCTAGTATATGGCCTGGCACACGGCTGTGTGCCTTACATGACATGAGACTCAATTGTGTGGTCTGTAGGTTTGGATGATTTTTTTTGCACATGGTCACAGTCTGTTACATGGCCCAATGACACGATCATGTGACATATTTTCTAGTATTTACACTTTAGACCCACACGACATCAATGAATTACACGGTTTGCTCGTACGACCATATGACTCATCCCTACACGACATCAGGATATTACATGGCTTGCTCACATGGGCATGTGATCCATCCCACACGGCCTTAGTCTTCCACATAGTCAGGGTACACGACCGTGTAACCCCCGTTTACAAATTTTTCCTATCTTTTTGTTTTTGTTTTTGTTTTAAATTGATCCCTGATCAATATCGTGTTAGTTTTAAGCTTTTACGCTCGATATAAACCTGAAATTGATTAAATTACATGTTATATATGATATTATGTGATATGTTGATAATTAATTGAGATTTTGAACTAAAACTTGTATGTAAATGATTCGTAATTGTTTGTAGCATTCTATTACTCAGGTTCAACAATCGGACATGGTAAGGGGTGTTACATTTTTAACAATTACAAAGTTATTAACAATTCTACGGTCCTCGTCCCAACATCTTTGCCAAATGTAGACAATTTTTCATGTTATGTCCTAGGTTCCTGCAAAAATCACATCGTTTAGGTTGGACTATTGCCTCTTGAACATCCATCGTATTTGACTAGATTTTGATGACCTTTTAACACCCGTCACAATTTAAAGTTTGGTAGCAATTTGAATGGAGCACTCAAAACAGGTGACATTTACCTTCATTTAAGACCGATGGGAATTCAATCCTCCATACTTTGAATATTTGTTTTAGTTTGTACACATCATCAACATACTTCATGCAATCCTAATGACCAAAAGCACATGGTACAATTGCAAGTAAACATGGATAACGAAGTGTCTAAAATCTCTCACAATCATAAGTCTTTTTTTGCAGGTTGACATGATACAATCCTCCAATAATACCCTCATCTGATTGATGGAACTCTGTAACCTGATAAATAATATTTGTATGTGAGTATAACTGTACCATTATAGAGTTCGATTTTATCTGATTTTCCTCTATGGCTTTCCTTTGTTCGTCGCGCCAAATATGTTCACCCTTTTATCTATCTAGTTTCATCCCATCTTCGAAAATAGGACCGATAAGTGATAATATCTCTTTCACTAATTGGGTTACCGACAAATGACATGTCCCTTTCAATATGAAATGTATACATTCAGCTAGGTTCGTTGTCATATGATCGTATCATAGACCTCCACCATATGATTGAGTAAATTGTCTTTTAGGTATCCAAAACCATGAATGTTTATTGCCCTTATATTCTCTACCATTTCATGAAATCAATAATGTACAAGTTCGTACCTTATCAAAGTAAATATAATGTTACCAAATGGATTGAAACTATAAACATTAAAAAATGATATAGAAAATAACATTTACTATGTACTCATGTTAATAATTTTTCAGTGTTCCTCATCCTTGTGGAACATTCCCATGTAATTGGCCCCTAATGTTCCTTATACAATATCTATGGTGTGTATGATTCCAATGTGTAACGACTTGATTTTCAGTGGTACTGAAAAATGCAATTTTGGGGACCCATTTTCGTAAACCAAGTCCATAAATATAAAATAGGAATATTTATGGAGTTAATATGAGAATATAATAAAGAATGTTCAAATAATATAGTCGATAAGATAGTTAGCTAAAGCTCAGGGACTAAATTGTAAAAATTCAATTGCTATTGAGTTTAATTAACAAAAGGTTTGAAGACCTAGATAGCAATTAACCAATGGGACAAAATGGTTAATAACCATTTTTAATTATGAGTTAGTGGATGATGACGTGAGATCCCACTTACATTAATTAGTATTAGGATTGGTATAATTAAATCTTGATTAAGTTAATTAAACTAGATTAATTATGGCCAAATTAAAGTATAAATATTAAAGAAAGTGGAAAAAGATGAAAACCATCATCATTTCTCACTTCATCGTCCATTGAAGAAGAAAAACCAAGAAAAAAAAATCCATGGTTGAACTTTAACATTCGACCATCAAGTTGGTGAGAAGACCAAGTCCTTTTCTTGTAATTTTTATAGATTTGTGATTATGAGAGTCTAATTTAGCTAGCCCATTTATCAATTTTCTCAATTGTTAAGTTTTTAGAAAATTTCTATTGTTGTTAAATTAATGAAATAGGCTTGAAATTGATAGATATTGAGATTAAAGCATGAAAAGGACTAAATTGTAAAGTTAAATAAACTTATTTGTTAGCTTTGTAAAATTAGGGGCCAAATTGAATAAATGGAAAATCTATCATAAAATTATGCTATGAATAGAAAGTATAGGGTCCCTAATAAATGAATGTGAAATCAAAATTTGATATGAAGCTAGGAATCGAAAAATATGTTTATCCTAAGTTTAGGGACTAAATTGAATAAAATAAAAAATATGTGTGTAATAAAAAAAAGGGGATTAACTAGGATCATGCAACTCAGGCATTGTTGTTATGAGCCATTTAATGGCTAATGTGTGTTAATATATGATATTGATTTGGTATGCATATATATTTGTATAGAACAAGATGTGGATAAAAGTGGAGCTAATAGAGGAAAGACAAAAATTATCGAATAGTCCCTGAGAAATCTACTCGTTTTGTGTTTTGAAAGGTAAGTTCTTATGGAACTTACTACCCTTCCTTGTTTGATAGGTATGCTTGTATTTAATTTCATTTTAATTATGTTTAAACTTATGTTAAGACTTTGGTGGAAATTGGCATACTTGGCTAGGAACATAAATAAATTAAGATGAGTTGTGATAAGTGAATGATGCTATATCTATTCATTGGTAACTAGAAGAATGATAAGATAACTTAAATGTATCACTAATTGTATGTGTGATTCATGTCAGACTTGATCAATGAATTCGAAAATTGATATGTAATAGTCATAGTTTATGGTTTTGCAAATATGGATGATTGATGCCCATGTGAACTTAGTAAAATGATAGGATACAATTGGTATGCCAATAGGGTCATATGCGCACTTGTTATGGGATACTAGCAATGTGAAAATTATGATCCATTAATTTGTGATCTAGCATTTGTTGTGGATCATCAAGTATTCATTGTTTCTTTGGAAACCCTAGTGTGGTGTATTTGTATGTGATAGTCATAGCTTATGGTTTTGAGAGATGTATTTGTATGTTTACATACATTTGATGCTTACGGGCTTTGCACTTTAGTGCTTTGGTATGGTGTAGTTTATGCTCATAAGAGCTACTTTGGTGTGGGGTAGTTCACCCCACATGTCCAAGCTCGTTTTACCAGGGTTTCATTGGGCGAAATGTAAAAACTGAACTTTGAAAATGAAAAATGAGAATGAACCGAATTTGATAAGCTATAAAAGTATGTGACTAAAATTGTATTGGCATGGACTAGTAGCTTAATGAAATTATATGAAATTGTGATGGACTTATGTGAATTTGTACAAATTAATAATGCTTTGAGTTATGTTTATAATGTTTAATATATATATATATATATAGACATCTATGTTTCTTATGCTCATTTTGTTGTGACATTAAGTGCCATGTTCTAGCTAAATATATATGCCAAAACCTTTGGTAGTCAACATGCTCACCTATGACCAAGGTAAGAGTTGTAAATTCCATTTGAACTTGCTAAGCTTTAGATGTTTACCTGTCATTGTTGTTCTTAGGTGTAGATCCTTAGTTTGCGGAACCCACAAAGAAGGATCAGCGCGGAAACCACACTATCATCAAGACAGTAGAAGTATGTTCATTTTGGTACTTAATGTTGTGGCATGTATATATCAAGACAGTAGAAGTATGTTCATTTTGGTACCTAATGTTGTGGCATGTATATAGGGTCTTTTGCTATGTAAATGATCATCCCAATGTGAATGCCAACATTGTATTTGTGGGCTAAGGTTATGTTTGTATGTTAATGTTGGTAAATGGTATAATTTATGCCTAGGTTTTTATCATGTTTATTGGCATTTGAATTTTTTATTTCAAAATTTGCATAGGCCTTATGTGTTTAAACTTGAAAAATGTGGTAACTTGGTATGTTAAAGTTGGAAAATAGCATAGTTATGTCAAATTCATGAATATGTTTCAAGTGCCATTTGAATTCTTTGATCTCAATAAGTTTAGTAAGCCTTATGTACCCAAATTGCATGATATTCTGACTTGTTGAATTGGAATGAACATATGTATGTTAAAATGTGTTGGTAGGAAGTATTGAATGTGTTCCATAATGATTTTTGCCAAAACAAGGGGTAACATCGCGATGACAAGTTCCTACATCTTTAGTAAGCCTTATGTACCCAAATTGCATGATATTCTGACTTGTTGAATTGGAATGAACATATGTATGTTAAAATATTTTGGTAGGAAATATTGACTGTGTTCCATAATGATTTTTGCCAAAACAAGGGGTAACATCGCGATGACAAGTTCCTACGTCGCGACTTAAATTGAAAGTGAGTGGTGTTGCGACCTCGAGTTTTCTGAAGTCGCGACGACACTCACTGATTGATGAGGTCATGACGTGATAGCCATGATATTGCGATGTCAGCCCGCGAGTTTTGAAAAATTTTCAATTAAGTCTTAATCGACTTCAGGTTAGCAAAAGAGCTTTGTAAGCTTGTATAAGACCCGAAAATGATTATACAACATATTAAGAAGGTGTTTATACTTGTTAGCATGCTAGAATGGTTAAATCATACTAAGTTTAGTTGAAGTTGCTCCGGCAACGAATGTGGTATCCTATAGCTCGGACCCAACGATTGGGTGGGTTAAGGGGTCTTACACAAAGGCTTTCATTTTGATTGATCGCAACTTGTATGCTAGTTGCTCTATTAAAAATGATACATCTCCTATCTTGTGATATGACATTCCTTCTCAAGTTAGTCAATAAGAAATCTCAAGCATTCGCGGATTCCTGTTCAACAATTGCAAATGCCATTGGTAGGATGTTTCGATTACTGTCTTATGCAACTACTAACAGCAGGTGATGCTCATATCTTTTGTACATGAATGTACCGTCTATTTGGACGAATGACTTACAATACTGGAATGCATTAATGCGTGGCTTGAATGTCCAAAAAAAAAAACGAAGGAAATGTCTTTTGCTTGAGAGCATTTAATCTCTGTTGTACACAAGTTCTATTTGTCAATGGAAGATGGTACTTAGGACGTATTGATTCAGTACACTTAACTGCTGCCACGTCTCATTATATGATTTATCCATCCCACCATACATTTTATCCATTGCCTTTTGTTTTGCAACCCTTTCTTTGTAATAGTATACGGTGTAATCATATTGATTGTGGATATCAACAATCAAAACTACCACGAGAATCTTAGGATTCGCTTTCACCAAAGGTAATACAATGTAAGAGATAAGGACAGAATCCAATTTCAAATGATCCTATGAAATACTTCCAACAATACAAGTATGCGAGTTGTTATATTTCTTTATCATCCACAATCTCGTTTTCTTCCTCAATGATGTCATGATTTTCTAGGGACATCTATCGTAATGTTTTACGCACTTCGCCTCGATTTATTCTAACAAGATTTTGTAACTTTGAAATTAACTGGCTACTTTATGTTGTACAACCCTGCAGAAAGAACATCTTTGGTGGAAAACTCCATCCCAACACACAAATCGTCGAAATTTTTAAAACTTGTATGCCCCAAACTTCTGAGCATCAATGTCAACATTGAGCATATAGGATGGAGGCTCATACAATCTAAAATTTTTATTCATTCCTCCAACGTTGTTGGGAAGTTCATGATCAGAATCACTCCCTTTTAGTACAATCTAGAATGGCCTTCAATTCAAAAAATAATGCAATTTTAGAACCATTAGGGTCGCCCTCTCTAACAGTTTATCATTGGTTTCATCACTTTGTATTTGGTATTCAATATCACCCGAGTTGTTGAGTCATATACCAAATTGGAAATCACTTAGCCGGTGTAAAGGGTCAAGAGAACATCATTCGTTTTCAGCAACCCTATGTTCAAATTAATATTGCTTACAAAATGTCTTCCCATATAACTTGATGGAATATCTATATAAGGGTTTGGAGCATAAGACATCAGCATATCGATGTCGAAATCAAATGCGTTAATAGAATGTCGTGGCTTAGGTTACTAACTAACCTCGAGGTATGCCAAAATTGCAATTAAAGGCTCCAAGATATGAATGCCTTTCCATTGATGATTTTGGAATCCTCTGATACGAGCTTTCCAACAACACTGTGAAACCATCGCACAAACGTGTTATTGGACTTTCTGCTTCCTATTCCTAACCAAAAGTGGGTACATATTAATAGGAAATGTTGACAAACTCGAACCACTTGCCTATACATCATCAAATAAAAATAAATATTATAGATAAAGTACAACGACAAGTAATTATTTACTTACGTGAAACAAATTAGTCTAGTAGGGTGAGTATCAAAATTATGCTGCAACAACTACAAACTTTGGTTTAAAAAATGCATAAAAACAACTTAATATTGTAACATCAACACTCTTTTCCTCAACATGAAAATATTCTCCACAAAGATTATCTTAACTCCAAAAGATCTTTCCATATCATCTCCATTTTATAGGAGACATCTACCATCGATATGCAAATTTTCTCCACAAAGGTTATCTTAACTCCGAAAGATCTTTCCATATCATCTCCATTTTATAGAAAACATCTACCACCGATATAAAACATGTTTAGAAATGTTGGAAAAAAATCAAACATAAGTACACCAAATTAAAAAATACTTCCTGTTACAAGCGTTTTACTAAAAATTTATACTTGGAATTATTGAGAAAACTAAGAAATGTATTTTCTTAAAATCAAGATTCATCTCGGATTTTATCATGTCTCAATCCAATGATCAAAAATAAAATAAATAAATAAATAAAAGAAGAAGAAGAAGATACAAACATGGAAATCCTACAAGGTGCACTTTTTCCACATAAGTTTGTCATGTCAACGGAAAATAATTCCTACAGGAAGCAGCGTTTCACCCCTCGTACGCCACCATAGCAAAATCAACTTATTCTGCTAAAAAAAAAATTAAAACTGGTCTATGTTTTAAAATTGTTTCCAAAATTGACATTTTGCACTAATTTTACCTCAAAAATAAGTACAAAAAATATATCTACCCTTATATTGATAATAAAATTTTAATTTTAATTTCTAAATATTACAATATTAATCTCAAATATTATAATTTTCATTATTATTAAACATACATGTTTAGATTTAATCATATAATAAATTATATATAATTGATTATTTTAATAAAATTATTTAATATTAAATTTTTATTTTAACAATAAACTTAACACTAATAATAATTTTAAATTTTAAGTAATATTCTTAATCTTTTATTGAAAAATTATGTTACTATTTTAATTATACATATATATTACAATTTAAAAATATTTTAATAATATAAATACGAGTATTTGTTTAAAACCTACATAATTTTATTTATCCTTTTCAACTCCAATATGCTACTATCTGCTCTTATATTTATAATATATGTAAGTTCGAATTAAGTTTTAATCATATATTGATTATTATTTAAGTCTATAAAATATTATCTTATTATAAATTAAATTTTGATGGTTAAGGAAAATGCTTTTAAAATATTTTGTAATAAATATAATTTATGCAGTATTTGTTTTATGAAAACAAATTTCAAAAATTAATTTTAAAAAAGTTGTCAAATTAATGAAAAATATTTTATATAGAATCATCCAAACATAAAAAGAAATATATATATTATTCTTTTCAAAAATCATTTTCTGAAGGCTGATTTCACAACCTAATTCTAACTCAACTACTGGCAAAGAAATTTTCAAAAAGTTAGAAAACACCATGAATTTATTAGTTAAGCAATGTTGTGAATTTATCCATACCTATACAATTTCACCAATCGAATGAGGATCATTGATATCACAATTCTTCCACTTGATTTCATCCATTAACTGATCCAACTTTGCATAAATGTCACTACTTTCTGGATGATCCTTGTCACTTGCCACAAAACAATGGACCTTATTATCAATTTCAATCCAACTACAACCTGCTTGCTTACTTAACTTCAAGTCATTCATGGCTGTCCTGACTTTCAGCGCCTCATCTAACATTCCAGATCCGGCATACGTGTTCGAAACAAGTATGTAGGAACCAGCTTCTTCAGGCGACAAGTCTAGCAAGTTTTTTGAAGCTAACATGGCAAAATCTATATCCCCTTGTAACTTACAAACATTCACCAATGTCCTCCATAGCAAAGGCGAATCCCGAAAACGGCTGTTGCTAATAAGATTCATGGCTTCAGACAAGCACCCTGCCCTCCCTAAAAGATCAGCCATACAAGCATAATGCTCGATTAACGGGTTGATCTTGTAACTTGATTCCATTTCATTGAATATGTGTATCCCATCGTGCCATAACCCTGTGTAACAACAAGCTTGAAGGATAGCCAATATGGTAAACTCATCAACTGCAAAACCTTCTCCTTTAATCTCTTTGAAGAGCCGAAGTGCTGCTTTACCTCGACCGTGAATGGAATACGCAGAAACCATGGCATTCCACGAAACTGAATCACGACAATGCATACCATCAAATATTTGACAAGCCCCTTCGATGCTGCCACATTTAGCATACATGGTGATCAAAGCATTACTCACCATTAAACTGGATTCAAACCCCGTTTTGACGGTGTAAGCATGAAGAGTTTCCCCTTTTACTAAACAAGTTTGATTAGCAGATAAACTAAGAAGCCTTGAGAAAGTGACTAAATCAGGCTTTATACCAGCAAATCTCAACTGACGAAACAAAACCATAGCATCTTCAGCTTCATCATCATCATCTCTAATTGTTTTTATGAATCCAACAAGAATAGCATTAAACAAAGCAATACTTTTACTAGAGAAACCATCGAAAACTATTTTTGCAGACTTTAGGTTATCGGATTTGGAATACATATCTACTAATGCAGTCACAATATTGGCATCACACAGATAACCACTCTTAATCACAAATCCATGGAGCTGAACACCCAAATCCAAGTTTCTGCACTCTGAGCAGCCATCGAGCACAGTTACTAAACAACTTGGATCACAGTAAATTCCATGGTAAAGTAATTCCAAGAATATATCAGCAGCCTTTTCACTGCAACCATTTCTTACATACCCCGATATAAGCGCAGTCCAAGAAATCAAATTCCTCTCACTCAAAGAATGAAACATTCTCTCACTGTCTTCAACCATTCCAAGCTTCCCATACATAGTAATCAGAGCATTCCCTAAAGAGGTCACATTGACGACTCCATACTTAACAGCAAGCCCATGCAACTGTCTCCCTTCCTCAATGCCTACATTTTCACTAAATGTGCTTATTATATTAGTAAACGTATAATCGGTCGGCTCCAAACCTGAGCTTAACACATCAACAAAAGCCTGAAAAGCTTTCTCCATAAACCCAGCCTTTCCATACTCCAAAATCATGTAATTCAAACACTGAACATCCTTGACGCTAATGTTGTTAAAAACATTTTCCGCTTCATTTAAGAAACCAGTCGTTGAATACAAGGAAATCAAAGAAGTACCCACAAAAGCATTCCCTTCAATCCCACTTTTTATAACAAAACCATGGATTTGCTCACCTCGAATCAAGTCTTCTTCCTCGCTACACGCTTGTAAAATCACCGAACAAGTATGTTCGTTGAACTTCTCACCGGAGAAATACATATCATGAGCGATTCTAAACACGGATTCGGAGTCTCCATTGTTTAAATGCCCTTTAATTAAAGTAGTCCAAGTGATTGTGTTTCTAACAGGAATTTCATCAAACACCGTTCGGGCATCGTCCAGTTCGTTGAATTTAGTATAAAAATTGATAAGATTATTTCCTTGAAAAACGTCATTTGAAGAGTTGGATTTTATTAAAAAAGCGTGAATTGCTTGACCCAACAAGAAATTTCCAGACCCGATGGAGAGCTTGAGAAGATGAGGCCAATCTTCAGCGAGAACCAGCTCTTTATTAGTTGAAATGCTAGAGATGGAGCAATTGACTTTTTTTAAAGATGGGTATTTGGCCTTAACAGGTAGCTTAGCTTTTGTTAACACTGGATTTTGGGGTTTAAAGGGATGAAGAAGAACGGTAGCGCCATAAGCAGCTTCCATGGATATTTGATTTGAATCAAACAAATTAATAAAAAAATATTCAAAAAAAAAAGGCACATATTTGCTCCTGGTCTGAAATTTGGCTTGGGCTTAATTGGACCCAAAATCGGGCCTATGAGAAAACTGACCGGATAAACACTTTCTGTTAGTTTAATTTATGGTTTTCTGTCCATGTAATTTGAGGATTCATCCCAAAAATTTTGTTTGACTAATTTAATTCTCTTAATGATTTGGTTCAAATCATTGACATTGCTAGAAAGTTCCAAAAAAAAATCTTTTATTTTTCAAATCATGAGGTTGACCAAAGATATGTTTTAAAAAAGATTATGTAGTGAAAAATAGCTAATGATGCCTTGTCCCCTCAATTTTTAAAGGCATAAAAGTATCGAGTATTTAAGTTTGAGATTTATCGTATGTAATTATATATATGGGTTTTTGAGTTTTATTATGTGTGGGTTTTAGTCCAGTCTAATTAATTCAATTTGTTAGTTTTAGAACTAATTTAGCAATGCTTTTAAAAAATGCTTTTGAAAAATATTGTGAAAAAGTATTTTTGAGGAGTGCTTTTAAGAATACTTTTGAAAAGTTTGATTTAAAATTTGAATGTTTAGCATTGCTATCAAAAAGTACTTTTGAGAAATAAAATGTTCATTTTAGACAGTTATTATCAAGTAACAAATATGCATTTAAATAATATTTAAATTAGTTAATATTATATTTTAGTAAGAATATAAAAAAATTATTATAACTTATTGTTAATGTTTTAATATATGAAATATAAATTTTAAATATTTTAAGCAATAAATATTAATTATTTATAAAATTTAATTAGAATATATAAACTATATTTTAAATATTTAAATATAACCATTAAATATTTGTAATTAGTATTTTTAAAAATATTTTTTAAATACCAAAAGTGCTTTTAGAAGAGAAAAAGTTAAAAATTTTAGCTTCTCCTTTTTAGAAGTGCTTTCAGCCAAAAGCAGCTTGTTTAGTACAGCTTTTCTTACAAAAGTACTTTTGGAGCCAGGAGTACTTTTTATATACACTATTAAACAGGCCCTTAGTCTAGATTGTATAAATTCTTAATCTGTGTTGTAATAATTTAATACTTATGTCACTTGAACATATATTTTGTATTATACTTATAACACTTTCAAAAAAATAACTATTATGATCATTATAACTTAAAAAAATTCTTGATTTTGGATTTGTTAAAAAGTTCAGATATTTTTTAGGTATAATGACTTATTTGATCTTCTAACCTTATAAAAAATCATTTTAGTTATTCATTTAATTTTTCATCTCTTTTAACCCTTAAACTTGTGTTATTTGTCAAATCATCCAAAAATAGACGGAAAAGTTAACTTTGCTGATGTAGCATACACGTCGATGTCACGCCAGTAAGTAATTATTTTTTTAATTTTAAAGATTCAAAAAATTATTAAATTTATTTAAAAATTATAAAAAAATTATTTTTTATTTTTATTAAAATAATTTAATTGCTAATGTGACATACACATGGGCTGCCACATCAGTAAAGTTAACATCTATATTGGGTGATTTGACAAACAATACAAGTTCAAGGGCTAAAAGTAGCGAAAATTTATATGGAGAGCTAAAATGACTTCTTTGTAAGGCTGAAGGGTCAAATAAGTCACTATACCATCTTTAACAAGTGCTACTAACTTGTAATGTTGTTTAAATTGGATTGGTCGATTGGACTGATTGGATTAAGAACCAGTTGGGATATCAATCCAAAAAAAAGAAGGTTAGATATCAAGTTGTCTTGTAAATCTCTCAAAACTAATTAATTCGAGTTTTAAAAAAACTAATTGGACCCGTTTTCTCTATTTTTTAAATATTTTAATTTATTTAATTAAAATAAATTAATTAATTGAATCACAAATCGATGATTTGATGGATTTAATTATCAATTGAATTCTAAATTATTTTACCAATTTCGCTAAAACATGACATTAAGGATAATATGAAAACAAATTTGTAATAAAATAGAGGGTACAAATCCTCCATGTCTGTTTTCTTTCTTCGAGTAGAGTTGGTTTACTAAGGAAGAGAGCAATGGAGATGGCGGCTGGCTTCTGTAACCAGTCTTTAAAAGCTCTTATAATTAACCTTAAACTCTAAATTTCCATTTGGCAAATCAACTTTTGGGTCTTAGCTTATCTTTCATTTCCTATTTTGGCTCTTACACAACATGTCTCCAATTCAACTAGTATTTGATTTCACGTCTATTTTTTAAAATATTTTACATTATTTTATATATAATATATATATATATATATATATATATATTTATGAATTATCATTAATAGATATAATTTTTCGTAATTAAACATCGGGTTGTCAATGAGATTTTGTTACAACTAGTAAAATGATAGCACTGAAACCGAAAACCTAAAAGAATGAAGAGAAATAGTAGAAAAAATAAAGAGAAGAAGAGATGCAAAATAGAGAAAATAGAATCAGTCATTGTATTTTCTTACATCTAGGTCACTTCCTTACATATAGATATATAAGAAATAAATAACAGAAAGAAACAACAATTTGTACGATAAGCTTTTCCATCCACAAAACGCATCGTTTTATTAAACTTAGTGCTCACCATTTAACTAATGTCCTTCAACCCAATTGTCATTAAAAATGGTCCATAACAAATACCTTCCCCACTAGAATATCATTGTCCTCAAGGATCAAAATGAAGGTAAGCAACCTTCAACTTCACCCATGATTCCCAGGTGGCATCCTCAGGAAATGAGTTTGCCCATTCGACCAAAACCTCGGTTGCAGCCACATTTCCGCGTTTCACAATTCTTCTATCTGATATTTGAATAGGTTCATTTATCTATGACCCATGGTTATCCACCACTAGTAGAGAAGCTTGTGTAAGAGCATTGCCAACATGTTTTTTTAAGTTAGGAGACATGGAATGTAGGATGGACCTTCGATCCTTATGGTAATTGCAGTCTATATGCAACCTTCCCAACCCTACTATCCACCTTATATGGCCCGAAATACTTAGGAGCTAATTTTTGGTTTAGCACCTTCCGGACAGAATGTTGTTTGTAAGACTAAAGTTTGAGGTATACCTAGTCTCCTACTGTAAATTGTCGATATGTTATGTGTTTATCTACCTGCTATCTCATTCTATCTTAGGCCCATTTTAGATAAAATTTTAGCAGTTGTCGAGCAGCTTCTTTATGTTGTAAACTTCTATCCACAATAGCCACTAAGGAGACTCCAACTAAGTAGGGTGTGTGGTGATGGGGGATTGGCCATATAAGGCTTCATAAGGTGTGCTCTGAAAAGTCGAATGAAAAGTGGAATTATACCACCATTCAGCTAAGGATAACCAATTGATCCAGTCTTGATGACTCTCCCCTGTCATGCATCGGAGATAGCCTTCGAAACACTGATTCAACACCTCTGTTTGACTATAGGTCTTTAGATGATATGTAGTGGAAAGATGAAGCTTTGTTCCCACCTTCTTGAACAAGTCCTGCTAAAAATTCTTGATAAACACCTTGTCTCTATCGAATTTAATAGAGTCAGGCATTCTATGAAGCTTGTAGACATTATCCAAGAATAGTTGAGCAACAGTCATAGCATTATAGGGATAAGATAAAGCCGTGAAATAATCATACTTTGTGAGACGATCTACCACAACAAAAACAACATTATTCCATTTAGAACAGGGTAAACCTTTTATGAAATCTATGGACATAGAAGACTAAGCTCGCTCCGGTATTGGTAAGGGTTGTAATAGACCCAAAGGCGTCACCGTTTCTGACTTATATCGTTGACAAATGCCACATTCTCTGACCCCCCTTTTTAATAACCTTGGAAAGACCCTTCCAATAGAGTTGACTACTGATCCTCTTAGTTGTTGCATGAACTCCCGAATGACTCCTTAGTGGACTATCATGGAACAATTGAAATAGTTTTTGCTTCAAATTGGCACATTACCAACCACTATCTTTCCTCTCCTTCACAAGAACCAGTCATCCCAACTATACTTAGGATATTTGTTGCCCTACTACTTGCAGTGCACAATTTCTGAAGTTCATAATCAACCAAGTAAGATGCTTGGACCCATGAAGGTAGTTGAGAGCTAATGGAGCTAAAACAACTACCCCCTCCTGTAGACGTGGCCGTCTAGATAATGCATCAACAGCAATATTACTCGAACCTCTTCGATATACGACTTCATAATCTTAACCAATCATCTTAGCAACCCATTTCTTCTGAAAAGGTGTGATTGCCACTTGATCAGCCAAGAATTTTAAGCTATGATGGTCAATACAAATTTTAAAATGTCTCCACACCAGGTAGTAATGCCATTTTTTAATAGCCAACAAGGCAGCAATCATCTCTTTCTCATAGACTAATAGAGCTTGGTGTCTAATTCCCAAGGCCTTCCTAAAGTAAGCCACTACTTTGCCTAACTGTTGAAGAACTACTCCTACACCAAAACCCGACACATCCGTATCAATGCAAAATTCAAATTGAAAGTTAAGGAGGACAAGCACATGAGCAGTGCACAAGGCTGTTTTCAACTGTTGGAAAGCTTGAGTCACTTGTTCATTCCAATGCCAAGCATTCTTCTTAAGTAATTCAATCAAAGGTCTAGCCATGAGACCATAATCTTTTATGAAACGTCTATAGTATCCCGATAATCCAATGAATCCTCTCAATTCCTTTATGGTGGAAGGTAAAGGCTAATTCTTGACATAAGTCACCTTGGATTTATCCATAGAAACAGTCCATTGGGAAATAACATACCCCAAATATTATATTTCCTTCATCCCAAAACAACACTTATTTTGTCTAACACAGAGCCTATGGTGTCTTAAAATTTGGAAAACTTCTCATAGATAAATCAAATGATCATCCAAAGTAGTCGAGTAGACTGGGATATCATAAAAAAACCAAGATAGTCTTTCTTATCAAGTGCTTAAAAATGGAGTTCATCAAAGCCTAAAATGTTGATGGGGCATTGGTGAAGCTAAAAGGTATCACCAATAACTCATAGTGACCTTCACCAATAATCTAGGAGCTCTTCGATAATAGGAATTGGAAAATGGTCTCTCACGGTCAATCGATTAAGTTGTCTATAATCCACAAATCTCCATCCTCTATCCTTTTTCTTGACCATTACTACTGAAAAGACAAAAAGGCTGCAGCTATCCCGGATGATGCCAGTCTGAAGCATTTCTCTAACCAATCATTCCAAATTTGATTTCTACAGCATATGGTATCTATAAGGCTTAACCTTCACAACTGCTTTATCATCCACGAGAGGAATGCGATGGTCTTAAAGTCTTGGTGATGGTAAACCAACCACTTCCTGGAAAATATTTTCAAATTCATCCAAGAGCATTTGTAATTCCTCGATGGTGTCTTTTGTAGGAGCCACTGACAAATTCAACTGATTAACACTAGTCATGAAAATGGTACAAGGGTTCATTTCCCCATGGATCATCGAGAGACATTTTGTGGCTTACCCTTGGCTCATTATTTTGATATCTCTAGGCATGATACCTTGAATAGCACATCGGCTTCCCTTGGAAGAAAATTGCATAACCATTGAGTCAAAATTCTACGTAATTGATCCCAAAGAAAGAAGTCATTGAATTCCTAACACAACATCACACCCCTTTAGCGGTAGCATCATAAAATCAGTAACAAAACTAGCCCCTTGCATCTCCCACTCTAGGCCCTTACAAACTCCCTGAGTAAACAATTGTCTCCTATCAGCCACTGTTACCCTCACTTGTTGTTGCAGGTCCACTGGTAAAGCCAACTTAGTAAGCAACTTAATATCCAATAAATTATGAGTACTTCCCGAATCCACCAAAAAAATAACTTTGGACGTGTCTATGCTTACCTCAAATCTCATAGTGTAAAGCCCTTGCGGTCCTTTAATCGTATGAAGAGATATCACTAGTATCTGTTGCTATTCACCCTCCTCGTTAGACTCTTCCAACTTGTCAAGACATTTAAAAATCTCCTTTAGCTCCTCTTTTCCATAAGACTCCAAAAGTATTTGATATAATTGACTTTTCACACACTATGACCTAATTGGTATTTGGCTCCACACCAAAGCAAAACCCTTTTTGTTTTCGTTCTACCATCAGCACAGGACTTATGCTTCTTAAGGTCCTTTTTGTTTGAGATGATCCTGAAGATGATGAATAACCAAACTGAACAGTAGAGCTTGATTGGGAATACTAAGGTGTCCTGACCATAGGAGTAGGTGGTGCAATTCTAAAACAAGACAAAGGGTTTAAACCAGTCAACAACCCTCTCTTGGGAAAAAGTTCCAGTATCTCTTCCACCTGCCTAGTAATATGAAGTGCCTCGACTAATGATTAAGGCCTAAGCAGTTGTAAATATTTACTAACTTCCAACTTCAGAACAAAAATACTCAGCGCATAAGACTCAGATTATTGTAGTTGTGTTAGGAGACTTACAAACTGGTCGAATAATTGATCCACCAAACCCTGTTGCCTCAAGGTGACCAACTCAGCCATTGTGTCTCGAAATATGTTAGATCCAAAACGCTCCTTTAGACTATGAGCGTAACATGTTTAGTCTAACATGTGGAGACCCTTGTGTTTCTGTGAGTATAAGTGATGCCAATCCATTGTTCAATCCTCCAAATGCAACATCACTATGTGCATCTTATCCATTTCAAGAATGCCTTTAGCAACAAAGTACTGCTCTAACTTTAACCACCATCCATGGTAATCCGACCCATCGAATTGGGGATATTTGAGCCTATAGGAACGTTCCTGAACCCATCCAGATATAAGTTTGCGAGGATTGGGTGATGGTGAAAGAATCTCCATGGAGTCTTTGGAAGGAAAACCTGGTGCAGGGAGACTCAACACTCCTTTCCTTTTAGTGGCCAGTCCTAGCTTTAAAGCTGTAAGGTGCCCCAGAACCTACTTCAGCATAGATCAAAGTTCTAAATGCAAATATTCCTTAAACCCTTGCAACTTTGCATCCCATTTGGTTTCCAACTAAGTCAGCTCTCCTTGCATTTTGACCATCTCTTGTTGTAGCACTGCCACTTCCTGCTATCCACGAGTGGTGACATTGTCCCCTGCCATAGGGAAGACCACGCTTTGATACCTTTGATAACATTAGAACTGAAAATCCAAAAAAGAAAAAGAAATAACAGAAAAAATAAAAAGAAGAAGAGATACAAAATAGAGATAATGGAAACGATTACTATATTTTCTTATATCTAGGTCACCTCCTTACATGCAGATATATAGGAAATAAATAACAGAAAAAAGCAACAATTTGTATGATAAGTTTACCCATGCACAAAATGCATCGTTTTATTAAACTCAGTGTGCACCGTTTAACTAATGACCTTCAGCCCAATTGTATTTAGAAATGGTCTATAACATAAAGGTGAAGGTTCTAGATCTTAAGTATCCTTGTTCAAGACCCACCATATGCAATTAGTGTGTGGGTCTTCGAATCCCGTTATATACTGTTGTCATGTATGAGTTTTAGTTAGATTAGTTTGTTTTAGTTTGGATTAATCTAGTTTTTAGTTTGTTTTTGTTGTAATTATTTGATT
The DNA here is from genome assembly GCA_005393395.2 of Gossypium australe. NCBI lineage: Eukaryota > Viridiplantae > Streptophyta > Magnoliopsida > Malvales > Malvaceae > Gossypium > Gossypium australe. The sequence continues at coordinate 50,840,727 of CM016614.1, forward strand.
CCATATTTTTACAATTCTTAGCCCATCTCTTTCTAGTCGCTTAGACATATGCTTGTATTTTTATTTTGATTGTGCCTATAAACATTCAAAAAATAATAAATTTAAGTTTGGATTGTTCCGATTCTTAGTTTAATGTTGCGGTAATTGTTTGATTATACAATTTGTCCTAATTCTTAACCCGTCACTTTGTAGTTGCTCGAACTTATATTTATATCTTTTTTTTACACATGTAGCACTAATTCGTGCTTCTTGTCTTTAATAATTACAAAAAGTGGTTAAATTCAATTTTGGTCCTTCTATTATACATAAATTAATATTTAATCTTTATAATTTAAATTCTAACATAATGTTTTTAGTTAGTCCAAATAGTTAATAGCATTAAGTTTTCAATTAAAATATTACATGCTAAATAACTTTGAATGTCTCATGGGTTAGAGACTATATATGACTTCCAATTTCTTTTGGGTTTACCTTATCTCTTTTTGGCATTATAAAACAATAGTCAAATTTCAATTTCAACCTCTATACTATATTAAAACTTGGAATTTAATTCATATACTTTAATTTTTAACTTTGGTCTATATACTATTATAACATCATTAGTTTATCCAAATAATAAATATTATTAATTATTTTAATCAAATTGTTGATGCCATTTTTCTTAATCACCATATTTCAAAAAAAAATTACTTTATTATAGCGATTTCAAATGTTAAAAAAAGAAGTTCAAATAAGCATTTTCAACAATTTTTCTTTATTTTATGACTATTAAATGAATATTTGTTTAATTTGAAAATGTTGCATTTGTGAACTTAATAGAAAATTATTAATAATGATTAAATTTTTAAATTTGAAAAAGTAAATGAATGAAAACTTTTAAAAATTAACTTGAAAAATAATAAACCAATACGTGATGTAGTAATTAAAGAAATGAAGGGATAAGAGCAAGGCTTGGAAATGTGAAGAAGCAATGATTTTGTTTAAAGAAAAAAGAAATCATATTGACGCCATCAAGTTTCAATTATTGACGAAAACGTCAGAATGTTGAAAAACTCAGTAAGATGTGATTGGAAATTTTGTATTTGCAATTTTCAAGGATTAATAAATCAATTTATCATCCGCACATACAACTGTTACACGTAAAATAGTGGCTCATATGCTCCCTCCTTGCAAATCAAAACTTCATATTCTGACAACCACGTACATCAATTGAGGCAATTTGTCTACTTGTACTTTTTGAACTACTAAAATAGATAAATATTTCCATATAATTATTATATTTATATATAAAAGAGGCCTTAAATACTGTTTTTTCTTACATACAAAACCCTCGTTTTGTGATTTTTAAGCAACTGTTGACTACCAAGGATAGGAGACACATGATTTTACCAGAAAATGTGCCATACATTTTGCTACTTTATAGACATGATGCACCCTTCACAGTCCAGTTCCTGCTAGACCTTTCTTTGATACGATGAGCCCAAATACAAGTTGAAATTAAAAAAAAAAAAAAACTCTATCCTATTCATCAAATTCAAGAAATCAAAATTGCAAGACGTAAGAAATGAAAGAAAAAGAGAGAAAGATTGAGGGACTATCACCTTGGAGAAAAGCACTACCGTCGTAGAGAGAAAAGCTCTCAAGTTGGAGAGAAAACGGGGTTTTTTTTATTTGAATTCATTGTTTAATTAGGTATTAAAATTTTGAAATTTATCGTAATTAAATTCAAATAAAATATTTTTCAATTAAAAACAGTAATTTGGGCCAAACCAAATTAATGACTATTCCCTTCCTTAAAAGTGTGGCGTTATAGTTTTACAACGAGATACTCATTTAAGGCAAGTATTTTGAGTATCATACCCTCAAATATTGAAGAGTAATTCCAATATAAAATTTAAATAGAGGTTTTTAAGATTAAGCACTTGTCTTATTACCAATTGAATAAAATCATGATTATTAAACACATGGATTGTCATTTCCATTGAATTAACAACTACAATTATTATCTAATTCACCAGGAACTTAAATTACTAGTGACTGACTAATGGAATGAGTACCATGCTTGGATGATCCCAAGTTCAATTGGTTGATACAAAATGGAACTCTCACTAATTTGAGTTACCACACACTAATTTTATTAACACTAGTGCTTAGTGTGCTAATTAGACAAGTCGACTCTCATAATATTCCTTAACAAAATCATTTTTAAGATCGTTACTCTCAAACAATATTAAACTCTTCTAACAAATCAATCAATCCAAAATCACTTCACATTATATTCAAGCCCAGAGGCATAGCTAGGGGGCTGGCAGGGGTCCCGGCCCCCCTAAAATGAAATATTATTATTTAGCCCCTTTAAAAAATTTTAAATTAGTAAAGATAAAATTGCACTTTAGCCCCCTAAAATTATAAAAATTTAATTTAATCCTTTAAAAATTATAAAGATATAGACTATAAAAAGTTAAAATTTCATTCGACCCCCTAAAAAATTGTTCTGACTTCACCCTGTTGAAACCATTAACTACATTAGGATACTAAACATACAACATCAACTATTTTTACAAAATAAATAAAAAGGTATGACAAAAAATTGCTCAATAATGGTGAAATGGGTGAAATCCAAGCTCAATCACATGCATTCTCCTTCCAGCCCCCCACTTTTTAGGTCAATGTGCAGAAAGTTACAAGAAATTAAAGAAAATTATATTAATTAATAAGAAAGAAGAGTTGTTACATAAAACATGAAAAGAAATGCAAATAAATTAAAAGGAGAAGCTAAAAACTACTAAAAAAGCTCTCTAAAACCTATTCTATTCTAAAGAATATTTGAAATTCTCTCCTCTCCTGTTGAAATTAGCTCAAAAACACGTATTCATATCATAGGATGCCCTTGAAGTGTTTGCAAGTTTCCATCAAGTAGTGAAATTCCACAAAATACCCTTTTGTAACCAATCTAGATCTTGGTATTGCAACTTCACCTTGCCTGTGTTGCTACATTCTTCTGACTATTGGCCTTTCCATTCAACTCAGTCGTGCAGGTCATGACATTCCTTCAGCTCATGTCGCAAAATTGGTTAATGGAGTTGCAATTCGCCCTTCAAATTATTCGCCAAGGTTGCAGCATTCCAATGGTTGGTGTCACCACATCTATCTAAGCTATTTCAGGTTGTCCTCCAAGTCCATATTCAGAGTCACAACATTAGTCTAGCTTGTGTCCCGATTTTCATATGGATATTTGGTTTTCGGGATTAGTCACGGCCAAGGTCACTACATTTTCCAGCTTTGTGTCATGACCTCCAACACCGGTTCCACACATCTTCCTTGAAGTTTTCAGCTAGCAGCGTAACACTAAAACATGAAGATTAAAACTCAATAATTAAAATGCTTAATATGCATCCAAAATAACATGAATGGAATGCTAAAATATGAAAAATCCTAAATCATTAAGAAACACTCCTCAAATCAATGATTTTACATTAAAACCAGCTAAGTTTAAGTGTGTAATGGGTTCATAAGCATATATCAACTAGTGATAAAGTGAATAATTTCTCAACTATTTGTGATATTTTTCACCTTGATTTATACTATTTATGTTCTTATTTATATTGTTTACATTTATATTTTATTTATTATTAATTTAGGAAATAAATGGAGAAAAATAAGCTTAAAATTTATTTTTGATAAGTTTTTGCGTATTCAACTTTCAACACAATACAACTTTAATATTTTAGCTATAACTTGAATTACAAACCTCCGTTTTGAGCCCATAATATATTAATTCAAAGGGAATGAAAAGATTTAACTAAAATTATTTCATAACTCAAGCCCAAAAACATCAAGAAGGTGTCCAAAAATGGTGGAAGTTTGACGTGAAAATTGCCAAGAAACCTAGAAAATTTCTGCGATATTTAATTAAGGACACTTTTGTATTTTCTCCATCATACTATTTTTGTCGAGCAAATATCTCAAAAATACCAAAAAAATCAAAAATTACCGGAAAGGACAGGTTTCAAAAATATTGACCGGAAAGGACAATTTCCCCCCAAAAACGCGTCCACGTCAGCGCGTTTTTGGGGGAAAACGGCCTAAAGCGCGTCCCTGAGGGAGCGTTTTTGGCCGTGCAACGGTCAAATTTTTTTGACCGTTGGCCCCCCAACGGTCAGAAAAAAAAACTATAAATACCCCCCAAACCCTTCATTTTTTTCACACTTCAATCCTTTCTCATTTTTCTCTCAATTTTCTCTTAATTTGCTCTCAATTTTCTCTCAAGTTTCTCTCAAAGTCCTTGAAATTTACGCTCAAATTTCAAAATAGTCCTTTACTATTTACGAAAAAGCCCTTTATAATTTTTTTAATATATCTATTTTTTGGAAAATTTGAAAATTCTTTATCGGAGTACAATGGCCGGGGAATTACGTCGCCTAGACAACAAGCACATTGCCGTCGAGCAAATGAAAATGGTAAGTTTGAATGTTAATTTTTCAATATTATTAAATTTTTTTAATTATGCAATTTTAATTAATTTTGAATTTTATAATTTTTTAAACAATCTGTAGATCGGGTGTTGCAATGTTATATTCGCAACATGCCTGGTCCCCCATCGCCATTGATCGAGAATTACCTGCGGGAAGCGGGTTTTTGACACGTGGCCACGATAGGCCGGGGGTTCAAGTTGGACCCGCCTTTGATCAGCGCATTGATAAAGAGGTGGAGACCCGAGACGCACACTTTCCATCTGCCATGCGGAGAGTGTACCATCACCTTAGAAGATGTGCAGTTACAGTTGGGATTACCGGTGGACGGGTCGGTAGTCACCGGGTCCGTAACATCTCTCGATTGGATGGCCGTATGCTACGAGCTTCTAGGTGCCATTCCGGATAGAATTCAAGGAGCTCGGATCGATATGGCTTGGTTACGAGACGCATTCCCGCAGCCGAATGAAGGTTCGACCGAAGAAGAAAGAATACGGTATGCGCGGGCATACATGCTTCAGATAATTGGAGGCTATCTGATGCCGGACCTCTCTAGAAACCTCGTCCACCTGAGATGGCTCCTGAAACTTGTTGATTTCAGAGCAGCCGGTGAATTGAGTTGGGGGTCTGCCGTGCTATCGAGGTTGTACCGGGAGATGTACGGGGCGATGCTGCCGAGTAAAGCAAAAATCGGAGGTTGCCTATCACTACTGCAGTCATGGGCATAGTTTCGATTTCCATTTTTACGTCCTCGACTTGACCAGCCATATTCATTCCCACTGATAACGAGGTAAATTTAATATTATATTTTACAATTATGTCGTAGATTTATAGTATAATTGCATGCTAAAAGTTTATTTAATTAGGTGGAACCATCCGACGAGTCATGTTGGAATACCTAACTCGCTTGAGGATATATGGCTCCTATTGGAACAACGGTCGGAATCACAAATAAGTGTCGAATTTCGTTATTATAATTTAGTATTTCGTATGTAGTGTCTAGTATTATGTATATAACTAATATTTTGGTAATGTTAAGATAGTTTCAATGGACACCGTACGAGGATCCCGAAATTCGGGCAGTAATTCCGGAGGAGTTCCTCCAAAATCCGAACAGTTGGCACGTTAAGGTCCCGCTAATCACCTACGCGACCGTGGAGATGCACCAATCAAATCGGGTGCTGCGGCAATTTGGATGCCGGCAACCAATTCCCGTGCCTCCTGAGGTGCTCGATGATGGGCACAAAGTGGACTTACGGCAGCAGCACACGGATTGGCCAAGATTTTGGTCAGAACATATCGAGACGTGGGAGAACCAGTATGACTTTTTACCTAACCGGGAACCGATCATAGTTCCTGAGTTAGCGTGCCTGCCGGAGTACATGCCATGGTTTAGAATCCATGGCAAGCCGTATCTGTTGTCGGATGAAGAGAGGCAACGGCAAATTCGCGAGCGAAGGGAACGTCGGGCCCCTTTACATTCAAGGAGAAGGGGTGATGAGACGGGCCCAGCAACAGCGCCTACACAGTCACCGGGCCCATCAACAGCGCCTACACAATAACCGGGCCCATCAATTCAGCTGACAACACCGACATCACAGCATCCACAGTTTATGCCAGGTGCGTACCCTGCCCCGTATATGTATCCTCTTAACCCATATATGTTTCCTTTTCCTAGTCCCACCCCAGGTTGGAATGCATGGCCGGATTAGAGTCCGTTCCCGAAAACTCCCGTTAGCCAGCCGATCGTGAGGCCGACGTCGGGTGTGGGATTAGAGGAGGCGCCGTTGGGGAGCAGTTCTTTCTACCAGGCTCCTTCACCGTACGGGATGCAGTCACCCCCGCCGTGGTTTATGCAAACACCTCCGGGGTCATTATTTTATCAAGGTGGGTCATCATCGCAACACCCAGAACCAGACCCACTGCCGGAGGAACCCGATTCCCCGCCTGAGGTTCCACAACCCCCGCCGGAAGCTAGAAGAAGGAGGAATCCAGCGCGTAACCGCCAACCGCCCTCCTGTGGCACTGGTTCCCACCGGCATCAACATTGATTAGGATGGGCTTTTTTATTTTTTAAATTGTAATAAATTTTTTTATTTTTTGAATAAAAAAAGTTGTTTTTTATTTGTGTTTGTAATTTAATTTTAATATCTTCACTAAAATAGAAGTTGTGTATTTTTTTGTATGTAATTTAATTTGATTTTTTTTAATAAAATAAAAATTTATTTTTATTTTATATTTTTTTAATTTAGTTTTAATATATTTAATAAATAATAGTTGTTTAATTTTTTTATTGTAATTTAATTTTAATATCTTTAATAAAATAGAAATTGTTTAAGTTTTTTATTGTAATTTAATTTTAATATATGTAATAAAATAAGAAGTTGTTTTTTATTTTTATTTTATTGTAATTTAGTTTTAATATATTTTAATAAGAAGTTTTCTTTATTTTTTATTTGTTTGTAATTTAGTTGTAATATATTTAATAAATAAGAAGTTTTCTTTGATAATTTAGTTTTTTGCAATATAATTTTTTTTATATTTAATAAAATTGAGTTTAATGTTATTTCTTTTGTAATTTAATTTTTTTTAATTTAGTTTTAATATCTTTGATAAAATAGAAATGGTTTAATTTTTATTTTTTGCAATTTAATTATCTTATATTTAATAAATTTGAGTTATTGTACAAAAGTTCACCGTTTTCCTCCAAAAAAACAGAAATTACATAGCCAGCAAGAGACAAACAAGCTAAGAACATGGTCAACTAGACCGATTTGGACACGAGCGAGATGTATGGCCCGGGTTCCTACACCACCCGCACCGCCGACTTTGGTTGGTCGGTTCTCGGATATCCATATTGTTGCGTATTCTAGTCGAGGAAGGTCGACCTTTTGGTTTGCGCCTCAATTCTCTATCCGGCAACAGCTTATACGGTGCAAGCGATACCGATGGCCACTTACGTTCATCTGGGACTGGTGGGAATACGTGTCTCCACAAGTTGTACATGTTTTCTAATTTGTAGACTTCGTCGACATAGCTCATGGGGTCAAGACGAAGATTATGACAAGCCGCAAGTATATGAGCACATGGGTAACGAAGTGCATCAAATATCCCACAGTCGCATGTCCTATTTGTCAAGTGTACACGATAATGCCCGCCAACAATACCTTGGTTCGGTCTGTCAAACTCCGTGACACGAAACCATAGGCTGTCGCGGTCGTGACACACTGTGTGCATGGTGTTCGCCCGTGCCTTCCCACGGTTAATTTCTTGCAAGACCTTCGGGCTCCATACATGGCCTCCTTGCATCTGCCCTCGATAACTCGCTGCTCTCTTCGGAAATAGTGCCGCTAAACGAAAATATGTCTCCCACAAAACCGCTGTAATCGGCAGATGACGGGTTCCTTTTAGCACAGAATTTATGCATTCAGCCAGGTTTGTGGTCATATGACCATATCGTAGGCTGCCGTCATATGCTTGTGTCCACTGTTCAAAAGGAATATTGCACAGGTACTCTGCGCCTTCGGCGTTATCTGCGCGCAAACTGGCCAACATCTCGTGAAAACGGTCTTTATTGATCTCGTACCCTGCCAATATACGTTGATAGCGAATATTACATACCACTATTCAATTGCGAATAAATTGAAAATTTCAAAAGAAATTATATTAATAGATATTTCATACCCATATCGGTCACTTGCCGTTTCTGTCTTTTAGATCGGTGTTGCCCATAGTAGTTGGATGAAACATGCCTCAGGCAATATCGATGGTGTGTGCGATGCCACATGCTTCCCTGTCGTTCTATTGCCGCAAGTATTCTAGGGCCCCGATCCGATATAACGCATATGTCAGGTTGAGAGCAGACATGCCTCCTTAACCTAGATAGGAAGAAGTCCCAGTCATCAGCTGACTCCCCTGGTGTTATTGCGAACGCAATCAGAAGGATTCTCCCACAGCCATCTTGTGCCACAGCTAGCAATAGCCGATGCGTATATCTACCATACATGAAGGTACCGTCAATTTGTACCAATGGCTTGCAGTATGTAAAAGCATCTCGGCATTGCTTAAATGTCCAGAACAGACGCTTGAACACTGCGCATCCACGGAGCAGACGATCGTTGTAGTACGCCGGTTCCGTTTCAAGGTCTGTTATGCTGCCTGGGACATACGTCTCCAACACCTGACACCACTGCCACACTTCATTATATGAAGCGTCCCACCGACCGTGCAACTTTTCCAACGCCTTCTGCTTGGCTATCCAAGCCTTTCTGTAAGAGGGCGTGTACCCCATTTGGCTACGAATATTGCCAATTAAGGCCGGCACTGTAGTTTTGGGATCGGCCTTCACCGTCGAGATTATTAAATCAGCCAACATGTCTGAATCCATCCTCGGATGATCTTGTGTTACACCTGTCAACAAAGTACGTTAAATAATGCAACATTACATAATATTAGTGTTATTCGAAATTATTGAACACATAGTGGTACTGTACCGGTAAGACATGTATGTGGACCTTTGTACTTTTTCACCTCCCACATCCTTGTCCTTTTCCTCAACGACGCCATGATTTTCCATGAACATGTGCCGTCTTGCACTTCACACTTCGCCTCGTACCTATCGAGCTTTGATTTAACCATAGTGTAGTTAACCCCGTTCCTGATGCTGTATTGTTTCAATGCACCAAGAAAAGTATTCTTGTTGGAAAACTGGTTACCAACTTCTAATTGGTCCGAATCCAACGAAGAATTTGTACGGTCACGCGTCCGGTGTGGTAGTTCAGGAAACTCCAATGCATCATCTTGAGATAGATCGACATTATGCATGTGCGCTGGAGGTGAGTATGCCCTGAATAGCGGATCTTCTTCTTCTTCGTCTGAACCGCCCTCAACATCTTCAGGTACAATTGGAACGGGCTCCGGTTCAGAAAATAATCCAACTTCTGCACCGTCAGGCCCTGGCTCCCGAGGTGGATCCACATCGGATTCATCGTCCGATCCTCCATAACCTGCAACAAACGAGGGCCCCTCGCTGGTGGATGTCGTCGGTAATACATCATCCCTCCTTAAACATCTTTCGTAAAGATCCCAATCGTATGTGGATTGCCATCCATTAGAAGTTGATGACATCCCCCAATACGTATTTCTGTCATCCGACGTCGAATGACGAATATGCATGTCCCATCCACCAACCGAGTGTCGTGCAGGGGTTATGTTTTCCATACTACCACCGAACACGGGCACTTCTGTGTTTTGCCTCCCACTTACAGAGTGTCGACTTGGGGTCGTGTATTCCCCTCGAACGATACTAGATGTTGAGGTCGCAGCCAGATCACTTGGAGATGAAAATTCTACATATACCTCGATATAGGGTGAACCACTGGCAAGATGAGTCTCCACAATTGCCTCAAGGCTCTGAGGACCTTTGATGTCGAATGAGTCATATCTCACCGGATCAACCGAAGCGCAAAATCTATACTTAATAGACTGAACTTTCATTAGCGTTGTTCCGAATATTTTACGCCTAATTCTTTTGCGAAGTTCTACCAAATCGACGTTCCGATTAAAACTCAATCGCGCTGTGTTCTCCGATAAGAAAACAACACCATTTTCGGTGTCACGCACTTCACCATCGTAGTAAATAACAGCATTAATACGTTCACTCATTTTCAATTTTTTTTTCCTTTTGCTTGAATTTGCTTTCTGCCAACTGAGAATGAAATTTGGCTGATTTATAGCCTAATTTTGCCGGAAACCACTGTAGCAAAAGCGCGTCCACGTGGGAGCGCTTTTCAGTACTCCTGGTAATAGTGCACCCCGCTGGAAGCGTTTTTGGCCACTGTTTGTTCAGAAATATCTCCTCAAAATAATTTTGCCGGAGACCACTGTAGCAAAAGAGAGTCCACGTGGGAGCATTTTCGGCCACGGTTTGTACGTCTCCTCAAAATAATTGTGCCCGAGACCACTGTAGCAAAAGCGCGTCCACGTGGAAGCGTTTTCGGCCACGGTTTGTTCTGAAACGTCTCCTCAAAATTATTTTGCCTGAGACTACTGCCCAAAAACTTATTTCATTTTTCAAATTGCAAGTGAACGGGAAAGTATCCCCAAAAACGCGTCCACGTCAGCGCGTTTTTGGGGGAAACGGCCAAAAGCGCTCCCTCAGGGACGCGCTTTAGGCCGCTTTCCCCCAAAAACGCGCTGACGTGGACGCGTTTTTGGGGGAAATTGTCCTTTCCGGTCAATATTTTTGAAACCTGTCCTTTCCGGTAATTTTTGATTTTTTTGGTATTTTTGGGATATTTGCCCATTTTTGTCCTACAAATAGACATTATTAGGTTAAAGAATGAGGGACTAAGACATAACCATATTTATTTTATTTTATTCTTGCATTTTATTTTATTTTTATGGGTTTCTAAACTTCTTTTCTAGTCAAAGTAAATTTCGAAATTTGATTTTATAAAGTTTTTGAGATTTAATTATTCATCTTTTATTTATTCTTTAATATTTGCATGTCTTTTGCTTGAATTAAAATTGTTCTTGTTAAATATTCTATCAGCATTTATAGCTTAGAATGATTACATTGTCAGTTAGAAATTTAATCAATTGATTGATTCTAAAATTTATGACAAACTGCGTAATTGTTTATGCAGTGTGGGCATACGAATTAACTTAAATAAATTATGATTGCGTGTTTGTTTGTTAGAATTGAGTATATTTTGTTTTACTGCTATTGATAGATTAAACCTTAAGCGATCGTTATAGGATTGTTTGTCAATAAAGGAAATAAGTAATGGCAATTGTCTTAATTATCGAGAAGGTAAGAAAATATTAGGTTGTTAGTTGATCGCCGACAATCACAATCAATATATTATAGAACATTGAAAATTATATTTTACATCAATGATCAAACCCTTGAATCAAACGGAGATTTTGCTTTGACTAGAGTTTCATCATATTGATTTTCTCTAAACTTTTAATTATCACTTCCTTTACTACGTTTTAAATTTAGTTTTCTTCGAAACTTAGCTTTAATTTTAAGTTTTTTCTTTTTTTTTTTAAAATACCTCCTTTATTTATTTTAATTAATGGAATAAAATTACTCCCGATCTTTGTAGATTCAACCCTTCTCACCATTAATTACAAATTTCTATTTATTTATTTGAGTAGGCTTTATTTTTGTAGGTTCCAACGGCCTATCAAAATTTGACAACGTTGCCGAGGATTGATGTCAATAATTTTATTTTAATTTTTTTTAATTTTTATATTAGTTTTTGTTTATCTTTATGCCCCGATCTTCTCATATAGGTGACCTCGTGTACAATCCGAAGATTGAAAGAAGTGCAAGAAAATTAAGAAGAGAAACTAGAATGAACCGAAACCCATTGTTTGCTGCAATTGAATCAGATAGCAACAGCTAGTCGTCATCTAGAAAAATCAAGATCAGTGAAATAAAAGGAGTTATGATTGATACTGGAACTTTATGAGAGTTAGCTGCACGAGAACTGAATCATCAATCATTTTACATTCAGCATCTTTTTGAACTGAAATATGGTTTAATTCCTACCTTTCATGGTTTTCAAACAAAGATCCTCAAGCACCTAAAGAAGTTCCATGTCATGTGCTCTACTATGAAACAGGCGTTACATTGAAAGCTTTTTCGTTTTCATTAGAAAAGATTGACTCCAATATACCAAACTTTTCTTAAGTCGAGCAAGGGTTTTCAAGCTTTTGCCGGCTACCAACTCTTGGACATATTGTATATAGTCAGTTTTAGCTACATTGAAACTAGGAAAGCAATACTAAAAATGGCAAATCCAAGTTAAATGCATCTAACCCTTCAAATAGATATTCAATTTTTAAAAAATTACTACCGAATTTAATTTTTAAATTGTAATATTTATTAGAGAAGTGGGCATTTTTATTGCAAATATATATATAAAGAGTATTATTTGGTGAAATATTTTAATTTCACAAGTTGAAATTAAAAAAGTCATTATATACCGTATTTATTTTTATTTTTAAAATACTAATTAAAAGTAAATAATAGTTTTTTAATTTTATTTATGAAATTTTATATAACTATTATTCTTTTAAAAAAGTTTTCAGCTATGAAATTAATTTCATTTTTGATAATTATAATATTATGATAGTGATTGGACGGTGGATCTTGGCTTTGTCTGATTATGTCAAAACAAAGAAGGTTGTGGCTTTTGCACATTCCATTTGGAATTGGATGAATGAATGTAGTCAGTGCAGTGCATGACCAAATTGTGATGAAAAAGAAAAAGAATTGCTTATCCGTATTGCACACATGGAGTAATCAAATTGGGCCACATTTTACATAACATAATCCAAGCTTTTTCAATTTCCATATGCAAACAATTTTAATTTCCTTTCTAAATTTCAATCTTATTCATTGTTATGTAATTATACAGAAAATGACAAAATTAGGTAAAACTAACACATATTTATGGGTGTCAACTTACCTCATTAATTGATGATGAATGATTTTTATATGGTAAGTGTTGAGGTATTCCCCTTAAATATTTTACATTTTTTTATGGATACGGATTTAGCTTGATGTAACAAGAATTTAATATTTATAGGAATTGAGTTTAGGTCTTTTATAACACATTGAATTAGCCACTTGTGAATTTCAAGATCGTGCTATTTTTAAGTTGTTGATCCATTTCCCCTTTCTTATAAGTTCCACATTTTATTAAATCGAAATAAATTTAAAAAATTATCCCAAAATTCTCTCAAACATCTACGAACCTTTAGTCATTCAAAATATGTTTCAAATTTCTACAAGTCACTTTTATCATGTTAGTGTTTTTTTAGTCATAATTCATGAATTAGTGTTATTAAAGTTGTGATTTGTTTTTTTGTCCATTATTATTGTGTTTAACAATTGTTGACAATAAATTTATAAGTGTTTTTAGCCAATGTTGTATTCATATTGTTGTCACAATTATTGAATATGTTCTACACGTGGTATAAGATATGATTGGAGACCTACAAGTGCTTAGTTGCACATGGAAGAACCTAGACCTAGATACTCATGGCCTCAGCTTTTGCCAACAATGCCAAGGATTTATTAACATATTTAAAGCTTTTTTAAACTATCAGTATTGTTTCAATTTACCCAAAAATAATATTAGGAAATAAAAACATGACACGTAGCGTGTTCTATGATATATTGTACACCTTTTTTATACAATGAAACAAAATTAATAATTTAAGTATCACTATTTGAAAGCTTTAAGTATCAATATGAGAATGGTTAAAATATATTATGATCTTACTTTTAGTTTTAAAATTTTACACCCTCTACTTTTTGGATTTAAAAATTTAGATCCAATTGTTACCATGGTTAAAATTCTTCTATTAAATTCAGTGATATGACATTTTAAAATTTTAAAAAATCACTTTGCAATTATGTAACAATAAAAATAATATTGAAAATGTTTATATGGATTTTTTTTTTCTCTTTAAAACATTCATTCGAATTCATTATAATAAAATAATTTTTTGTTGAAATATTGTTCCTAAGAAAAATTAACATTAACAATTTTATTGAAACAGTTAACAATATTAAATATTTAGACTAACTATTTTATTGAAATAGTTAATAATATTAAATATTTAGACTAACTAATGACATTATAATAGTAGAAAGATCAAATTATATAAAAAATAATGTATATAGATTAAATATCAAGTTTCAACATAACATATGGCTAAAACTGAAGTTTGATTATTGTCTTATAATGTCAAAAAAAAAAATGTAGCAAGGCAAACCTAAAAGAAATAGAAAGCTACATATCCGTTTCTAAGACCCTTATGACATTCAAATATATAATCAGATAATATTTTAATAAATTAATTAATAATATTAACTATTTGGACTAATTAATAACAATATAAAATACAAGAATTGAATTACATTAGAAATTAAAGTGTATCAGTAAATTGAAATGTAATCATTTTGGTAAAATGGAAAAAAGAGAGAAAGGAAGCATAATTTGAGTGTGCCAAAGAAACAATATAAGAAAAATAGGGATGAAATTATATAAATTCAAATATAAATATTAAATCTTAATTATAAGCATAAAATGATATTTAACAATTTCATTTAACAAAAAACTCCACAATGTGAAGAAGGAAGGTAGATATATGTTTAGTTACGTGCAACATTTGAGAATAGCATTGCTAGGTATAGCTAGAGATACTAAGGCTAACAAATTAAATATTATCCGGGTTTGATTCATTGGAATAAAACATAATTGTAATGAAATAATCATTTTAGGGCCGTAATAAAATTGAATAGGTATAATAATAGTTTGTTTGAATGAAATGGAATGAGTATTATAATAATATTCATGCGTTTAGTTGGAAGGAATAAATATGTAATAAAAAAAATACTCAGAATGACGAATATGTCTTTTAATAAATTAAACTATTTGGTTTGTTAGATAAATAATATTGAGGAATAGATAAAGAATAAATATAAAATGACATTATTACTCTTAAACTAGATAAATATTATTTATTTTATTAATACATATTTTGTATATCTAAATTAATTAGATTTAATAATATACTAAGAATATTATGATAAAAAATAATATCAAGAGATGTTTTTATAAATTATACTTGAAACATTATTTTGTTCAAAATTTCGTTTGGGTATTTATGATATACGCACTGAATGAAAAATATACATGTATTTATATTTTAAAAAATTATTTTTCAACCACCGATGGCATCGGCGTCCACTATTTCACCTGCTCCAAATGCCTTTAGTTTAAGCTTTTTTTTCATCTTCTAGTTTTCCCCTTTTATTTATCTGTTATTTGAAAGAAAAATGAAAGAAGAAAGTTTCTCTCTCTCCAAATCACGTTTTACAGTTCTATTATCGAGAAATGAGTTTTAATTTTAGTTTTTTTAATTATCTTCTGTAAATTAATTAAAAGTTGAGATTGTTGAGAAATGAGTTTTTATTCTTTCTTCTTATATTCTAGAAATTGATGGAGAGCAAAAGAAAATAATGAGTAAGATTAAAGTAAAACCAAGATGGGAACAGAAATAGATTGTACAATTTATTTTAGAAGTTTATGAAAATTGAATGAAAGAGAAAGAAAATGATTGAGAGTGAGTTTCAAAAAAAGAAAAAAAAAGTTTACTGGGTAAAATTGATTAAAACAAAAGAAAAAAGTATTGCGTGTTAGTGTTGAATAGGCTATTTTTAGTCTCTTCCACCGAACGTTGAGAAATAAAGAGAGAATGAAATTCCACTAAATAACTCATTTAATAAAATCAAAGGATTGAATTATTGTTCACCACTGGAGTGGTGATACTCCACAAATCCTAATACTCCCATAATTTACTTGCAAACCCATTTGACAGAAACAGAAAAATAGTAATTAAATAATAACAGTTGGGAAGATATTATTAGTGGGCTAATCAATTATAATCATAAATCATTGCCCACTTTGGTCATCTATTGGAAAGCGATGCTCATTGCGCTCTACTCAACACCTTAAGAACAGCTACACTATTAATTTAACCAAATGCACCCACTACGTGGCTTCTTTACTCTTTTTTTTTTTATTATATTAAACCAAATTTGATTGACTTTTATATATACCATCAAACAACATTTTTAGTTTATCTTTTATTTTTTTTTGTCGAAATACGAGGAATATTTGATAGTTTAATCTTTTTAAGTGATAATGGTTATGATAGTGTTTTAATTGAGACTGATAATTTTGAGGCAATAAAAATTATTTAGGAGAGGACAACAAATGATTTTAATTTTATTTTAATTGGCGGAATCCATCAGTTGTTGATACGATTTAAACAATAGCACGTTCGACATATCTTCAGAAAAGACAATCAAGATGTTGATAAACTAGTTAAATTAACTCATCACGGATCTTATGATTTATACTTATATGAGGCCTCTCCGGTAGGGAATTATTTAAGTTTTGTAATTAGTTTAAGTAATTTATTTAATTTTAGTATCTGATTCAACATTTCAGTTTCATTTGCTATAGTGACGTGGATTGAATCCAATTTGTTGACGAGAAACTATTTAAACTATGTGAGGAAAGAAAATGAAAGTTATTTTAATAATTAAGAATTAAATATCTAAATAATTAGGAATTTGTAGGTAATTTGATTACTCTAACAAGTTTAGATATGCAAATGTAGCTTCTCTTCGCTTTTTTTGTTTTTCATATTTTGCATCACAATCATTAAATATCAATTTTGATTCTTATATTAATTAATATTTTAAATTAAAATTTTGATGTTAATTTTTCTTAAAAACAATATTTCAACAAAAATATTATTTTATCATAGTGAATTCAATTAGTTTTTTAAAGTCCGCTAGACATTTTTAACATTATTTTTTATTATATTATTATTAAGTGATTTTTAAATTTTAAAATATTACATTAGTAAATTTAATAAAATAATTTTAATAATGATAACAACTTAACCTAAATTTTTGTTATTATTGATTTTATTTCAACATATGCTCAACATTAAAAGCTCTCTTTTAGACCTGGCGACTCAATCCAACATTAAAGCTCGCATTGCAGCTTCTGTAGCCTTCCCTTTGATTTTCCCAGACTAGTTGTAATAAGAGAGCGCATCTCTTACTTTTTGTTCTTAGGGGCAGGCGCCCCAAATGAAAACATTAACGTTTTAGTCCCTCATAAATAATAAATTTATATATAGTAAATTTACATTTTAGGCCTAAAAATGAAAAAGTAAAATCATTTGAGTCTTTTCCAAAAATAATAAAATTATAAGTTAATAAATAATGAAAATATATTTTGATATCTCAAAAAATTATAATTTATTTCCAATCCCTAAATTTTTTTGATTCACTCCTAAATATTTAATGATTTATCAAATACACCTAACTAAATAATCAGAATAACCTAAATTTTATCATGAGCAATGTAAAATTACCATCTTTAAATAATCTTTGGAATCTAAATAAAAATTATTATTTAAAAATAATAAATACTAATATAAATTTTTTAAAAAATAATTTATAACTATCATTCAGGAATTAGATGAAATTTAAGATTAAAATTGCTAACATGATTTGATTGGAGAGAAATATGGTGGGACAAAAAATAAAATAATCCTGGTCAGAGATGACGCGTCTGGACCCAAACGTTGGTAATGATTTAAGGGTAAATGAGCGGATAAACTTTAATATTTGGGACCCATCTGTCCCACTAAATTTTGCTGTTCAGATTTGAAGTTGACGTGGCGAAGAGGAGCACGTAACGCCATCATACTTCTCCGCCCATCTTTCCTGTCCGGTAACTATGTACTTCTTTCTGAGTTATCATTATTTTTAGAATTTAATTTTTTAATTTTGAAATTTTAGTTTAACGATTACCATTTTTAAAATTATTTTTATTAAATTTATTTTCATTTCAATCTCATTTTTTAGTTATATTTCTATTATTTTTTTATTTTAAAATATAACATCAATTAATTTAATAATATTGATAATGAGACTTATATTTTAAAATATGAAAAAATATAGAGAATAAATTCTAAATTTTTAAAGCGTACAATGACTTATGATATATTTTAACTTTAAAATTTAATTGAATTTCATATAAATCATTATATATATTTTTTATTTTTACCTAGATATCTATTTTTATTTATAATTCTCAATTCTTAAATTAAAGGAAAAAAAAAGTGTTTAAGCACATTAAATTCACATTGTCTTTTTTGTTGTAATAGTTACGGTGCGAATGGAATTAAGGCTCAACTGATAAAAGTTATAAATTTTAATTGTAAGTTAAATTTTGAAAAAAAATAAAAATATAAACTAAACACCGTGTTAAGACTCGAGTGCCATGAGAATGAAAAATATCAAGAACAAGTTAAACACAAAACATAATATTCACAATATTCACAATAATCACACTGACAATAACAACTTTTAAATAAAAATACTAAAATTCTAATCAATATTCAAGTAAATCAAGATTATAAAGACAATAATCCTAATTTCTTAGGGTAGCATTAGGATTTTGAATTTAGATCTCAAAAATGGTGTAAATTGTGTAATAAAATAGTTAAAAGGGTAACATTCATGATAATTTCTCAAATTTATAGATTTGTCAGATGCTTATATAGTAATGATTTAAAATTTTTAAAATATTTTTAGATTTGAAAAGTTCATATTTTTATATTTTTTAAATACATATTAGATTGGTTCTCAACTAATTTGTTAATAAAATATGCATTTTGTTCTTATCATTTATAAAATAAATAAAATCTAAATTCAAGATCTTAAGCAAAATTTTAAGGATTTATATTAATATATCTTAAAAAGTATACTCAATTAAAATGTTAATTATTTCATTCAATC
This sequence comes from Gossypium australe, assembly GCA_005393395.2. Classification (NCBI taxonomy): domain Eukaryota; kingdom Viridiplantae; phylum Streptophyta; class Magnoliopsida; order Malvales; family Malvaceae; genus Gossypium; species Gossypium australe. The sequence goes on from CM016614.1 coordinate 50,859,612, forward strand.
ATTAAAAATTTAATATTGCATAAAAATCCTAATCTTAACACTAAAAAGGCGCATGAAAAGGAAAAAAAAAAGAATTTACTAAATTAAAGAGACACTTAAAGATTGATCATCATCTTGTAAAAGTTTTGGAAAGAATGTGAGGAAAATAAGAAAAAAAAAAAGGTCTATTGAATTCTAGTGAGCATAAATAAATTTTTAATATAAAATTATTTTTTGGTTAAAAAGTAAGTTTATATTCTTTTTATTTTTTTTAGAAATTGTATTCATTTATTTTTTGAATTTTAAAATATAAATTCAATTATTAATATTATTAAAATCTAAATTTATGTATATTAAAAAAATATTTTAAAATGTCATATCAATAAATTTTAAAAAATAATTTTAATAAAGTTGTAATTGAATATGAATTTTTATATCTAAAAATACATTAAACTAAATTTTAAATGTACAAAAATAAGAAAAATTAGAGCATATTTTATTTTATTTTTTAAAAATATTTAAAATCGATTCACGTGAGCTAATTAGATTCGTGACCGGTAACTCCTCTTAGGTAATGATTAATTTAGTTTGGCATGCATGTATTTATATTCACAATTAATGTAAAATATTTGTATTTTTTTTTTATCCATCTAAAGTATATATATTTTTGACATATTCAAGAGGTGATGTCAAAGGCTAATGCCATTGCCAATTGTACGGCTCTGCTTGAAACATGTAATATCAATCTGAGGGAAAAAGTAGAGTCGAAGATGAACCAAGTTTGAATGTACATAAAATATTCTAATTAGATATATGACTTATTTTAGTTAATATTCTCTTGATTGGGTGCACATTAAATGGCTAATTCCGAAAGAGATTTTTTTTTCTTCTTTTAATATAAAAAATATTCTAATCACTTAATTTTTTTTAACTAAATCATTATTTCGATAGCAGTTTCAAGTTGATTGTTAATCGCCTTTTTTTAATGATTTTTTATTATTTTATTTTATTTTTAATTTCAGTCCATATTATAATGATTTTGTTAATAGCGTGGTTTCATTTTATCAATAGTTTCGTAATTATTGTTTTGTTCAATCTAGTTTATTTAAAAGTATATGTGGTTTTATTTTTACTTTTAATTTTTAGTCATGTTTTGACGTATATATGAGATTTGACTATATAAGGTTGTTGCTAGATCTATTAGGAATTGTTCTCGATATAATGAGTAGGAGAATATGTCTCTGAGATTTAGCCTTTTTTGCTTCACTAGTATAGTGGGTCTTTTGGGGCTTTTGGTAGTTTTTATTAGTTGATCAATATTCATCGTCAGGATGATTTGATGATGGCAAGGTTAGGATGTAATTTTTAACGACTTGATCAAATTGATGCATGTCTGGGTTATTTCTAAATTATTCCAATGTTTCAATTACTGTCAATTTGACCTACTCTTTTTTTTTTAAAAAAATTATTTTATAGACATAACATTTATGCATTAATTTGTTGTAATTTTATTTATTGTTTGTACTATATATAATACCTTTATGATATCTACTCATAATAATTTTTAAAAAAAAATTATACAATTAACGATGAAAGGGAAATGCTTATCTGTACCTCCCCCTTTGGAACGAGCTTATCTGTCCCTTTGGTCATGCATTTACCAAGAAAATCAGATTCTATAAATCACTGAAATCACATTGTTTTGATAATTAGGAATATAACTTAGGTAAATAATGTTAAAGAATATCTTTAGCAGTTTATTATTTTTAAGTTATCAAGGATTTGAAATATATTAATAAAATCATTTTAAATATATGTTAAAGGTTAGATTATATAAGATTCCGAACTGATTTCACTTTGAATGTTTAGTATGATATCTACTAAAACATTTTATTTTATTATATATTACTTAATCCAATCTAGTAAAATTTAGTTAAAAAAGTTGACGAGTCCTATTTTATAATTTTATTTTGATTTGAATTTTTTTAATTGAGTCGAGTAAAATGAAATTCAAAGTTTAGTTGAATCGAGTGAATTTTTTAATGAAAATTTGGATTTTTTATAAATATTTTGATTTTTTTTCTATTTTTTTTGTTGAGAGAGATCGATTTGCTCATTTTTATAATTAGCAGGGACCAAAGAAGTATTTACACCAATATGTTATTCAAATTATTCGAGTTATTTGAATTATAAAATTCAACTTGACTCGAACTCAAAAAACCGACTTACTTATTCGAATTGACTAAAAAAACTAAATAACTCGATTCAATGAACTCAAATTTTAATTTTTTCGAGTCGAATCGAGTTTTGCTCACTCCTACTATTACTCATATGTAATATCTCTTTTGAGTTTATTATGTAGTAGACTCTTTCAACTATATTATATTAAAAAATTAAAAAATAAAACATTATTATAATTTTATTAAGCGAGTTGATATCACTTAATTTTGTAAAATCAAAGTAAACCAAGTCTTTTTTAATAATAGCACATATTATAAAAGTATGATAATTTTACTTTGATTTAAATGTAAAGTAATTTATTAGCTTGCATTGATGATTTTGTAGATTTTTAGAAATTATGCGTTGAAGTGAACTTAAGAGCATATTACACCTTCTTAAGTGAATATAATTAGTTAGAGATTGTTATACCCCTCTTATAAGGATACTCGGCAAGAAAACAAGTGCCCGAAGAAGGTCCTCATGGATAACGGTCACCTGCCAAAAACACTTCAAGGCTATCCTCTTTATTGAATTGTATACAATTATCTATCTGTGAACTTTATTTGAGTCAACTAAGTGGCCACTTGCTTGTTCTTCAAGAGGAATCACTAAAGGACTACCAAGCTATAACAATCTTGTACAACCTCAACAAGGAAAATGTCAAAAAAGGACCATACAGTATTATGTTTGACGACAACAAACATATAACAGACCTACCACATAGCTTATGACATGAACAACCTATCGTCAGTATTGTTTGTGATATGACACTACCAAATAAGGGGACCTCCTCCTATATATACCCAACACATGAAGCGCCAAATGATCCTTCTTCTTCCCATGCACTTAGGCCTGACCCTAAGGGTTGTCTGGGGAAGCGGTCGCCTAAGGCCCAAAGCAGAAAGCGGTCCAAAATATTATTTTCCAGTTTTTAAGGGCCCAAAATATTGAAAGTTTAATTGATTTTTTCGAATGAAACTTTGCTTGCTTCTAATCTTATTAATCACATTTTATTATGTATTTTTTTTATATTTACATTTAACAACAAATTTTGATTAATGAATTATATAAATGGATTAGAAAAAGGGTTGAAAATTCCATCCATAAATGTATTAATGAAAATTAGAAAAAAATATTATTAAAAATTAAAATTTAAAAATTTTAAACTATAGAAATTATAACTTGGATTGGACCTAGGCAGTTAATGTTGTCCTTGTGTGAGTACAATTAGGTGTTTGGGAGGTTTAGGATAGATGAGAAAATGTATAAAAATGATTATCGTAATTTACTAATGTTATAAGTTGAAAGTAGAATTTTATAAGGATCAAAGACACTTACATTATTAGGTTTGGTGTAAAATATATTCCCTTTATAGTTTAAAAAATATTCACTTATCCTCTTAAAAAAAATCACATAGAATCCCTTCAAATCTATTTACTTAGTAATTTTAAATATCATTATTTCCATTTATCATGTATTTTCTATTTATTTTATTCGTTTTCTTCCATTTTTATTACAAATAATGAAAATTTTAATTACTTTAAAATTATATTAAAGTAATTTATAAAATTCAATACTTTAAACTTATATTTATTTCAATTTTTTATTAAAATTTATTAAATAAGATTAATTACCATTACTTATAATGTTTTAATGTAAAAGGAATGACTTAATTGTAGTATTTAAAAAAATAAATAAATAAAGCTCTTTTAAACATTTTTTTTTGGTGAAAAAAATACAAGTAAAGACTCAGACCTTTAAAGGAGGATCTTCAAACAGTCTTAAGCCTAGACTCCTAGTACGTACGGACGTAGCCAGACAGTTGGCGATGAAGTTTTCTTCTTTGGGGACATATTGGATTTTCCATTGCTCCATTTTCCTCAAGATAAAATGGGTTTTCCTAACTAGGGTAGAGTTAAAACTCCCCGAAGGATCCTCCAAGATAGCATTAATAGCATCAGTACTATCGGTTTGAATTAAAATTTTCCAAAACGTCTATCCAGAATAAGGTTCAGCCCATCAAGAATCCCCCAAAGCTCAGCCTCCAAAACAGTGCAATTGCCCAAATATTAGCGAACCCAATGGTCCTGTAACACCCCCAACCCGTATCCGTCGCCGAAATAGGGTTACGAGGCATTACCAAAGAGTACAGAACACTTACAGATAATTTGAAATCATTATCTTTACACAAATAGTACACTTGAGTGTACAATTCTATAATTATGAATAAACACATTTATCAAACATATTCCATGTTTTTATATATCACAATCTCATATTTCCACATGCATTTACTTTCCGCATTATGAACTCAAATAACATATACAAGATATACCAATGTATTTCAAGTACGGTTTCATAATATTTCACTTCAAATTTTGGATTATTTCATATTAGAACTTTTCTCATTAACTCATTTGGAATACCAATTCATACGGATAATACATTCAAGGGTGTACAAATATATAATCACAAATGAACTCATTCATTAACCAAGTTCTATATTCATGTCTCATCAACTCGTATTTCCTTATATCACATAATATATACCATGATTGATGAGTTCATCAATACCATGATTTCCATTTCCTTGTTAATTTTCCATGTTTATCCCGTTGAATTACTCGGAATTTCGATGGATTTTCAGAGGTACACTTTAGTGTACAAATCCGGGTCCGTCAATTCATGTTCATGTGCGCACATTTCCATTTCAGATAGCACACTCCCGCGAATCTCATCCTTACAGCGGGATTACCAGTCCAAGGCTAAATCCCCTGCAACGACAATTACTCTAATGAGCTTGGATCTGAATTACCTGTCCAGGCTAAATTCAGACCCTAATTCGGATTACTCGTCTGGGCTAAATCCATTTTCCACATATTCTTTGGGAGGGCTATATCAGGATAGGATCACCCGTCAGGGCTAGATCCTTTTTACCGTCAATTCCTTTTCAGAGATCTATCAAATTTTCCTTTCATTCAACCGAGATTTCTTCCCCTTTTTACCAAATATATCAATGTTTCATCAATTTTCATACAATGAACATTCAAATTATATTCACATCAATAACATACATTTCAAGTATTTAAGAATATAATTCAAGTTACACGAACTTACAATTCGATTTTTATACCATAACCATAATCTTAGTTTCATAGTAAATATTTGAAATAAAACATTACATCATTTCTAATTCAACGTTTATCGATTATAATCAGGCATGTGTTCAATTTATACATAAGTCATTCATATATTTTTCTCCTCCTCCTCTCCATTCCACATCCTTAGTATAAACAACACACTTGTAAGTAACATTATCTATAATTTTCACTATTTACTTATGTGAATATTCAAGCTGTCCATCCGTGTTATAGTCACTAAATTATTTTTATCTTGAGCTACAGAACTCCAAATTAAGATCCGTTAATTTTATTTGAAACTAGACTCATATATATTTTTACTATAATTTTTCTAGAATTTTTGGTGTGGCCAATTAGTATAGTTTATTAGTTAAGTTTTCCCTTGTTACACAGTCTGACAGCTCTGACCTCTCTTCACTAAAAATTAATTATCTCATAGTACGATTTTCATATAGTGTTTTTGATTATTTCTAATGAAAATAGGCTCACTAAAGAATACAAACCTATAAATTTTAACTCATAATTCTTTTTGTAAAATTGTTAGTGAATTTCTAAAGTAAGAATAGGGGATCACGAAGTTATTCTAAACCAGTCTTACAAAAATTTAAATATCTCAATATGTAGACTTCCTTTGCTTGCTCTGTTTCTTTTATATGAAAACAGACTCAACAAGCTTTAATTTTATATCTCATTCAACTTCTAATTCAATTTATATCATTATTGGTGATTTTTCAAAGTTAGACAACTGCTGCTGTCCAAAACTGCTTTAGTGCAATGTGTTGATTTCTATTTTGTCCCAAATTCCACAATTCATATAATTCAGTCCTTGCTCAATTAACCCCTAAATTGAGATAATTTTCTCATTTAATACTTTTCTCTATCATTTTAAACTACTTCATAACCTTTGAAAATCAGAACTTTAGTATTAGACCTTAATTCCAAACTCTTTCACAATTAGGTCCTAAAACCAATTTCCATCAATTTTACTTGATAAAATCATCATATATAAAAATTAAAGCTTCAATTATATGTTTATTCATCATATGCTTTCAGCACTAATCCATAGAAACTTTAAAAAATTAGCCATAGAATCAAAAACTAATGACATTGTAAGTTGGACCCAATTGTAAAAGTCCAAAAACATAGAAATTTCAAGGAGAAAGTAGGAATTAAACTTACATGAAGCTAGAGTATGAAAACCAGCTTGAACCCTCTTCCATGGCTATTTTTCAGCTGATGAAAATGAAGAGAAATGAAGAGAATTCTAGATATTCCAATTTGGTCCCATTTTTATTTAGCTAATTTTGACAATTTTCCAATTTTGCCCTTATTTCACCCATTTCCTATTTTTCTCAGCTATTGCCACCCAAAATATCTCCTTTGGGCTTATTTGCACTTTAAGTCCTTTTTTATTTGATAATTAAGCTATTTAATCCTTCTAGCAACTTTTACACATTTTTCAATTTAGTCCTTTTTATTTAATTAACCACCCAAACGTCAAAATTTTCTAACGAAATTTTAATACTAACTTATTAACATTTCGTAAATATTCATAAAAATATTTATGACTCGGTTTATAACACCGAGATCTCGATACCTCTTTTTCTCGATTTCTTGACCATATAAATCTTTATAAAACACAATTTACTATTTCAAAAATATTTTAAAAGCTACATTTGGCTCGTAAATATTAAATAATATAGTCTACAAGTTCATTTGTCAGATTTGGTGGTCTCGAACCACTATTTTTGACATCACTAAAATTTGGGCTATTACAGGTCCACTCCCCATTATGGTCTCTCATACATCCACCGTCCGCAGCGAAACCATCATCAATCCTCACCGAGCTATCAGTGTTCAAACACACCCAACTGTTAGGTAAAGGCTAATTGTGGAGATGACTTCGAGCATTAAGAGATGAGTTCCTTGAAGTGGAGAATACTGTTTTGCCCAACTGTATGAGATTTTGATAATCTCATCGACTCTCCAAGTGATGCGTTGAAAAATGAACAGGTTTCGATTTTTCCAGATTCGCCACATAGTAACCCCAAAGAGACATGGCCAATCGATCCCATCCAGAGGAGAAAAATGACCCTGAAAATTGAGCTTTATCCAATCAAACAGAGATCTATTATAGAAAACAGAAAGATTTTGCTGCGGAATAAACTTGTCCAAATACTTCTGCCAACACTGCAATCTCTGAGAATATGCAAAACATCTTCATGTTCATGCCCACAAATGCTACAAGCACTGCTACTCCTAAAGCCGCGTCTAGCCCTCTCGACGTTTGTTAAGAGACGTTGCTTAAGAGCCAACCAGATGAAAAAAACGAATCTGATGGGGCCACAAAATTTCTATGAAATGTCCCAGAGTCGATCTTTTGAGTTGAAAGTGCCTTCACGAACCTTCTCATAGGCGCTTTTGAGAGAGAAAGAGCCCCTTGAGGAAGCTCCCCAGATAATTCGGTCAGGACCTGTCGAGGGATGAGGTGGTGGAATGCCTACTATTTTGTTGATAATCTCTTCAGGAACCCAAGGCCTAAAAAGATCCAACTTTCAGGAGCCATCACCTGCAACCATATTATTAAGGGAACAATCTAGAAAATGGTTAGCAGAATAAGGGATAAACTTAAATAAAGGGTCGCAATTGGGAATCTAGGAGTCTTGCTAGTACTTGATGCTCTTTTCATCTCCGATTGACCAGATTAGGTTGTCACGAATGAGGGGCCATACCTTAGAAACGAATCTCCAAATAAAGGAACACCGTCTCCTTGAAAGGTCATCTGGTAAACCGCTAGGGACTTTGTATTTAGAACGGAGTACCTGAATCCAGAGGACATTAGTATTGGAAATGATGTTAAAACCAACCTTCATCATGAAAGAGGTGTTGTGGTCCTTCAGCCATCTGAATCCAAGACCTTTATAGGACTTAGGTTGGCACACCGAATCCCAACTGACCAAGGCTGTCTTTAAGCTACCATTATGAACTCCCCAGACAAATTTCCGAACTATGCGCTCTATCTCATCGCAGACACCTTTGGGAACCATTATTGTCTGCATAAAATAATTGGGAATTGAGAGAAAGACAGATTGTGCTAAAGTGACCCTTTCAACTAAAGAAAGCTAACTAGCTTCCCAGCTGGACAATTTTTATTGCGTACCCTTTCCACCACAAAACTCAAAGTGCTGTTGGTGACTTTGTCATGAAGAAGTGGAACTCCCAGGTAATAGCCCAAATTAGTAACTTTTTGAAAGCCAAAAAAATCAATTATACGCTTCCCCAAGATATCATCCACACCTTTCGAGAAAAAACTATTAGTCTTCCGTGAATTAATCAGATGACCCGAATAATTGCAAAACTCATTTAAAATATTTTTAATGACTCTAGCTTGATTTTTATCGGCATGTCCAAAGAGAATCAAGTCATCAGCAAAGAAAAAATGAGAAAACGGAGGGCCACCACAAGACAAATTAATAGGAGTCCAATTGCCAGTATCAATAGCGTTACGGATACTATGTCCTAACCACTCCATGCACAGAATAAACAGATAAGGAGATAAAGGAAATCCCTGGCGGACACCCCTAGCTGGTCTAAATTTCTATGTTGGGACGCCATTCCACAAGACCTGCATAGTAGAACTAGAAATCGCAGACATAATAACATTGCATAAAAAAACAGGAATACCTGCAGCTTGGAGTGACGCATCAATGAAATCCCATCGAACTCGATCAAAGGCCTTCTCCAGATCAATTTTGATGGCCATCCACTTTCTGTTTTTCTGCTTACCTCTCATGGAGTGAATAACCTCCTAAGCAATGATGATGTTACCAGTGATATTCCGCCCTACGACAAAATCAACTTGCTTGGGAGCTAGAAGCCTCGGAAAGACCACTTTAAAATAATTGGCAATGATCTTCATGACAAGTTTATAGAGAATAGAACATAAGCTGATAGGCTGAAACTGAGAGAATTCCTCAAAATTATGAGTTTTAGGGATAAGTACAATAAGAGCATTGTTTAGTTCTGAATCAATGCTTTTCCATTCAAAGGCCTTCTTAACCCAAGTGTAGACCGAAACACCAACATGATCCCACTGGCTCTGATAAAACAAGGCATGAAAACTGTCACTACCTGGAGTCTTCAAGGGTGCCTTACCTGTTTGTTGAGAATATTAAAGTCTTTGTCTTTAAGACAGGGGAAAACAACATATGGGAAATCCCTCCTAAGCCCAGGATGCTTTCTATATAGATTAAAATAAAAATTAACTGCTTCAAGTTTTAGATGATCATCATCCATAATCCACTCACCCAAGCTATTCTTCAAGGCAGTAATTCTATTCTCTTTACGTCTTCTCAACGTGTGAGAGTAGAAGAATTTGGTATTCCGGTCCCCCAAAACCAACCAATCACAACGCGCTTTTTGACGCCAAATGAGTTTTTCATGATAGAGCACATTCTCCAATTCCTCTCCCACTCCCATCTCGACTGGTTCAAGAAACTCTGAGTTAGATCTATCACGTTCAATCTTGATATGTTTCAGTTTATGAGACAAAAGCTTTTTACGAGTAAGAATATGACCATAAACCTCTTTGTTCTAAATCTTGACACGATCAGTGAACTTAGAATGCAGGGAAGACATGCTTCCAGAAATCCCCCAATTTTCTTTAACAAAATCAGAAAATGAAGGATGCTCAGTCCAACCGGCTAAAAGTCTAAACAGACGCCCTCTTGAAGTATGAACCTCAGATAAAAGAGAATGTAAGAGGCTTGTGGTCAGATTTAAGCCGAGGTAAATGAGTCACCATTGAGTTCGAAAAATTCGAGAACCAAGAAATATTACAGATAGCTCTGTCTAAGTGTTCAACAATCCCCCTCTTTGCCAAGTGAACTGCGACCCTCGGAAACCTAAATCTTGAAGATGGGCAGATTTCATAAAATTACCAAAGAAAAGGCATATTTTCTCTAAAACACGCCCTCTTTTTTTATTGCTAGGGGAAAGGATGACATTAAAGTCACCAACTGCCACCCACGGGGACCCATCCACTGGAATGGTACTATGCAAAACCTCCCATAAATGTCTCATTTCCTGACTGTTGGGGCTGCCATAAACGAAGGAGACAAGAAAAGGCTGACGAAGGGAGCTATCAATAACTTTGGCTAATACAAATTGGGGATGACTTTGGAGCACCTCCACATTAACCACATCCTTCTAGCCAATCCAAATGCCTCCAGAAAAATCGACTACTTCCACACGATGAGAATTATGAAAACCGAGCTTAGCAATAATCAAGTCTACTTTTTCATCACTGACCCTAGTTTCTAAAAGACTGACCAAATCAAGTCTGTGTTCTCGGTTGTATTCACGGAAGACTCTAACAAATTTTGAACTCGCATATCCCTGACAATTCTAAGAAAAAATAGTAAAATTCATAAAAAAATAAATATGATAAAAAGACTGACCTCGTAATGGCTATCAAAAACTCAGCCAATCTCGGATGCGACATCTGGTTTCTCTGAAGGATTTCCAGCTTGCACACTAATGAGCTCTACCATAGAGCCCATAGCTTCTGGGAGGGAGACGCGTGAACTATTGGCAGGTTTAAATTTTCCCCCACGTTCACGAATAGATTTAAATAAAGCTTTCCCGTTATGACCATTTCCTTTCCTATTCTCAATACCATGCCCTTTAGGAATATTAGGAGGGTTTGAGCACAATGTAGAATTAGATTTAATAACCGGCTTCTCGTGAAAAGTAATAGCAGAATTTTTTTTGGGTTAAGAGCATTAGAAATAATACCCACATTAGCCTCAGGATGTTTTTCAAAAGTAGGATTGACATGCAAAGAAGTAGCAATGTCGTCAGAAAAAGAAATAGGGACTGATGGGTTATTACACCCAAGACCCGCTGCACTTTTTGAGCCTAGATTGGTGGAGGAAGGAGTCTGGCCCGTATTCTGTTGAGGCCCAAGGCAATCTGGCGAAAAACCAGGACCCTTACGCTAAAGGCTCAATGCCGTAAAAGGCCCAGAACCAACAGGTGCCAGGACCCCATCATGTAGCACAACCTGGGCTTTTAATTCCAACGCCTGGCCCGCGCTATTATTCATTAAATACCCAGAATTTGTACCCAGCCCAGAGTTGCTATCAGAGCCCAAAATTCCTTTATCTAAGTCAACCCCAGCCACCGATCCAGATTTTATTTCAATACATTTACCCTTCAGCTTTTTAAGGAAGTCACATTGGATAAACCTAGCTATTCCAAGGTCCTTAGAATGAGCCTCTAAATCTGAATTTAAGGATTCAGTTGCCATGGAAGCCAGCGTTTCAAATCTGGAACCTTTCAAATTACCATTTGAATTTTTTGATTTTTTGTCCCTGAATTATGTTCTTTTTTCTCTTAGATTTGCGCTCGACTACCATCCACGGGCCAAAGGCTTTGCCCACGGTCGGCAGATCATCCCCCATCTTCGCCAAAGTTGAAACGCTGGCCAAAGGACTCCTAGGAACTTCTTCACTGCCATGATCACACTGATCTGTCAAAGGAGGACAAAAAATTTTAAGGTGACCATATTTACCACACGAGAAACATACCTCGGGCAGAGCTTCGAATTCCACGAGTTGAAGACGACCTTTGACAAGCACTTGAGAGGTAAGGGGTTTCTCCAAATCAACTAAAATAACCATTCTAGCGAATTGACCCCTTTCCCAATTGTCTGTTTTAATGTTGAGTTTGCACACTCCTCCAATCAAACTTCCGATTTCCTCTAAGATCTTCCTCTGGTACAGGAATCCCGGTAGACCCAAAAAATGGATCCAGGCCAACATGCCACAGGGGAATGGTCTTGACGGATCAAAATCCACTATCCACGATTGAACAGTGAGATAGTGACCAAATACAATCCAAGGGCTTTGTGTTAGCGCCGCATCATAATCGACTCTGCTTTGGAACCGAACAAGGAAATATCCATTTGCAACATCCATAAGATGGAAAGGTTGAGTCAGCTTCCAGAGGTTATTGGTATGATTGTACAAGGCCCCATATCCTATATGGCGCCCTAGCAGCTTGACCACCACAATGAGTTTTATCCCTTTAATCAAGATTTTGTTAATGCGATCCAAGAAATTGATGGCAGGTATACCATTAATGTTGGATCTACGAATATCACCGTCTTCAAACTCTAAATCTATTTTAGCGGCATCATCAAGAAAGTTAGAAACTGATCCTCCTATGAGTTTGTCTTTCCACGAAACTCCATTCACCAGAGACGAATCAACCACCATATTAGCCAAAGAGCCAACACTTCCATCCTTGAACGGAACTTTTTTGGTATTGCGATCAGCGGTGAAATCCTCTCTATCATTAATCTGATCGTCGGGTAGAGATTCAACGTCGTTCATCATTTTTTATTTCTCACTTAGATTTTTTAATGTTTGATGTTCTACCAAACCAAACATAGCTCCTTTAAACATTTTGCATGTACTTCAACTTTCCAATTCAATTAAATCTTTCACCAACATTGGCAGTTACCTTTACTAATGTGGATGTTAATGGATGGAGAGTTGGTAGTTTTTGCACGAGTGATGATCCATCTACATTATTTCACTAACATGATAGATGATAACAAAATTCTTAAAATTTTAAAAAAATTATAAAACATTATTTAAAAATTATTAAAAATCCAAAAACGCTAAAAGATAAAAAAACTTATTCAAATAATTTTTATTTTTTCTTGCTCATGAGTTAATTTTTATATTGTTATAAAATAAAGAGAGAGAGAATAAAGAACAAAGAAAATATGAGAACCAATAGAGAATGTATTTTATTGATCAACGGAATGATTACAATACTTATTCAAGATCTCTATTTATAGGCATAAGAAGTATAAATGAAGTAGATATCTAATTCTAATAACTATTAAAATTTAAAGTACATCAAAACTTATCTTGATCTTGATGGGCATCCACTTAATAAGATATTCATAACACTCCCCCTTAGATGTCTATAGGTAGATAATTTGCCTCGTTAAATCCTTATTAGGAAAAACCCTACAGGATAAAAACCTAATGAAGGAAAAAGAGTACACAATCTTTTATTATAACCTGTCCCGTTAAAAAGCTTTACCAGAAAAACCCAATTAGACAAAACTTTGGTTAAAAGAAAATAATACAACTTGTTTTAGACTCCCCCTAATGACAACATTACATTACATCTTTGAGTTGACGCATTCTAATATTATGTAATAGCCTTTCAAATGTTGAAGTTGGTAATGCCTTAGTAAAAGGATCTGTTAAATTATCACTAGAACAAATTTGTTGAACAATTATATCACCTCTTTTCTCAAGATCATGGGTGAAGAATAAATTTGGTGAAATATATTTAATTTTGTCACCTTTAATGTAACCATCCTTCAATTGAGCTATACATGCTGCATTATTTTTGTATAAGATAGTTAACATCATTTCCTGTAAAGGCAAATTACATATCTTTTGGATATGTTAGGTCAATAACCTTAGTCAAGCATACTCTCGACTTGCCTCATGTATTGCAATTATTTTTGCATGATTTGAAGAAGCGTCAGGTAATGTTTGCTTTTTTGAACGCCATGACATGGCAGTACCCTCACATATAAATAAATATCCTATTTGAGATAGACTTTTATGTAGATCTGATAAGTATCCTACACCAGCATAGCCGACTAATAGAGATTTTGAATCATTTGAATAAAATAACTCATATCAATAGTCCCTCTGAGATATCTAGATACATGTTTAATTTCATTCCAATGTCTACATATTGGAGAAGAGCTAAATCATGCTAACAAGTTTATAGCGAAAGCTATATCAGGTCTTACGTTGTTTGCAAGATACATCAATGCCACTATGCCACTTAGATATGATACTTTAAGACCAAGAAACTCTTTATCATTCTCGCAAGGACGAAATTGATCTTTATTCACGTCTAACGATCGTACAACCATTGGAGTACTCAATTAGTGTGCTTTATCTATGCAAAATTTTCTTTAATATCTTTTCCATATAAGATGATTGATGAACATGAATTCCACATTTTAAATGTTTGATCTGTAAGCCAAGACAAAACTTTGTTTTTCCAAGAACTTTCATCTTAAATTCTTTCTTTAAACAATTTACTGTATTTTGGAGCTCTTTGGGAGTTCCAATAACATTTAGATCATCAACATAACAACAATGATCACAAAATTTGATTCAAACCTTTTTATAAAGACACATGGACAAATTGGATTGTTTTTGTAACATTCTTTTAACAAGTATTCACTAAGATGATTGCACCATATACGTCCAGATTGTTTTAATCCATATAAATATTTCTTTAATCTGATCGAGCAATTTTCTTGAGAAACTCTATGTCCTTCTGGGATTTTAAATCCTTTAAGGATTTTCATATAAATTTCACTATCAATTGTACCATACAGATAGGCTGTAATAACATCCATTAGATGCATGTCAAGTTTTTCACGTTCTGCCCGACTAATAAGATATCTATAGGTGATTGCATCCACCACAGGAGAATATGTCTCTTAATAATCAATGTTGGGCCTTTGTGAAAACCTTGTGCTACAAGTCGTGCTTTATATTTTAAGACTTCATTTTTTTTTCATTTCGTTTTGGCACAAATACCTCATGTTTAGAAGGTGAATTCAATTCTGCTTGAATTGCATCTTTCCATTTTGGCCAATCTTTTCTATTTCTACATTTCTCAATAGATTTAGGCTTAGGATCATCATTTTCTTTCTCTACTTCAATAGCAACATTATATGCGAAATTATTGTCAACAACTATATTTTTCCGATTTCATCTTTTCCCCGAAGTAACATAACTTTTCGAGATCTCTTCGTTATCATCATTTTTAGGTGCCTGAATCCCTTCTGGGGTTTTATGATTATGATTAGTTATATCTTTGGACTCTTCTTGGGAACTTGTCTCCATAATATAATCACCTTGAGTATTTTCTCCTTTCCTTTTACGAGGATTTTTATTTTTGGAAGCAACTGGTCTTCCATGCTTCAGGCATGGATTATTTTCTTTTGCACTAACAGTTTGCCCTATTGGGATATCAATTCGCATAGGAGCATTTTTAGCTAGTATGTGAGATTTGTAATTCTCTTTAGGTCAGTAAATGAATCTGACAGTTGATTGGCGATGTTTTGCAAATGTATGATCCTTTGAACTTCTTGTTCACATTGACTTGTACGAGGATCTAATTGAGATAATGATGATTCATTCCTTGTAATTTCTTTTACCGGTTGTAATTTCTCTCCCCCTAATGTTAGGAATATTGTTTTATTGAAGTGACAATCAACAAATCGTGCAGTAAATAAATTTTCAGTTAATGGTTTAACATACTTAATTGTAGAAGGAGATTCATAACCAACATATATTCCCAACCTCCTTTGAGGACCTATATTTGTTCTTTGTGGTGGAGCAATTGAAACATATATTACACATCCAAAAAATTCTAAGATGGAAATATTTGGCTCCTGACCGAAAGTTAATTGCAATGGGGAGGATTTATTATAACTTGTTGGCTTGATGCACATAAGTGTTGTTGCATGCAAAATAGCATATCCCCAAGCTATAACAGGGAGTTTCGTTCTCATAAGCAATGACCTAGCTATTAGTTGGAGGCGTTTGATAAATGATTCAGCTAAACCATTTTTTTTGTGAACATAAGCTACAGGATGTTCAACTTTTTTCCCAATTGACATACAATAATCATTGAAGTAGCATTATCAAGATGAATAGTTTTGTAACACCCCCAATCCTGAATCATCGCCGGAACAGGGTTACGAGGCATTACCGGATATATCAAACAATTTGCAAATAATTCTAAAAAAAATAACATTCATAGTATAACTTTAATAACTAATAATGAACTTTCAAAGCCTAAAGTCTGAATTAAAAGTGAAATGGGACTCGTTTAGGTATTTCAGAATATATTTTGTTTAATATAAATTTCGGCAGCATTTCTGCTTATTATCATATAATACCCCCTGTAATTTAAATCGTATTCATTTCAATCATAACCAATTCATTTCATATATTCATTTTCTATTCTAAATACCTTCTAATCAAACTCAGTCAATATAATATCAACTTAAATTTATCAAAGTATTAGTTAGATTAAAATAGATAAACTTCTTTCATTATAATTCTTAAACTTGTAATACTAACATTTTTAACCATTTACATTCAAAACATAATAACCTTTATATACAACCTATGTACATGCCACATTACCAAAAGAAAGTATACATCACCAAAAGTTTGCTGAAGTCGGATCTGACTTTGGATGCTGGTTCAGTACTTGACTTCTACAACCTGCGCATGGAAACAACCGTACGCTGAGTATACATATACTCAGTGGTATTACCATAATTCAAATTATAAACATAATAATCATATCATTAAATCATATAACTTTAATTTTACTAAACCAATTCAAACATAAGTTTGTCATTCACAATATATTCATACAATTCAATTTTAGCTATTCAACAATTGAAATAATACACAATCATGTTGAGCCACTATCCATTTCTTGAACCAATGGTTCATACTTTCCATTCTCATACTCATATTCCAATCACATTTTTTTTTTCAGTTCATGTTCTATTTTCACATTTCTTTCAATGGCTCAACCATTTCATTTTATTCAATTTAATATTTTCCTTATTTTCCTTATTTACCCCTATTAACAGACTCGGACTTTAGCGGATACACGGATTCCGACCCAAACACACCAATACGGCACATTGTGCCTAAAACGGTACATAGTACCTGATCAGTATACGACACATAAGTGCCTGAAACGATACACGAGGTGCCTAATACGACATACGAGCTGTCTAAAATACGACACGTAAAGTGCCTGATATACGACACATAAAGTGCCTGATCGGCGAAGCCGATAAATCCCGTACTCTTCCAAATCCTATGGCATGCCAATTATATCCGACTCAGCCCGACTAGTTAATAGGGTATTTCAGTTCTCAATTTCATTTTCATTTTCATAACAAATTCAATTTCAATATCAATTACACTTTTCCATTTCAATCCACATACAATTCAATTTCAATACATATTCATCATTCAACTCAATTTCCATTCAATTCAATAAAAACACTTACCTTATAATTTACTTACCTTATAATTTACTTACCGTATACATAAATTAATTTAACATTTAATGAATAAATAAATAATTTGAATTATAGTAATACAAACCCGAATTTGCTTGATTATTCCTCGGTAACCTTCTCCTTTCCCTTGTGGGTTGATGCCTCGAGTTCCTTTTTAGCTACGAAAATAATAATAGTTTACATTAATAATTACAACATTAAATTACAATAAATAATTGAATTTTATTCAATTTCTACTCTTCCTCTTCATTTCACATTCTTTATACACAATTCTATTATTTACTTATAAGTTCTTTCAAAGCTGTCTACCTGAGTCGTTGTCACTAAATTATCTATATCCTGAGTTAAAAAATTCCAAATTAAGATCCGTAAATTTTATATGAAACTAGACTCATATATATTCTTGCCATAAAATTTTCAGAATTTTTTATTTATCCAATAAGTACAATTTATTCTTTGAAATCACCTCTATTCTGTTGTCTGACAGTTTCGACAACTCTTTGCTAAAATTTAATTATCTTTTTGTACAGAATTCAAATGATGTTCTAGTTTGTTTCTTATAAAAATAGACTCATTAAGGAATCTAACCATGTAAATTATGTCCCCCAATTAGTTTTGTACAATGTTTAATGATTTTTCCAAGTCAAAACAGGGGATCTCGAAATCACTCTGAATCAGTCTCACAAAAATCTAATTATCTCAAAATACAGAATTTCTTTTCTTTTTCTGTTTCTTTTATATAAAAATAGACTCAATAAGCTTTAATTTCATATCTCGTTCAACTTATACTTCCATTTCTACCATTTGTGGTGATTTTTCAAAGTTACTCTTCTGCTGCTGTCCTAAAACTGTTTTCTTATGGCTTATTTTGCAATTAAATCCTAGTTAAGTTTACTTATTTTCTTAACTTAATTCATGCTTTGATTCTACTTAAATTCCTTCCATATTCAACTTGATTATATAATTTTCATAATAAAACCCTAATTTATAATTTCTTCCAAATTAATCCCTATAGTAGAAAACTTATAGTTTACCTTACAATTTAATCCTTTTACTAATTCTAACTTAGATTTCATTTAATTTAATCCATAATTCATCTTTTTCTTCAACATCAGCTATACTTAAAAACCTAAAAACTCTCAAAATATCAACTTAGTTTCATCAATATCTTGCTTTAAAGCTTCTAAAACATCAAAATTAAGAGAAAATGGCTAATTGACTTACCTTTTAAAACTTAAAGCTTCAAATCCCTAATTTCTCCTTTTATTTTCTTTCTTTCTTTTCTTTCCCCCTATGTCGAAATGCTCTCTGTTTCTTTTTCCGTTTCTTTGTTTTGTTTCTTTTCTTATTTCTTTTACTCTATTTACTTTATGTTATAATAATATAATATATAATAATTATTTTAAATTAATTTAATATAATTTATTACTAATATATATATTTTATAATTAAAATCTAAGTAAAAATCTTAGATTTTTATCTCATATACCGCCTCAACTTATGTTAAATGGCTTAATTGTCATTTTAGCCCTTTTTACTTTCTTTTAATCTATAATTAGACTTTCACTCTTTATTCAATTTGATCATTTTTCCTAATTACTTTAAATTAAACTAAATTCACTAAATAAAAATCTAATTAAACACACTATTAGACTCATAATTACTCCTAATGATTATTTAATAACTCGATTTACTAAGACGGAGGCCCGATAACACGCTTTTTCTGGTGCCCACGAAATTTGGGTCGTTACAAGTTTTTATTGTATAATTTGGAAATTATGCTCTTAATTGAATTATTTGAGCAAGTAGTCTTGCAAATCCCAGGTTACAAGTCGATAATAAACATACATGTGACCATCTACTAAATGCATCTATCAATATCATAAAATATCTAAATGGTCCACAGGGTAGATGAATAGGCCCATATATATCACCTTGAATACGTTCCGAAAATGCGGGAGATTCAATCCCAACTTTAGCTGGTGATGGTCTAATAATCAGTTTACCTTGAGAATAAGCATCACAAGAGAAATCTTTGAATTCAAGACTTTTCTGGTTATTTAACGGGTGCCTAATTGAATTCTAAATTATTTTTCGCAACACAATAGATTTGGGATGGCCTAACCGTTCATGCCAAATAGTAAAAGTATGTGGTTTTACAAACTTTTGGTTTGTAGTAAAATGTGTCTCAATTGCACTAATATGTGTATAATATAAACCTAATGAAAAAGCAGGTAATCTTTCCAAAACATATTTCTTTCCATATTCAACATTTGTAATATATAGATATTCAATATTTTTCTCATTCATAGTCTTAATATGATATCCATTAATACGAATATCTTTAAAACTCAATAAGTTTCTTTGAGACTTAGTGGAAAATAAAGCATCATCAATGTCAAATTTTAAACATTTAAGTAATAATATAATAGCTCTTTTGGAGCCTTCAATAAGTTTTGAACTACCCGATATTGTATTAATATGAGCATCACTTATTGTTAAATGAGTAAAATATTTTTATCTTTGAGCATCGTATGTGTTGTAGCACTATCTGCAAGACACATGTCTCCATTGATTTTGGATCCAACAAAATTTTGTTGATCATTCATATTCTTCATAAAAATAAATAAAATATAACATTAGAAACATTGGAAATATTTCTTGAATATGTATAACTTGCAAGAAAATAAACATTATTAAAATAACATAAAAATGCCAAAATAACACAAACTTATTCTTTATGAAAGAAAACGAAATTGTAACACCCCCTAACCCTTATCCGTTGTCGAAACAGGGTTACAGAGCATTACCAGACATTTTAGAACAAATACAAACATTTCACTATTCAATAAGTATACATTACATAAATTAATCATATAGTCCCTTTTGGGGTCCTCGAGGCCTAAAATACGTGTTAAAATCAAATCGAGACTCCATCAGAAACCTAGAAAATTTTTCACGAAATTTCAAAATTTTTCCTAGGTGCAGGGCTCACACACTCGTGTGGTCAAGAGACATGCCCATGTGACCCTATAACATGCCCATGCTTCAGGCCGTGTTCTACCACGTGTAAAACCCCAGACTTACCTCACACGGTTGAAACACACGCTCGTGTCTCTGCACGTGTAGCAAAACCTAGGCATTCTGTTTTGAAAAATTTAAATTGCAGGGGACACATGGCCTATCCACACGCCCATTTGTAAGTTGTGTATCTCACACGATCTGGTCACACGCTAGTGTGCCAGGCCGTGTGGACTCAAAATGAGACTTATTCATTAAATTTTACCAACCCTGCAATCTTAAACCACAAGCAATTTAACAACGAATTATTCAATCAATCTAAAACACAATCAAATACTTCCAAAGCATGCCAAATAGTCAACTTAATTAAGTTAACTAATGTTCATTCATAAATACTCATAAATTCAATTCATTTCATTTCAATACCATAATACCAATATTCACCTCTATCCACTTACCATACACATGAAATAATAATTTCAACAATTAATTATTAAATTTTGATTATAGAAATACAAACCGTAATTTCCGAGTCACTCCTCGTCGACTTTTTCCATTCCTTTCTTAGTCGAGGTTTCTGGTACAATGTTAGCTATGGAATCGAAACAATTAAAAATTCATTAAGACAACACCATTTCACATTGCATATTTCAATTTACATTCAACTTTTGTCTAAATTTCAATTTAGCCCCTAACCAAGACTAACTTTATTTTCTTCACAATTTATTCTTTATTTTCATTCAATTTCCTCTTAAAATAAACTTAACTAATTTCACCATAAAACCCTAAATTTTTAAATTCTCTCAATTTAGTCCCTATTACTCAAAACTTATAATTTATTTTACAATTCAATCATTTTCTCAATTCTAACTTGAAATTCTATCAATTTAACTCCCAATAATTCAATTTAGTCAACATTAACAACATCTAAAAATCCACTAATTTCTAAAATTTCAACATAAATCAAGTAGTATTTTGTTCTAGGATTCTAAAACATCAAAATTACAAGAAAATGGGCTAAATTGACTTACCAATTAAACCTTTGAACCCGAAACCCTAATTTTCTTTTTTTTTCCCCTTTTTCTTTCTCCCCTATTTCGTTTCTTTCTCCCTTCTTGTTCTTGTTTTTATTCTTTTATTTTCTTTATTTAGTTTATATAATATAATATATATAATATAATATAATATATTTACTTAAATTATAAGTAAATACATAATAATTACTAATATATGTATATAAATATTCCACATGTCACTAAAAATACCATACACTTGTCAAGATTTGGTTTAATTACTTATTTAGTCCCTTCACTTTTCTCTATCTATAATTCAACTTTTACTCTTTATTCAATTCAATCCTTATACTTAATTAACCTTAGTTCAGGCTAATTCACCAAACCAAAACCTAATTAACCACACAACTAACTTCGTAAATATTTTTAATAAATATTTACAAAGTCGTTTTACGAAAACGAAGACCCAAAAATACACTTTCCGATAACCGTAAATTTTGGGTTGTTACATTTCTCCCCCTTAATAAATTTCGTCCTCGAAATTTACCTAAAAAGAGGTGGGGGTACTGAGATCTCATAGTTTCTTCCAGTTCCCAAGGTGCTTCTTCGATATTATGACTTCGCCATAATACTTTCACTAACAGTACCCATTTATTACGCAATTCTTTTACCTTTTGAGCTAATATTTCAACTGGTTCTTCATATGATAAATCAAGTCAAATTTTCCCTTTCGACCAAATCTCAAGATTTTCTTCCAAGGTGATACTTTAAGAAATACCTTATCACTGATAGAATACTCAATGTCTCGACGTTTCAAGCCTGCATATGATTTCTATCTGTCAAAAGAAGATTTCAGTCTATCTCTAATCTTTTTAACAGTATCCTCTATTTCTTGGATTAACTCCAGCCAATCATTTTTCTTTCATTCAATTCCATCCAACACACAGGTGATCGACATCTATGACCATATAGAGCCTCATATAGAGCCATTTGAATACTTGATTGGAAACTATTATTGTATACAAATTCAGCGAATGGTAAATAACATTCCCAACCTGATTCAAAATCAATGACACAAGCACGAAGCATATCTTTCAAAATCTGAATAACTAGGTCAGATTGTCCATCGGTCTGTGGATGAAAAGCTGTACTAAAGTTGAGTCGAGTACCAAGAGATTCACGCAACTGTCTCCAAAATCTCGATGTGAACCGTAGATCCCGATCATATAGTATCAATACAATACCATACAATCTCACAATTTCCCGAATGTAAACTTTAACAAGTTTCTGGAGAGACCAATCAGTTCTGACCGTTATAAAATGAGTCGATTTTGTAAGCCGATCAACAATCACCCAAACAACATTTTTCTTACTTGCTGATAATGGTAAATGTAGCACCTTGAATTAGGGCTTAAACAGAACAATGGTTTTGAAACCATGAATCCAAGGTCAAAATATTTATTCCGATTGAGTTTTAGAGTTTATTGAGTGATTGAATGTTTGTGTGAAATTTTGGTTGAGAAATTTTATTGTTTGGATGTCCAATTTGATAAGTTGGACTAAATTGCAATGGGTGAAAAGTGTATATTATAATCCATAAAGGTACTTGATTGAGATGGATTTTTAAATTAAAAGTCCTTAGTTGGTAATTAGACTATTATATTATAGTTTGGACATAAAATGCCCATAGAGGGATAAAATATCTAAAGGATTAATGAAGGGCAATTTGGTCATTTGGCTAATAAAAGGAATAAAAGGGAAAATAAGGCTAAAATTTTGTCTATCTTCATCCTCCATAGCCGAAATTTGAAAGGAGCCATAGCTAGGGTTTTGTTTCACTTTCAAGCTTGATTGTAAGTACCTTATAGCCCTATTTTTGATGTTCTTCGTATTGTTGAAATCCTCATAGCTCGATCTAGCTATTTCTACCACTATTTTGAGCTAGAGTTTGTGTTTAAAATTTTACCCGTGGATTACATACATGTATTTTGATGTCTAGTGGTAGAATATGAAAGTTTGAAGTGTGATAAACAACTTTTGCTACATGATTTTTGGTGAAATTGATAAAAAGGACTTATTTGCAAAAGATGAAATAATATGTGTATAAAATGTAAAATAGTTAAAATTGTGGGCTACTATAAGAGAGAATATGAATCAGCTAGGCTTGGTTATGTGAAAAATAAACACATTTCATTTTACGATCCTAGGGACTAAAGTGTAAAACTTGAGAAAGTTAGGGGCTAAATTGTAAATTTTGCCATAGGAAGATTTTGGACTGATTTGAATAATTTATATATTAAATATGCTAAATGTGTCATTATAGATCAAGAAGAACGTGGAATCAACCTTGACTGAGGAAAAGGCAAGGTTTTGGACTAAATTGCAAATTGAAACATTTTGTATCGAGGTAATTTTATATATAAATGATACATCCTTTTTATTTATGTTTTTACATATTAATGTCTTATGTGAAATGTGAGTGAATATTACTGATATTTATTAAAATGATGAAAAGTGAGGAAATTCCCGAATGAACCTTCGAAATAGAAAAAGGATACGGATGAACACTGTATAATTGTGGTAAGGTTTGAAATGAGTAAGTGCAACTACAAGGATCTGAATTGTTCTTGATTAGTATGTAATGTTCTTGATTGATAAGTATGTGGTATGATGTTCATTGTTTACTTATAGACTTACTAACCTTAAAGTTTACTTCCTTCTCTTTTTCCTTATTTTATAGTGTCACCAAGCCAGCTCGGGATACGGAGATCGTCGGAGGATCATTCACACTATCCACACATTTTGGTATATTGTAATTTACATTGAATTATGGCATGTATAGGAATTTGGTTATTTTGTAAGTGTCATAATTGTTTGGCCAAGAATGTGGTCTATGTCATTTGTTATATCACTTTGTATAAGGCCATGTGATGTGGCTAATATTGGTTGTGTTATAAGTCTATGATGAGTCCTTTCATGAATGAGTTTGCTTGCCTAAGTGGGAATGAATGATATTGAAGTGTGGGAAGTGTGACATGTGAATGGTTGTGTAGGTGCATGTGTGATGGCTAAGTATAAGTGTGGTTATACATGATGAGTATGGTTATTAAATGGTACATGAATGCACTTAATGTGGACAAATAGATGTCTAATAATAGCATGTTAAGTTTGGTTGGAAATGGTATAAGTGTGGATGTTTTTCAAGGTGGAAAAATGCTTGGTAAATAGCCTTATAATTGTCCACATGGGACTAGGCCGTGTGTGACACACGGTCTGCCTCATGGGTGTGTAGCCTGGCCGTGTGGCCTAAAATGTATGCTGACGTCATAAACAAAATACCCAGGATTTTGCACACGGGCAGAGACACGGGCATGTGTCTCGGCAGTGTGAAGGACACGACTTAGGACATCGGCGTGTGCTTGGCCGTGTGAAAACCCCTGTAGGTTCGAAATGAAAAATAAACCCACATAGGCGTGTCCCTGTGCTGCACGGTCGTGTGCCCAGTTTTTATGTAAATTTTCTAAATTTTTCTAAAGTTATCGGCTTGGTCTCGGACCGTTCCCAAAGTATGTTTTGGGCCTCGTAGGCCCATTTTAGGAACCTTATGATAGAATATAAAAAATTTTAAATTGAAAGAAATTTTATGGCCCAATTTTGCATGAATGTGTATTATTGTCTGGTAATGCCTCATACCCTGTTCCAGCGTCGAATATTAATAGGCTGAAGTAATCCAGTAGGAACCTGATTCTCTACCTTAACTCGTTGACAGGTCAAACATTTAGCCACATATTCAACTATATCTCTTTTTATACCTGGCCACCAATATGATTCCCATAGATTACGGTACATTTTTTTCCTCCGAGATGCATCGCAAAAGGACTGTCATGTGCTTTACGAAGTATGAACTCTTTCAGTTCAGAAACATTTGGAACACAAATCCGATTACGAAATCTCATACAATCATGTTCATCAATGTTGAAATTCTCTAACGTACCATTCTGAACCATTTCTCTTTTTTTCATCAACTTGTCATCTTATAACTGTGTTGACTTAATTCAGTCGAACATCACTGGTTTAACTCTTAATTCAGCTAATAAACTTCCATCATCACTGACACTGAGCTGTACAAACATTGCTCGCAATGCATTTCTACTCAATGCATTAGCTACCACATTTGCCTTACCCGAGTAATAATCAATAACACAATCATAATCTTTTAAAAGCTCTATCCACCGACGTTGTCTCAAATTTAGCTCCTTTTTGGATAAAAGATAATTGAGACTTTTATGATCAGTATAAAAATAGCATTTCTCACCTTACAAATAATGTCTCCAGATCTCCAATGCAAAAATCACGGTAACTAGTTCCAGATCGTGCGTCAGATAATTATGTTCATGCGGTTTCAATTGACGAGATGCATAAGCAATCACCTTTCCATCTTGCATCAAAACACATCCAAGACCATTCAAAGAAACATCATTATAAATGACAAAATCCTTTCCCGACTCTAGCAATGTCAAAACTGGTGCCCCAGTCAACATTTGTTTCAATTTCTCAAAACTTTCATGGCGCTGATCATCCTAGACAAATGGAACATTCTTTTGCAACAACTTTGTCATCGGCAAAGCTATCTTTGAAAATCCATTTACAAATCTTCGGTAGTAACCAGCCAATCCAAGAGAACTACGAACCTCTGGTACATTTCTCGGTGCTTTCCACCGAACAATTGCCTCAAACTTTGTCGGATCAACCCTAATTCCATCTGCCGAAACAACATGCCCCAAGAAAACAACTTCTGATGACCAAAATTCACATTTAATAAGCTTCCTGTATAGTCGTTTTTCCCGTAATATTTGCAAAACAATTCTGATATGTTGCTCATGTTTAGATTCAGACTTCGAATAGACCAAAATATCATCAATGAAAACTACCAAAAATTGATCTAGGTACAATCGAAAAATACGATTCATGAGATCCATAAACGCTGTCGGAGCATTAGTCAATCCAAAAGGCATTACTAAAAATTCATAATGGCCATACCGTGTACGAAATGTCGTCTTCGATACATCACTTTCTTTCACCTTTGACTGATAATAACCCGACTCAAATCAATCTTTAAAAACACAGAAGCTCCTTTCAATTGATCAAATAAATCATCAATATAGGGTAGTAGGTATCGGTTCTTGATTGTGACCTTATTCAATTGCCGATAATCAATACAAAACTGCATTGAACTGTTTTTCTTATTAACAAAAAGCACTGGAGCTCCCCAAGGTGAAGTACTAGGACGTTTAAATCCACAGTCTAATAAATATTGCAATTGCACTTTCAATTCTTTTAATTCTGTAGGTGACATACGATACGGAGGTATTGACACCGGATCTGTACCAGGATAAACTTCAATTACGAACTTAACCTCTCGATCTGATGGTAATCAAGGTAATCTTCAGGAAAAACATCACGAAATTCACAAAAAATCTGGATTTTACTGCATTGACATTCAACAGAATTTGAATTGATAACGTAAGCTAGAAAAGATGCAAACTCTAATGAAGAAGTTTATTAGCTTGAATCGCTGACATAATACGAGTTGACCCACTGGTTCAATTACCATTCACTTCAATCTTATCCCCATTTTCACTCTGAACAATAAATTTCATTTTACAACAATCTAAAATCACCCCGTGCTCTAAAAGCCAATCCATTCCCAAAATCATATCAAAATAGCTAAATGGCATTATCAAAAGATCAACAGGAAAGATTATGTTTTGTATCATTAGAGGACACCTCCTATACACCTGATCCACTAGTACAGTTTGCCCTAATGGACTAGATACTACTATTGATACTCTAGACATCTCAAATTTTAAATTTCCCGACTCAACCAGTTTTGTATTAACATATGAATGTGAATATCCCAAATCGAATAAAGCATAAACATGTTCTAAATGCAATAAAAATATGCTTGTTACCATATCATGTGCATCACCCTCTTCATGAGTCTGTAAAATATAAGCTTGAGCCGGTACTCTAGCTTCTGATTGTTGAGTAGCAACGTCACTTTCTCTTGTAGCACCACCTCTGGAAAATGAACCACTTCTGCCTGATCCTCGACCTCTAGAAGTAGGCACTGATCTCTGAGATGTAGCAAGTGTAGAATTCTCATTTTTCGAACAATCTCTAATGAAATGATCTATAGATCCGCAACGAAAACAACCTCGAGTCAATTTCCAGCATTCACCTCTTTGCTTTTTTCCCGCAATGTTCACAATCTGGAATTTCAGTATCCCGAGATGGACTCCGTACACTACTAGTGGAAACTGTCATCTGTCTTCCACAATTTCTATCACCTTTGTCTAATTTAAAACTCGAACCCTAGCTGCCTCGAGATTCTTTTGATCTTTTTGATTGCGGATTCAAACTAGTAGCTCCGAAACGTTTCCTGAATGGACGAGTATTTTCAGGCTTTTTATTAAGACCCAAAACTTGTTTAACCATTTTTTCCCTCTCAACTAATTCTGCAAATTCTATAATTTTGAGAGATACCAGTTGTACTCATAGTTCATCACGTAAACCCCGTAAAACTCGCTTGCAACTATCAACTTCGGTTGGCATAAATTTAGCTGCATATCTACTGAGTCGCAAGAATTCTTATTCATAATTAACTACTGACAGCTCACCTTGTTTTAAGATAAAAAACTCTTATTTTCAGTCATCAATGTATAATTCACCCACATACTTCTTCTGAAATTCTCTTTGAATGAAATCCCAGTTTACCTGTTCTGCTAGTACATGTCGAGTTACTGATTCCCACCAAACATAAGCTTCCCCTTGTAACAAAGAAACAACACATAATAAACTTTCCCAATGAGTGCATTCAAGCTGTTGCAGAAATCTTTTTGTAGACTCCAACCAATTTTTAGCAGTAGATGGATCGACTCCCTTTAAACCCAGAAATTCAGTGGCACCATACTTATGTAGTTCTTTAATCGGAGCTCGTCGGGTAGTAGGTGTAGATGTTGTGGTAGATATAGTTCCTGCTACTCTTTGAAGGGCATCAGTTATAACTCTAAGTAGTAGAATCATCTCTCTCTCTAGTATTACCTCTTTCAACATCAGGTGGTTGATTTCTTACTAGATTTACATTAGGTGTTACTGACTCGGTTTCATCTCTTTCATATGATTCATCATCTCTAGTATACATTTCTTGATTAGTATCTTCAATATATTCATCTGACATCTTTAACTATAAAACAAAAACAAACAAATATATCAGCATCCAATCCTGACTTAATTCGACTCAATTATGGCATGTAACTCTAGACTCAATTCTGAGCTCGATTTAGCCCGAGAATCGGCTAGACCTAAATAGCTCTAATACCACTAAATGTAACACCCCCTAACCTTTATTTATCGCCGGAACAGGGTTACGGAGTATTACCGAACATTTTAAAACAAATACAAACATTTCACAATTCAATAAGAATACATTATATAAATTAATCATATAGTCCCTTTAGGAGACCTCGAGGCCCAAAATACGTGTTAAAATCAAATCGGGATTCAACCAGAAACTAAGAAATTTTTTCATGAAACTTTAAACTTTTTCCTAGATGCAGGGCTCACACGCCCGTATGGTTAAAGGACACGCCCGTGTGACTCTATAACATGCATGTGCTTCAGGCCGTGTTTTACCTTGTGTAACTCCCTGACTTACCTCGCACGGCTAAGCCACAGGCCCGTGTGCTAGGCCGTGTCCCTCATACGGGTGAGACACTCGCCCGTGTCTCTGCTTGTGTAGCAAAACCTAGGCATTCTGTTTTGAAAAATTTAAATTGTAGGGGACACACGGCCTATCCACATGCCCATATGTAAGCCGTGTGTCTCGCAGGGTTTGGTCACACGCCCGTGTTCCAGGCCGCGTGGACTCAAAATTAGTCTTATTCATTAAATTTTACCAACCCTGCAATCTTAAACTACAAGCAATTTAACAACCAATTATTCAATCAATCTAAAACACAATGAAATACTTCCAAATCATGCCAAATAGTCAACTTAATTAAGTTAACTAATGTTCATTCATAAATACTCATAAATTCAATTCAATTCATTTCAATACCATAATACCAATGCTCACCTCTATCCACATACCATACAAATGAAATAATAATTTCAACAATTAATTACTAAATTGGATTATAGAAATACAAATGTAATTTTTGAGTCACTCCACGTGGACTTTTTCCTTTCCTTTCTTAGTCGAAGTTTTCGGAACAACGTTAGCTACGAAATCAAAACAATTAAAAATTCATTAAGACAACACCATTTCACATTGCATATTTCAATTTACATTCAATTTTTTTTCTAAATTTCAATTTAGTCCCTAACCATGACTAACTTTATTTTCTTCACAATTTATTCTTTAATTTCAGTCTATTTCCTCTTAAAACTAAACTTAATTAATTTCACCATAAAACCCTAAATTTTGAAATTCTCTATAACGCCCCAAAAATCCTTTATAATTATTTTCGTGTGTTTGTGACACAAATCTGTATCTGCTTCAGTGGTTAACTGTTCTGGGAGTGTCTGAGAAGTCTTGGGTTCAAGCCCTAGCTTGGGCAAAATTTTTGTTTGTCTTTGAATAAAGCCCTATCTTTAGACAGTATGTTTTTAATTAAATGTTGGTAAAATATGTCAGAAAGGGCCTAGTGGTCTGGAGTGTAAATAAGCTGGAGTGTAAATAAGCTGGAGGTTTGGAGTTCGAGTCTCTGCGCAAACAAATGACTTATTTTATTGCTTGTGCCGTGTAGGTATTTTGGTCCAGGCAAAATACTGAGGATTTTGACTTAGGGAAGGTTTTGGTTGTTGAGAGGCTTATGGTGGGTTAGTAATAAGTATTTTAAGGAGAAATTCTAGGGATATGAAGGGGGAGTTAGTGCCGAATTTAATTTCTTTTGCTTTCTCAAATTTCGACTAGGGATTGGTTTTCTTTTCATTTTGCTTCTGTCGACTATTTTCCATTTTTGGGAGCCGAATATTGCTGAGGGTTCCTATTAGTTTTTTTCTCCTTTCTTTTTTGACTTTGTTCTTTCCTACGGTAAAAGTGCTCTCCCCCAAATTGTAGCTGCCGTCTACTTTCTCTTTTCCTCCCTTGCTCTTTTCCTTGCCAAATTTTGGGCTCTCTATGCTTTTCTTCTAATGTCGATTTACCACATCGCTGTCGAAATATTGTTGTTTTCTCTCATTGGTTTTCGTTTGGTTCATCCTTACTGCCGAAATTGTGGTTGCCTTCTCTTTCTTGGTTTCGTTTGCTATCATCTGTTACACATTCTTTAACACCCTTTCGGTAAGTATTTGTTTCTTATCTGCTTGGTTACCTGAAGTTAGTTTTTGAAGGGGTTGTGTATTGTTTTGATCAGGAGTCGACCAAAGGACTGGGGACTGTCGTTGATACGTTAGGGGAGTGGAAGTTTCCTATTATTAGATTGATAGTACGGATTGTCCCATTGGAAGTTGGATAACTTATTTTAGTTTAAGATTAAATTGACTGTGTAGTGAATAATGGAATGGTAATTTGATCAAATATTAGGTACTTGGAGTGCTCGCGTGGGGTTAAGTGACAAAAATAAGCCAGGTGTGTAAACACAGCTCTGCAAATGGAAATCAGCAAAAAGCCGAAAAGTGAGATTGTCGACACCACACGGGCGTGTGGCCGCCAGTGTGGTAGGCCGTTTGATTGGACATGGGCGTGTGATCGACGAGGCAGGCAATGTGCGATTCATGGGCTGGGCCAAATTGGGCCGTATGGCCCCTACAGATGTGTGGGTCCCACATGGGTGAACCACACATGCGTGTGTGATTATTGGGCTAGGCTGTGTGATCCACACGGCTAAGGCTATTTTGGGCCTTGTGGGCCACACAGGCGTGTGGGCCCACATGGGCAAATTACATTGGCTCGTGGGCCTATTTTCACTGTTTTGACTGCTAAGGTTGCACGGGTCGCTCGAGTCAACTGTGGACCTACGGTAGGGTCGATAAGATTAACTAGATCCCTAATTGACTGAATAACTGTTATATCCATGTACTTTACATATATACATGTACGACTGTATTGTGACATGCTGTTAAAACTGTACTGAATACATATATGATACCATGATTTGGCATGACATGATTGTATGATGCATTGCATGGGGATGAGTTTATTTGGATCAGAGGAAGTGTACTGAAAGGCTTCGAGCCTAACTTACTGGCAGCTCAGTTGCAAACTACTGTCTAGTGTCGCAATCGGTACTACTTGGAGTGTAGGGATGGGTGGGTTGATTATATCCCCACATGGAGTGTAGGGTTGGAAGGAGATGGATTGTAGAGGCTGGATGGGTAGGACTTGTATACTGCATATTGTGATACTGTACTGATTACTGATACTGTAATAGGCCAAGGCCCAAATGCATGACTGCCTCTATACTGAGATGGGCTAAAGCCCAAACTAATACTGTCACTGGTTCTGAATAGGGCTTAGACTGTGATTGCCTTCTGTCTGTCTGTTTGTGCTAATTTGGATTACATACTTAGTTTTCGTAAACTCACCCTTCTGTTTTAGTTGTACAGGTAATCCCAAATTATAGGTGGATCGGTACAGCGGAGGACGCAGTAATTGCCACATGACCTATTTCGTTCTATTTTAGTACTTAATTATAATTTTGATTTTATTTTGGGGTATTTTACTGTAATAATGGCCTTTTTGGATTTTCATGGTTAATTTGGATTTCTATTATTGTGATTTACAACTGCTAGTAGTAGGGTTAATCAAGTTTTCAAAACGAATCGAATATTTTAACCAAATACACTGAAATACGCAAACTGATTTAGAAAGCTTACGTGATAAGTGACGTATTGAAAATTAATATCGTTTTGAAAAGTGAATACTTTTGTGAAAATGAACTACATTTTGAAAATGAACGACGCATCCTAGAATTAACATAAGATTTTGTAATGAGGCTAATTCGAAATGAGGTTTTTATGACAGCTCATTTATTTCCAAAACAGTACCATGTGACATCGCCAAGATTCGACCATAACCTCTAGGCCGGGTTTGGGGTGTAACACCCCTTACCCATATTCAACTTCGGAACTGGGTACGATGCATTACCTGACTCGACTTGCTTGAGCATTCAACTTTGGGATATAAAATTCGTTCCAATTTAAGACTTTTTCATTTACAATCGTAATGTCCCCATAATGGGTCTACGAGACCCTTTTTATATACCCGAGATGCCTTGAGAGCAAACTGAAACTTTTAAGCACTAAAAAAAATTTGACATAAAACTAGGCTACACACCTGTGTGTAGAGTGAGGCACGCCCGTGTGACATATCACACGCCCGTGCTCTATACCCATGTAGAATTTTTTTCTTTTTGAACCTACAGGGGTTTCCACACGGCTAGACACATGCTCGTGTTCTTGGCCCGTGTGTTCCACACGGCCTAGACATGCCTGTGTCCTCGCCCGTGTGTAAAAACCTGTGTATTCTGTTTGTGACGTCAGCACCCATTTATGGGCACACGGCCTAGACACACACCCGTGTGTCTAGCCCGTTTTCGACACTGACTTACAACACTAACATGCAGGGGACACACGACCAAGTCACACACCTATACACACGGTCTAGACACACGCTTGTGTATCTACCCGTGTGGACCAATTCAAGGCTATTTTCCAAGCCATTTAGCCACCCTCACTTGCACGCATTCTCACATCATCACATAACATTTTCAAATCATCAATTATAACTCTTGAATTATTACATTTAAACCATGTAAATCAAACTATCTTCCCATATACGAGGGAGAACTATTACTAGCACCATTACAATCGACATGAGCCATAGTCAATGGCTATACACAACCAACCCATAACTCTTTTAGGCCAACACATTTGGCACTTTAACTATGACTTAGTCAAACCAAAATAAGATCCCTATACATGCCATATCTCAAGAAAACTTGAAACCTTATACTCAAGTGACTGCTCGATAGTGTGAAAGCATCTCCAGCGGTTTCCAACCCGAGCTAGTTAAGTTAACCTATAAGAGATAGGAGAGGAAGAGAAGTAAGCAATAAGACTTATTAAGTTCATATGCAAATATAAATCAACTATTGACATTCATTCATTTTGCTCCACCATAAAGGTATTATAATGAGATTTATACTTAGGCTTATGAATACCCACTCAATCATTCATAACGCTTACTCATTCTAAACTTTCACCTGTCACCAACTCATATCATAAAACATTGTTCATCTTTACTTGCATTTATACCCTGCATTTATCACCACAAAGCCACATGCGAATTTCACTTAGTCAAGTTACTCGATAATTAGTAAGGTGGTATCGCACATAGCCCACCATCAATACTAAGCACGATGGTATCGCACACAGCCCATTGATAACAAATAATGAGGTGGTATCGCACATAGCCCACTATTGATAATATTGGCGACGGTATCGCACACAGCCCATCGCTAACAATTAATAAGGTGGTATCGCACATAGCCCACCATTGATAATATTGGCGATGGTATAGCACACAGCCCATCGCTAACAATTAATAAGGTGGTATCGCACATATTTTCCTATTTCAAACATTCATTTGGGAACATCTTCACACTCTATCATTCTTAAATAGATTTCTACAATAATCATTCGCATTCACGCAATGCATTAATAAATATAGCATTTGCAATCAGGATGCATCATTTACACATAACTCACTATGATTTCCTCATATTCTGAATTTACCTCAAATGAGTTCTGGACACATACCTATTGTAACACCCCTTAACCCTAAACTGTCGCCGAAACAGGGTTATGAGGTATTACCGAAGTTAAACATAAATAAACGAGTAAATTGGGACATAATCCCGAGGCATAATTTAAAAATTTTCAAATTTCATCTTTACGACCTTAATATGGCCCTACAAGACCCAAAATATGATTAGGAAATGATTTGGGACTAAAATAGAAACTTTAGAAACTTTTTCTTGAAAATAGGGGCACATGCCCGTGTGGCCTGCCCGTGGGGAAATCACATGGCCGTGAGCAGCCCGTGGGCAGATTCTGACTTGCTACACACGGCCGTGGGACTAGCCCGTGGGCGATTCATTTTGATTCTGACTTTGCCACCCACACGGCCTGGGCACACGCCCATGTGTCTAGGCCGTGTGAAAACTACAATTTCCACCATTTTTAGGTTATTAAAACCCACAAAATACACCTAATTTATACATAATCATAATCATCCATTGTTTAAACAAAACTTAACCATTTCATATGCATCAACTCATATCAAAATTTGTATCATATAGCTCATTCATTCAAGCATTTATCAACTCAAAACTTGTCAAAACACATGACTAAGTTCACTTCAAAATCATATACACATATCTAGCCTATACATGCCATATTAAGTTATTTACATTTTCTAAAGGGTACCAAAATTAGTTTAGAAGTGTGATGATGATCCTTGACGGTCCCGAGCCTATAGTAGTTCTAACGACCTATAAAACAGAGAAAACACACACAAAGAGTAAGCTTTCCAAAAGCTTAGTAAGTCAATATACAAACAAACTTAGCAAATTATCACATATATGCTTTGATTCATATACTTTTGATCACATTTACCACAATTCAAGAATCACATAAACATATAACTCATTTAAACAAAACTTTACATATCGCATTATCAATTCCATATTCATAGCATCATAATAAGATCACATAGATGCTTACCTTGTATACACAATTAGTGTATAATCAACGTACCTGAAATGGTTTTACAATCACATATTTGTTCATAGCTCGGATTTGTAATACGTATCACAAATTTGCCCATTGAACCAATAGGAAACTAGTAGGATACTCAGAAAGCTCGGAATAGTTGTACAATGCCAACGTCCCAGACAAGGTCTTACATGCACTCGGACATCAATGCCACTATCCCAGACAGGGTCTTACACGAATCAATACAATGCCGATGTCCCAGACATGGTCTTACACGTAAAAGTCATATTGATGCCAACGTCCCAGAGGTGGTCTTATTCATAAATTTGATATCGATGCCAACGTCTCAGACGTGGTCTTACACGAGTTTTAGATCAATGCCAACGTCCCAGACATGGTCTTACATGATAAAGCAAAACAGACACCTATGTCATGACATATCTAATCCTATCTATTCCTAAGTTCGTACGGGACTTCTCAGACTTAGTCACTATATCGAATTTATCCCAGATTTCATTTGCATATCTTCTCATGAATAACCATATTCAATAATAGTCATAAGAACAAATATAATATCATACAAATACGTTTATTTGCATAGTGACTTACCTCGATACCGAAAAGGGTAGAAAGGGACCTATTTGTCCATATTTCTCTTTTCTCCCGTTCTATGCCCGAATCTCGTTTTCTTTGATCTAGAACAATAAAATTTACTCATAATCACCATACCAATCAATACATTTTAGAAATTCTACTTTGGAAAAATTACCATTTTGCCCTTAGACTTTTGACAAAATTATGATTTTGCCCCTAAACTCGTATATCGATTTTCATCCTACTTCTTTGCTAACCAAGCCTAGCCGATTCATATTCCCTTCTATAGAAACTCAAGATTTCAACTATTACACATATTTACCATTCATTTCACAACCTTTACAAAAAGGTATTGCTAACAATTAATAAGTTGGTATCGCACATAGCCCACTATTGATAATATTGGCGATGGTATCACATACAACCCATCGCTAACAATTAAGAAGGTGGTATCCCACATAGCCCACCATTGATAATATTGGCGATGGTATCGCACACAGCCCATCGCTAACAATTAATAAGGTGGTATCGCACATATTTTCCTATTTCGAACATTCATCCGGGAACATCCTCACACTCTATCATTCTTAAATAGATTTCTATAATAATCATTCGCATTCACGCAATGCATTAATAAATATTACATTTGCAATCAGGATGCATCATTTACACATAACTCACTATAATTTCCTCAAATCCTGAATTTACCTCAAATGAGTTCTGGACACATACTTGTACCTCTCATGATATAACCACACACTTTCTCATTTTCAACATACATGTTGAATCATTCAAAATGCTAAAGAATACTATTGAGTCTCAAACATAAGGTATCATATCAACATCACACCCCCGATAGGGTCTTACATGAAATATCATATCGATGCCATGTCCGTGACATGGTCCTAAACGAAATCTCACACCGAGGCCATATTCCAAATATGGTCTTACACGGGACCTTAATTATCACAGTATCATGATATTTGCATTCCCTCTATTCTTACATTCAATAGAAGGCTTTCATTTATTGACATCCCGTCAAAACGTATTTAATATATTCATAGAGTCAATATATAATTCATTCAACATCGAAATGTTAAATACTTCACTTATAGTTGAATTATTAGCACACGAACTTACCTCGATACCGAAAAGGGTAGAAAGGGACCTATTTGTCCATATTTCTCTTTTCTCCCGTTCTACGCCCGAATCTCATTTTCTTTGATCTA
This sequence comes from Gossypium australe, assembly GCA_005393395.2. Taxonomy (NCBI): domain Eukaryota; kingdom Viridiplantae; phylum Streptophyta; class Magnoliopsida; order Malvales; family Malvaceae; genus Gossypium; species Gossypium australe. The sequence continues at coordinate 50,896,768 of CM016614.1, forward strand.
GAACAATAAAATTTACTCATTTAATCACCATACAAATCAATACATTTTAGAAATTCTACTTTGTCAAAATTACCATTTTGCCCTTAGGCTTTTGGCAAAATTACGATTTTGCCCCTAGGCTCGTATATCGATTTTCATCTGACTTCTTTGCTAACCAAGCCTAGCCGATTCATATTCCCTTCTATAGCAACTCAAGATTTCAACCATTACACACATTTACCATTCATTTCACAACCTTTACAAAAAGGTATCGCTAACAATTAATAAGGTGGTATCCCACATAGCCCACCATTGATAATATTGGCGATGGTATCGCACACAGACCAGCGCTAACAATTAATAAGGTGGTATCGCACGTAGCCCACCATTGATAATATTGGCGATGGTATCGCGCACAGCCCATCGCTAATAATTAATAAGGTGGTATCGCACATATTTTCCTATTTCGAACATTCATCCGGGAACATCCTCACAGTCTATCATTCTTAAATAGATTACTACAATAATCATTCGCATTCACGCAATGCATTAATAAGTATAGCATTTGCAATTAGGATGTATCATTTTCACATAACTCACTATGATTTCCTCAAATCCCGAATTTACCTCAAATGAGTTCTGGGCACATACCTGCACCTCTCATGATATTAGCACACACTTTCTCATTTTCAACATACATGTTGAATCATTCAAAATGCTAAAGAATACTCTTGAGTCTCATACATAAGGTATCATATCAACATCACACCCCCGATAGGGTCTTACATGAAATATGATATCGATGCCATGTCCTTGACATGGTCTTATACGAAATCTCACATCGAGGCCATATTCCAAATATGGTCTTACACGGGACCTTAATTATCATAGTATCATGATATTTGCATTCCCTCTATTCTTACATTCAATTGAAGGCTTTCATTTCTTGACATCCCGTCAAAATGTATTTAATATATTCATAAAGTCAATATATAATTCATTCAACATCGAAATATTAAATACTTCACTTATAGTTGAATTATTAGCACACGAACTTACCTCGATACCGAAAAGGGTAGAAAGGGACCTATTTGTCCATATTTCACTTTTCTCCCGTTCTTTGCCCGAATCTCATTTTCTTTGATCGAGAACAATAAAATTTACTCATTTAATTACCTTACCAATCAATACATTTTAGAAATTCTACCTTGTCAAAATTACCATTTTGCCCTTAGACTTTTGACAAAATTACGATTTTGCCCCTAGGTTCATATATCGATTTTCATCCGACTTCTTTGATAACCAAGCCTAGCCGATTCATATTCCCTTCTATAGCAACTCAAGATTTCAACTATTACACACATTTACCATTCATTTCACAACCTTTACAAAAAGGTATCGCTAACAATTAATAAGGTGGTATCGCACGTAGCCCACCATTGATAATATTGGTGATGGTATCGCACAAAGCCCATTGCTAACAATTAATAAGGTGGTATCGCACACAGTTTCCTATTTCAAACATTCATCCAGGAACATCCTCACACTCTATCATTCTCAAATAGATTTCTACAATAATCATTCGCATTCATGCAATGCATTAATAAATATAGCATTTGCAATCAGGATGCATCATTTACACATAACTCACTATGATTTCCTCAAATCCCGAATTTACCTCAAATGAGTTCTGGGCACATACCTATACCTCTTATGATATAACCACACACTTTCTCATTTTCAACATACATGTTGAATAATTCAAAATGCTAAAGAATACTCTTAAGGCTCATACATAAGGTATCATATCAACATCACACCCCCGATAGGGTCTTACATGAAATATCATATCGATGCCATGTCCTTGACATGGTCTTATATGAAATCTCACACCGAAGCCATATTACAAATATGGTCTTACACGGGACCTTAATTCTCATAGTATCATGATATTTGTATTCCCTTTATTCTCACATTCAATTGAAGGCTTTCATTTCTTGACATCCCGTCAAAACGTATTTAATATATTCATAGAGTCAATATATAATTCATTCAACATTGAGATATTAAATACTGTACTTATAGTTGAATTTTTAGCACACGAACTTACCTCGATATCGAAAAGGGTAGAAAAGGACCTATTTGTCCATATTTCTCTTTTCTCCCGTTCTATGCCTGAATATCGTTTTCTTTGATCTAGAATAATAAAATTTACTCATTTAATCACCATACCAATTAATACATTTTAGAAATTCTATTTTGGAAAAATTAACATTTTGCCCTTAGACTTTTGGTAAAATTATGATTTTGTCCCTAGGCTCGTATATCGATTTCCATCCGACTTCTTTGCTAACGATGCCTAGCCGATTCATATTCCCTTCTATAGCAACTCAAGATTTCAACTATTACACACATTTACCATTCATTTCACAACCTTTACAAAAATGTATCGCTAACAATTAATAAGGTGGTATCAAACATAACCCACCATTAATAATACTGGCGATGGTATCGCACACAACCCATAGCTAACAATTAATAAGGTGGTACCGCACACAACCCATCGCTAACAATTAATAAGGTGGTGTCGCACATATTTTCCTATTTCGAACATTCATCCGAGAACATCCTCACACTCTATCATTCTTAAATAGATTTCTATAATAATCATTCGCATTCACGCAATGCATTAATAAATATAACATTTGCAATCAGGATGCATCATTTACACGTAACTCACTATGATTTCCTCAAATCCCGAATTTACCACAAATGAGTTCTAGGCACATACCTGTACCTCTCATGATATAACCACACACTTTCCCATTTTCAACATACATGTTGAATCATTCAAAATGCTAAAGAATACTCTTGAGTCTCATACATAAGGTATCATATCAACATCACACCCCTGATAGGGTCTTACATGAAATATCATATCGATGCCATGTCCTTGACATGGTCTTATAGGAAATCTCACACCTAGGCCATATTCCAAATATGGTCTTAGACGGGACCTTAATTATCATAGTATCATGATATTTGCATTCCCTCTATTCTTACATTCAATTGAAGGCTTTCATTTCTTGACATCCTGTTAAAACGTATTTAATATATTTATAGAGTCAATATATAATTCATTCAGCATCGAAATATTAAATACTTCACTTATAGTTGAATTATTAGCACACAAACTTACCTCGATACCGAAAAGGGTAGAAAGGGACCTATTTGTCCATATTTCTTTTTTCTCCCATTCTATGCCCGAATCTCGTTTTCTTTGATCTAGACCAATAAGATTTACTCATTTAATCACCATACCAATCAATAAATTTTAGAAATTCTATTTTGGCAGAATTACCATTTTGCCCTTAAACTTTTGGCAAAATTACGATTTTACCCCTAAGCTTGTATATCGATTTTCATTCGACTTCTTTGCTAACCAAGCCTAGCCGATTCATATTCCCTTCTATAGGAACTCAAGATTTCAACTATTACACACATTTACCATTCATTTCACAACCTTTACAAAAAGGTCTTTTTAGGTGTTTTCATGGTAACACCCTTCACAAAAGTTGTTTATCTAACAACTAAGACTCATTTTCTTCCATAAAAATGCAAAAAACGTCTCAATTACTCTCATGGCAAAACCCTAGACTCTTAACCATTTTGCAAAGTAGTCCCCTCATTAGCTAGCTTAAGCTTTGGGGGTTTCATAAGTGCAAAGATTCTCAAAAAAGGTAACCAAAATCACTTACTTTCAAGGGTGAAAAGTTGCTGAAAATTTTGGCTTCCATAACCCTTCCTTAGCTGATATTTTCGGTGGGAAGAGGATGAATAAAAATAGGTGATATCATCTTTTCTTATTTTATTTATTTCCATCAATTTAATCCACCTAACCCACACAATTTTGACTAATTTGAGTCAATTGCCCCCATGGCCGGCCATCACTTTCCCATGGCCTAATTGCACATTAAGGGCCTCCAATTTAATAATCTTTAGCTATTTGGCTCCTTTAGCAAATAAAATAGAACTTTTATACTTTATGCGATTTAGTCCTTTTTCGCGATTAAACATGAAATCACTAAAATTAAAGCACCAAAATTTTCATGCACCCTTATAATCATGCTATAACCCATAAAAAAATTAAAATAAATTTTCTTCGACCACGAATTAGTGGTCCCGAGACCACTGTTCCGACTAGCCCTTAAATCAGCCTGTTTTATAGGGTGTTACATTTAGTGGTATCAGAGCCAGGTTACAAAACTAGACTGTGGATTTGAGTTTTTAAACTTGGATTTTAAAGCACCGATTTTTAGATGATTGAAATATATTTCCAGCACGTGTGGCACACCGAGTCTCCGGCACCGATGCTGTAAGTTCACTGAAACTGTTATGTGCTTTAAACTAAACTGCTATAGATAGTTTATACTATGATTACTATAGATAGACTGTACTGAAAACACTCAGGTTAGTATATACTGATACTGTGGTAACACCGATAGACACTACGTCGTACGAAAACAAACCTTATACTTTTGTTATTGTTTTCATAAAATATTTATTAATAAACACTGGAACTGTAAATTGATGTATAAAATTGATAATACAGATAAAACGCAAATAGGCAATGAGCATAAGAATTACTCGCGGACGAGGTACAAGAGGCCGTGGTAGAGGCCATAGAGGTGCTCGAGCTGGATTTTCATCTTCTAGCAACTTGCCTAATTTGGATACAAGTGAGATGCCGGCTTCACCAGTGATTGAGACTTGGTCTCATGATCGAGCGGTTGGGGACAAAGAACTATCCCAAGTCATGTTTAGAATTCTAGAGAGGGTTGTTGGGCCCAATACTGGAGCTGGAGGCTGAGGGTCAGCTACAAAACGACTCCGGTCTAATGGAGCCGAGATTTTGAGGGGTATTACCGGAGTTGCCCCTAATGTGGCTAAGTACTGGATTGAGGCCAGAGAATGAATCATGGATGATTTAGATTGCACCCCTGAGTAGAAACTAAAGGGTGCAGTGCCACTACTGAAAGATGAGGCTTACCAGTGGTGGCTTACGGTTAAGGAGGGCACTCAGCCTGATCAACTGACCTGGGATCTCTTTAAGATCGCTTCCAAGGAAAGTATGTGGGTGCCAATTATGTCGATGCTAGTAGGAGGGAGTTCCTGAATCTGACTCAGAGGGATAGATCAGTGGCCGAGTACGAGGCCCAATTTCTGCGACTAAGCCGCTACGCGCGAGGAATGGTGGCTGCTGAGTACGAGCGACGTGTTCACTTCGAGGATGGCCTCAGGGATAATCTGAGGGTTCTGATAGCTCCACAGAGGGAGCGAGACTTTACGGCACTGGTTGATAAGGCGAAGATCGCCGCGGAAGTGAAGCGCGTAGAGCGCTAGAACAGAGAGAGAGGTAGGAATAAGAGGGATTCAGAGCCTTCGAGTTTCGTTCAGAGGCTTAAGAAAAAGGCTAGAGTTGATGGACCGATTAGATTTGGGACTCCTATTACTGATACTGGATAGCCTCCGTGTACTGACTGTGGTAGACGTCATCCGGGTGAGTGTTAGAAAAGAACTGGGGCTTGTTTGAAGTGTGGTTCATTAGAACACCATATTAGAAATTACACGCGGAGGTCCGATCAAATGCAAGCTTCTGGCTTGGGTACTGCACCACCGAGAGGCCGTGGTCAGGCCAGGGGTGGTAACAGTCTGGGACGTGGTCAGAGAGCACCGATTAGAGTTGTTGGTCATACTGAGGCGAGGCAGCCGGCTCTAGTTTATGCTGCACATCATCGAGAGGATGGTGATGCTCCAGAAGTCATAATGGGTACGTTCTTTATTTATAATGTACCCTATACTGTACTGATAGATATAGGACCCACTCACTTCTATATAGCTTGTACCGTATTTGAAAATTTGGGTATACTGGTTGAGAGAACTAGGAGTGAGTTCGCTGTACTAAGCCCGTTGGGGCAGTCAATAAGGGTTAAGAAACTGTTTAGAGATGTTCTTCTAGAGGTTCAAGAAGCTATCTTTTTGGCTGATTTGATGGAACTGTCTTTTGGGGAATTTGATCTAATACTGGGAATGGACTGGTTAGTTAAGCACCGAGTGAGCTTAGATTGTGCCACTAAAAAGGTTGTACTGAGAATTGAGGGGGACAACGAGGTAGTCGTAATTGGGGAACGTCGGAACTATTTATCAAATGTGATTTCTACATTGAGGGTTGAAAAGTTGGTTCATGAGGGATGTGAGGTGTATCTAGCCTACATCAGTGTTTCAAATTCTGGGGCTTCTTCAGTTAAGGATATAAGGACGGTTAAGGACTTTCTTAATATTTTTCCTGAGGAGTTGCCTGGGTTACTTCTGAATCATGAAGTAGAGTTTGGTATTGAGCTTCTTCCTGTTATAGCTCCGGTTTCCATCGCCCTTTATAGAATGGCACCGAAGGAGCTTGTGGAGCTTAAAGCTTAGATTCAAGAGCAATTGGATCATGGGTTCATTTGCCCTAGTGTGTCTCCGTGGGGAGCACCGGTTCAGTTTGTGAAAAAGAAAGATGGATCTATGCGTATGTGTATCGACTACCGTTAATTGAACAAGTTGACCATTAAGAATAAGTACCTCCTACCGAGGATAGATGATATGATTGGCCAGTTCTGAGGAGCTTCAGTTTTCTCTAAGATTGACCTTCGTTTTGGGAACCATCAGTTGAGAGTTAAGGAGGCTGATGTAAACAAGACAACATTTATGACTCGTTACGGCCATTACGAGTTCCTAGTGATGCCATTTGGTTTGACGAATGCACCTACACCCTTTATGGATCTGATGAACTGAGTGTTCCAGCCCTATCTGGATTAGTTCGTAGTGGTTTTTATTGACGATATTCTGGTGTATTCGAGAACGGAGGATGAACATGTTGAACATCTCCGAGTGGTTCTGTAGATTTTGAGAGAGAAACAACTGTACGCCAAGTTCAGTAAATGCGAGTTCTGGTTACGAGAAGTAACATTTCTGGGACATGTGGTTACTGCTGAGGGGATTAGAGTCGATCCTCGAAAGATTGAGGCTGTCTTGGATTGTAAGCAACCTAAGATTGTATCTGAGATCCGTAGTTTTTTGAGACTAGTAGGGTACTATTGACATTTTGTAGAGGGGTTTTCACTGATTGCAGCACCTTTAACTAAGCTGCTACGTAAGGGTGTGCTTTTTAACTCGACTGCCGCGCAGCAAGAGAGCTTTGAGAAGCTCAAGACTGTACTGACGGAGGCCCCTATCTTGATACAGCCAGAGTCTAGAAAAGAGTTTACTGTTTACAATGATGCATCACATGTCAGCTTAGGATGTGTGTTGATACAAGAGGATAAGGTGGTAGCGTATGCGTCTCGTCAGCTTAAGACTCATGAGGCGAATTATCCGACACATGACTTGGAGCGGTGCTATTTGCACTGAAAATCTGGAGGCATTACCTGTATGGTGAGAAATGTATCACTTACACTGATCACAAGAGCCTTAAGTACCTCTTCACTCAAAATGAGCTGAACCTTAGGTAGCGTAGGTGGATTGAGCTGCTTAAGGACTACGACTGTACGATTGAATACCATCCTGGTAAGGCCAATGTAGTGGCCGACGCACTGAGCCGTAGGGCTATGACTGATTTGAGGGTAATGTTTGCTCGCCTCAGTTTATTTGATGATGGTAGTCTGTTGGTCGAACTTCAAGTTAAACCGAGGTGGAATGAGTAGATTAAGGGTAAACAGTTAGAGGATGAGTCTTTGAGTCTTCGCTTTATACAGATTGAGAGTGGGAATACTGTGGATTTTGGACTGAATAGCGAAGGGGTGCTCTATTTTCGTGGCAGAATATGTGTACCGAAAGATACTAAATTGAGGCAGCCTATATTGAGAGAGGCGCATAGTAGCCATTGTGCTATGCTTACTGGAAGAAACAAGATGTACCGAGACCTTCGTGAGTTATACCGGTGGCCAGGTCTTAAGCAAGAGGTTACAGACTTTGTGGGTAAATGTTTGACATGTCTGCAGGTTAAAGCTGAGCATCAGTTACCTTTGGGGTTGCTTCAACCAGTTAAGATTCCACTTTGGAAGTCAGAGCGAGTGACTGTGGACTTCGTTGGTGGGTTACCCCACACTCCTACTAAGAAGGATTCAGTATGGTTCATCGTGGATCGATTGACCAAGTCCGCCCATTTCATACCAGTTCGTACTGACTACTCTTTGCAGAAGCTAGCTAAATTGTATGTGTCTGAAATAATGAGACTGCATGGGGTACCTGTTTTGATAATATCTTATAGGGATCCTCGCTTCACGTCTCGGTTCTGGAAGAAGCTACATGAAGCTGTGGGTACAAGGTTGGACTTCAATACTGCGTTCCATCGTCAAACAGATGGTCAGTCTGAGAGGGTGATTCAAATATTGGAGGACATGTTCAAGTGCTGTGTAATTGACTTCCAAGGCAGTTGGGAGGATTACCTGCCACTAGCAGAGTGTGCTTATAATAACAGTTATTAGTAGAGCATTAAGATGGCACCTTACGAGGCACTATATAATCGTAGGTGTCGCATACCTTCGTGTTGAACTGAGTTGGGCGAGCGACGTGTGCTGGGCCCTGAACTAGTTTCTGATACCGAGGACAAAGTTAGATTGATTCGAGACTGACTGAAAGTGGCATCTGACAGAAAAAAAGTCCTATGGAAGAAAGTATCCAGTGGGGGACTCCGTTTTTCTCAAGGTCCACCATGGAAGAAAGTACTGAGGTGTAGTCGTAAGGGTAAGCTGATCCCTAGATTTATTGGGCCTTATCGCATTCTAAAACGAGTGGGGCCAGTAGCATATAAGTTGGAACTACCTCTAGAGTTGGAGCAGATTCACGACGTGTTCCACATTTCTATGTTGAGGCGCTGCCGCTCTGATCCTACGCATGTTGTTCCTGTTTAGGAGATCGAGGTTAGGCCAGATCTAACCTTTGAGGCGGGGCCAGTTCAGATAGTGGATCGCAATTGAAAGGCTCTAAGAAGGAAGTCCATCCCACTGGTTCAGGTTCTTTGGCGTAATCATAGTTTTGAGGAGGCCACGTGGGAGCCTGAGGATGCGATCCGACAGTAGTATCCTCACCAGTTCTTATCAGGTAAAATTTCGAGGCCGAAATTTTTTTTAAGGGTGGTAGAGTTGTAAAGCCCCAAGAATCCTTTATAATTATTTTCGTGTGTTTGTGACACAAATCTGTATCTGCTTCAGTGGTTAAGTGTTCTGGGAGTGTTTGAGAAGTCTTGGGTTCAAGCCTTGGCTTGGGTAAAATTTTTGTTTTTCTTTGAATAAAGTCCTATCTTTAGACAGTAGGCTTTTAATTAAATGTTGGTAAAATATGTCAGAAAGAGCCTATTGGTCTGGTGGTTAAGTGGAGTGTAAATAAGCTGGAGGTCTGGAGTTCGAGTCTCTGCAGAAACAAAAGGACTTATTTTATTGCTTGTGCCGTGTAGGTATTTTAGTCCAGTCAAAATACTAAAGAGTTTGACTGAGGGTTGGTTTCAGTTGTTGAGAGGATTATGGTGGGTTAGTAGTGAGTATTTTAAGGAGAAATTTTAGAGATATGAAGGGAGAGTTAGTGCCGAATTGAATTTCTTTTACTTTCTCAAATTTCGATTGGGGATTGGTTTTCTTTTCATTTTGCTTCTATCGACTGTTTTCCATTTTTTAGGGCCAAATATTGCTGAGGGTTTCTATTAGCTTTTTTCTCTTTTCTTTTCCGACTTTGTTCTTCCCTACGGTAAAAGTGCTCTCCCCCAAACTGTTGTTGCTGTCTACTTTCTCTTTTCCTCCCTTGCTCTTTTCCTTGCCGAATTTTAGGCTCTCTATGCTTTCCTTCTAACGTCGACTTACCACCTCCCTATCGAAATATTGTTGTTTTCTCTCATTGATTTTCGTTTGGTTCATCCTTGCTACCGAAATTGTGGTTGCCTTCTCTTTATTGGTTTCGTTTGTTATCATCTGCTACACCTTTTTTAACACCCTTTCTGTAAGTATTCGTTTCTTCTCCACTTAGTTACTTGAAGTTAGTTTTTAAAGGGGATGTGTATTGTTTTGATCAGGAGTCGACCAATGGACTAGGGACTGTCGTTGACACGTTAGGGGAGTGGAAGTTTCCTGTTATTGGATTGATGGTATGGGTTGTCCCACTGGAAGTTGGATAACTTGTTTTGGTTTAAGATTAAATTGACTGTGTGGTGAATAATTGAATGGTAATTTGATCAAATATTAGGTACTTGGAGTGCTCGCGTGGGGTTAAATGACAAAAACAGGCTAGGTGTGTGAACACAACTCTGCAAATAGAAATTGGCGAAAAGCTGAAAAGTGAGACTGTCGACACCACACGGGCGTGTGGCCACCCGTGTGGTAGGCCGTTTGATCGGACACAGGCGTGTGATCGACAAGACATGCCATGTGCGATTCATTGGCCGAGCCGAATTGGGCCGTGTGGCCCCCATAAACGTGTGGGCCCCACATGGGTGAACCACACAAGTGTGTGTGATTATTGGGCCAGGCCGTGTGATCCACACTGCTAAGGAAATTTTGGGCCTTGTGGGCCATACGGGCATGTGGGCTCGCATTGGAAAATTACATGGGCTTGTGGGCCCATTTTCATTATTTTTACTGCTAAGGTTGCACGGGCCGCCCGAGTCGACTGTGGACCTGCTGTAGGGTCGGTAAGATTACCTATATCCCTAATTGACTGAATAATTGTTATATCCATGTACTTTACATATATACATGTACGATTGTATTGTGAGCATGCTGTTAAAACTGTACTGAATACATATATGATACCATGAATTGACATGACATGATTGTATGATGCATTGCATGGGGATGGGTTTATGGATCGGAGGAAGTGTACTGAAAGGCTTCGAGCCTAACTTACTGTTAGCTCAGTTGCAAACTATTGTCTAGTGCCCCAACCGGTGCTACTTGGAGTGTAAGGATGGGTGGGTTAATTATATCCCCATATGGAGTGTTGGGTTGGACGGAGATTGAGTGTAGAGGCTGGCTGGGTAGGACTTGTATACTGAATATTATGATACTATACTGATTACTGATACTGTAATGGGCCAAGGCCCAAATGCATGACTGCCTCTTTACTGAGATGGGCTAAAGCCCAAACTGATACTGTCACTGATTCTGAATAGGGCTTAGGCCCAGACTGTGATTGCCTTCTGTCTGTCTGTTTGTGCTAGTTGGGATTACACACTGAGTTTTAGTAAACTCACCCTTTAGTTCTAACTGTACAGGTAATTCCCAAATATAGGCGGATCGGTGCAGCGGAGGACTCAGCAGTGGCCACATGACCCATTTCGTTCTATTTTAGCACTTAATTATAATTTTGAATTTATTTTGGGGTATTTTACTGTAATAATGGCCTTTTTGGATTTTCATGGTTAATTTGGGATATCTATTATTTTGATTTAACTGATAATAGTAGGGTTAATCGAGTTTCCAAAAAGAATCAAATGTTTTAACAAATACACTCAAATACGCAAACTGATTTAGAAAGCTTCCGCGATAAGTGACGTTTTGAAAATTAATATCGTTTTGAAAGAGAATACTTTTGTGATAATGAACTAGATTTTGAAATTGAACGACACATCCTAGAATTAACATAAGATTTTGTAATGTGGCTAATTCAAAAAGAGGTTTTTACGACAACTCATTTATTTCAAAAACACTACCATGTGACATCCTCAAGATTCGACCATAACGTCTAGGCCGGGTTTGGGGTGTTACATTTTCTCAATTTAGTCCCTATTACTCAGAACTTATAATTTATTTTACAATTCAATCCTTTTCTCAATTCTAACTTGAAATTGTATCAATTTAACTCCTAATACTTCAATTTAATCAACATGAACAACATCTAAAAATCCACTAATTTCTAAAATTTCAACATAAATCAAGTGGTATTTTGTTCTAGGATTCTAAAAACATCAAACTTACAAGAAAATGGGCTAAATTGACTTACCAATTAAACCTTTGAACCTTACACCCTAATTTTCCTTTCTTTTTTTCCCTTTTTCTTTCTCCCTTATTTCGTTTCTTTCTCCCTTCTTGTTCTTGTTTTTATTCTTTTATTTTCTTTATTTAGTATATGTTTTTACTATATAATATAATATAATATAATAATATCATAATATTTACTTAAATTATAACTAAATGTATAATAATTACTAATATATGCATATAAATATTCCACATGTCACTAAAAATACCATTCACTTGTCAAGATTTGTTTTAATTACTTATTTAGTCCCTTCACTTTTCACTAATCTATAATTCAACTTTTACTCTTTATTCAATTCAATCCTTATACTTAATTAACCTTAACTCATGCTATTTCACCTAACCAAAACCTATTTAACCACACAGCTAACTTCGTAAATATTTTTAATAAATATTTACGAAGCTGTTTTACGAAAACAGAGACCCAAAAATACACTTTCCAATAACCGTAAATTTTGGCTCGTTATAGAAACATACTTAAAAACAACATAAAATGCTAAAATAACACCAACTTTTCTAATGATTCTCAAAGAAATCTGTCACATCAAGGTGAGTTATATCATTAAGACCATGAATTACATCACCCTACTATTTTGCCTCCATTTCACCATTTTGGGATATAAAATTTGTCTAGATATTATTTTTCTTCCCTTTAATGGATGCTTGATAAAGTTTCACTAAATGATTACGCATACGACAGGTATGTGACCAATGCCCTTTCATACTACATTAGTAACATAAATTCTCAATAACCTTTGAAGGATTATTTTGACCACCTCTTTCTTGTCCTTCATTGCTATTCTTTTTTTTGGCGGTTAGAAGTACCACTATTATGAACACCATGATAACAGTTACTAGTACGTCCTCCACCACGTCCCCCACTATTTCCACGACCACAACCACGACAATGATCGCGACTTCTATATTTTTCATTTCCATATTTATTGTGTACTATAACATTGACTTCTAGGAGTGGTGCAGTACCAATAGGACAAATTCCATGGTTTTTCATCAACAACTTATTTTTTTGTTCAGCTACTAAAATGTATGAAATCAATTCAGAATATTTTTTAAAACTTTTTTTTCACGGTATTGCTAATGCAGGAGTATATTAGTAGCATGAAAGGTTGAAAATATTTTCTCTAACAGATCCTTATCAGTTATATTCTCTCCACATAATTTCAGTTGAGAACTAATTTTGAAAAGTTCTGAATTGTATTCACTTATAGTATTAAAATATTGCAATAGTAAGTGCATCCAATCATAACGAGCTTTGGAGAGGATCACTGTTTTTTGATGGTCAAATCATTCTTTCAAATTTTTCCACAACTCAATAGGGTCTTTCATAGTGAGATATTCCGCTTTTAATCATTCATGTAGATGATGAAGGATAAAAAATATTGCTTTTTCATTGTCTTGGTTAGATGTTTCTTTATTTTCTACTATAGAATCCCCTAAACCTTTAGCATCTAGGTGAATTTCACCAGTTAACACCCATGACAAATAATTCTTGCCTGAGATGTCTAGGGCGACAAATTTAAGTTTGGTAAGATTTGGCATTATAATCATTAAAAAAACTAAAAAAAAAGATATTAATAAAATAATTGTAATCAAATTATTTTTCAAATGTAATTATAATAATGTATTTAAGAATGAAAATAGGAAATAATATAAAACAATTTATGATATAAAATTTAGGATTACCTTAATTCGGTAGACAAATTAAATTTTATTCCTTCTGAGAACTTTAAGCAAATCGCAGCACAAGTTTGAAACTCTCTTTTTTTGTCAATTTTGGGATAACCAAGCAACCAATTTGAATGTTAGGTTAGAAAAATAATGAAAGTAATTCAACGGGGGATTAGAAAGGGATAGAAAGCAATTGAGGTATGGGTTACCAAATGAAAAATAAGGACAAGATGGGTTTAGAGTTATGAAAAAAATTTGATAATCGTACTGATAACGTGTTATAAAATAAAGAAAGATAAAGAGAATAAAGAACAAAGAAAATATGGGAAACAATAGAGAATGTATTTTATTGATCAATGGGATGATTTCAATGTTTTTTCAAAATCCTTATTTATAGGCATAAGAAGTATAAATGAAGTAGAGGTCTAATTCTAATAACTATTAGAATATAAAGTACATTAAAACTTATCTTAATTTTAATGGACATCCACTTAATAAGATATTCATAACACACACATATATATATATATATATATTCGATTTTTACAATTGTCTTTTTCTTTGCATATTCATACAAAGTTTTAAATTTTTTAGAAAAATTAAACCCTTTGGCTTATTTTGGCAACTAATTTTATGAATGTCGCTATTAATGGATGATGAGTTAGCAATTATTGTACATGTGATGATTTACATTGATGATTTTGCTGATGTGATATTATTTATTTTATGTAAAATTTTTTTAAATTTTTAATAAACTATTTGATTTTTTATTTTATAATAATTTTTAAAATAAGAGGTATTCCTAATACTTTTACCAAATATTTTAACATATTTTTTTAATTCTTTGTATTTTTTATTTTAAATAAATTTTTAAAACATTTTTTATTTTAAAATTTTATTGAATTTTTCTTTAAACTATTTATTAATATGATATATAAAATAAAATAATATCACTTCAACAAAATCATCCACGTGGATCGCCATGTGTACAAGAACTGTTGACTCATCATCCATTAATGACCATATTAGTAGAGTTAATGATAGTTTATAAAAAAAAATAAACTTACATATATTAGTTGATCAATTTTAAAATATTTTAATATTAAAATATAATATATTAATTTAATAATAATTAAAATAATTTTATAATTAATTAAATTTTATTAATTTTAATTAAAAACATTGAATAAAAATAAATATAACCAACAAATATAGAAAAATTATAATTTAATAAGGCCAAATTTATACTTTATTTAAAATTTAATTAATAAATAGGTTAATTTTTTTTTTTGCCCTTGAACATCACAAGTAGATTTAGTTTGATACTTGTATTTGTTTTTAGTCAACTTTAGTGTTTAAATTTAACAATTAGGTATAATTTTAGTCCCTAAAATTAGATTCCGTTAAAAGTGATGACGTGGTATTTTGAAATTTTTTAAGTTTTAGGTGATGATGTGATAACTTTAGAGTAACACATCAGCACACTTTTACAAAATATAAGATCAAGGACCAAACTGAGCGTAATTGTCAATTTTAAAACTAAAATTGACCCAAAAAAAATACTAAAATAGACTTAGGGCTAGTTTAGTATTGCTTTTGAAAAGTGCTATTGAAAAGTTCTTTTGATAAGTATTTTTGAGTATTTTCCTTAACTCTTCACCTTCCAGTTTTTTGTAACCTCTTTCCGTATTTATGTATTAGAAAATGAGGAGTCTAATCTCCGTATATATATATATATAGGAGTATACTACTTGTAATGATTATAGGAAAGAAGAGAAATGCAATAAAAATCTCTCTTATTCTCATCTATTATTCTTGTGTTCTTTGCATTATTATTACTATTTTATAACACGTTATCAGCACAATTTTATTCAAGAGTGATAAGTCCTTAGTTTACGTCAAAATTTTGTTGGGCTCCAAGTATTGAAATTTAATTATTTGGTTAAAAAAATCGTGAGTGATTGCTCGAGATTTGCTTGGGGATGATCACTTTCTCTTCACTGCAAAGAATGCTCATAGTCTCTACTTCTCATCCACAATTACCTAAGTAATTCGAATAATTTTTATTTTAAAAATTTGATTCAATTTCTATTAAGAAGTTCAATTTATATATTTCTCTATATGCATCTTTATGAATTTATAAATCCTTTCTCAAGTTTATTTGTTGTGCTTTCTATGTGGATATATATATTTGTTATTTTTTTTTATAGAATTTATTGGTTTATGTAATGCCCCAAAATCCGACCTGAAAGTTTAGACCGAATCCCAAAGGTTACATTGATCACCGAAGTGGTCGTAGGAAAATTTTAATCTAATCAGCTAGAAAACAAACGTTATTTAAGTTACGTAAAACTCTCCATTGTAAAATCTTGATATTACAAAAATTTTAGTCCAAAAGACGCTTACGTGCGTAAAACCCAAAAATTTATACTATAGTGTTTAAAACAGATCTTATAGTCAAAAACCATTTATTAAGAATTCAAATTTACAAAAAAACACCTTAAAAGCCTGTTTTAGAAAACGTGACACTCCGAGACCTCCGCATACCGAGCCCAGCGTCAGAACACGTAACTGTACCTGAAAGGGGAAAACACTAAGGGGGTGAGCTACAAGAGCTCAGTGTGAGTTCACAAGGTGACAAAAAACGGACTTGGAGATCAAAAATCCTAATAAATGGAGCAATTAAACACACCAAATCACACACAGATTACCCAACAAATAAACCCGTCAACGATCAATACAGAAACGCTTACCATCACAATCCGAATTGTTATGACACTAACACCAAAATGCATGCAAGATCAATCATAACGTTTATAATGAACAGTTAGATTACAAATAAGGAACACACATCCAGATGCATATGAATGCAATCAAATATCAAAACCCACCCATCCAGCCAAAACACCACTCTGTCCCCCAATCACACCCCATAATAGCTATTTAAGCTCATCCATCCAAACACACCACGTAGGACCTCGAAAGGCCCATCTAACCCTATACACCATGTATGTGGACTAAGCCACTCAAATGTTAATATGCAGTAGAGCTGACATATATGTCGAAGTGGGCATTGCGGTAAACCGCTGTACAAACATGTTGCAATCGAAACTGCCAGAACATATTAGACTCTCTTCTCTTCTCAATCAATCCCAAAAAGATTAATACAAATGCAAAATGAACACTATTTGAAGACAGACTTATAGAAACAAAGTATGAAATCAGAAATGTACACATTCAAATACCCAGAATTAGATATAACATAACATTAATTAACACTCAACCAAATCGCTTAATTAGAGCTATGATTGCGAATAACGTACAAGTCCAGGCTGAGACAAAGCCCCGACCAACCTGTAACATCCTGAATTTTTGGGCCTATGCGTTTAATAGGTAGGATATGTTTAATGTGTTAATTTAAGTGTTAGGGGTCCAAATTGGGCTCAGGCTTAGGTAGAGGCCTTGATTAAAATTTTCTGTTTGGGCATTATAGGGGTTTAAAAGGTAGTATCTACGTTTAAAATACCAAAGTGGGCTTGTGGCCCAATCTTAGGAGGTGACGCCACACAAGGGAGTAAGGGGCCCAAATTTAAGTTTCATGGAGCCCAATTCTTTTAATTTAAGTTAGCTAAATTTTGGGCATTAGGATTAGGTGGAGTGGATGGCAACAAGGCTAAAATTTAGGGGTTTTAATGTTTAAAATATGTGGATAATAAGCAGATAAAGGCTATTATTTAGGAATTTATTTTATGAGAATAATAAGCAGATAAAGGCTAAAATTTAGGGATTTTAATGTATAAAATATGTGGATAATATGCTGATAAAGGAGGGAGGAGTTAGAGATAATTAAGTCTCTTTTAGATGAGCTAGTAGATTAAGATAAAGGAGAAAAGATAGGATTTATCTGCAAGGTTAGGTAAGTGCCGAAATTTCTATAAATAGGGGGAATATCTCTTCAATTTCGGCATTTGGGGTTTTTCTCTCATTCTTTTCTCTTCTTCTCTGAGTAAAAGCCGAAAACTCTTAAAGTTCCATCTTCTTCTTCATTCTCTGCAAAAGCCGAAATCTCTAAGCCTATTCCCTCATCTTCACATTGATTCAAAAGCCAAAACTACACCTATTCTTCTCCTCAATATTCATTGGCCGAATCTCTCTTAGCCATCTTTTCAATTTTTAGTTCTTTCAAAAGCCGAAAGCGCGATAGATCATCTTTCTGGGATTTTTCCTAGAAGCCGAAACTCATAGATCTCTAAGTTATAGAATCGTGTTACATTCAGGATTTCAAGGTAAGAGGATTTGTTTATTCATATATATAAAATCGGGTAGAATACTAACTATGGCCGAATATAGGAGAGGCCTATTTTCACATCTTTTCGGCTTTTTGAAGCAAAGCGTAGATCGGTTTAGCAAGGGTATCTAATCAGGTGTGTAATTCTCCACACCATCTAGATCTGTTTGATAAATATATGATTATAAGTTTTCTATGTCTTGATAAATGCCGAAATTCCGGCTTAATGATAGAAACCCAAAGAGCGTAAAAGCAAATCACCAGGTTAGTGAATGTTCTGATTAAATGATATAAGTATATTGATTTTTTGTGATTGCATGGGTTGGGTTGATGAAAGGAGGAAGTTATACGTTGTAGCGGTTTTTACCGTGATCTGTTGTAGCGGTTTTTACCGTGATCTGTTGTAGCAGTTTTTACCGTGATCTGTTGTAGCGGCTTTTGCCGTGATCTGTTGTAGTGGCTACGGCCATGATCTGATGATGAGTAGCAAGACTGCCATCAAGGCGTGTAGCGGTGTGGGTTGATTGTAGAAATCCCCAATGGTGTGAATGGCTGGTACGGGGGCGTGTAGCGGATGGAAACCTAGGATTTGGGTTGGGCTTGCATATTAATTTTTATTATGTATATTAAACTGTTTATTTTGTTTTATGGGGCTAAGGCCCACATCTAATGGTGCATGAGGGTTGCACACTGAGTCTCGCGACTCAACCAATTAATTAATATTTCAGGTAGCACTTAGTGCATTGGACCGGGCTGGAGAGGAACGCAAGGTGGCCATGCAAAAGAACATCTGGATCCAACAAAAAGACTCAAGTTATTATTTTATATTTTTAATTAATGGATTTTAAATCTCGTTGTAATAAGGCCATGGGCCACTAGTTTATATTTTGTTTTATTTTGGGCTTTAATTACTTTTAGTTATTTAAATTCTTATTGAACTAATGCATGTATTTAAATTTGGGTTTTTAATTCATAAAGGCATATTTTATTTAAACTATCAACTATTTATTTTTTCGAATAAAAGGATAAACTTTAGAAAAATATTTTCTTAAAATACGACATGTTTTCCAAAATTTTCTTAGTGACATACCAGATCCGGTCGTGGTGTTTAGGCCGGGTTTGGGGTGTTACAAATTGGTATCAGAGCCTGGTTCAAAACTCGGCTTTGGGGTTTTTGGGCTCAAAATGTTTTCTAAAAATGGGTTTTTGAAACATGTATATTTATAAGTGATATAGGATGGTTTTCTCGGCATGGCACCTGCGTCTCCGGCCCAAGTCTGCCAGGTAAGTATTCTGAACCATTGTGTGATATAAATATGTGGGCTTGGTGGGCTTTATGGGACGTAGATTAGTTAGATTAGAACTTGATAGACTCTAGGCTTAGCTGAAACAACTCCTTAAATCTCATAAGACTTAATTTCACTAAACAAACCCATAAACGAGTCGCAAGACTAGGGTGTGGCAACAGGCATGCGCATGTCTAGGATTGGATCCGGAAGAGCCTGGTACTTAAGCAGTCCTAGTGACTCACCTCCTCTTCACTGGAATCCTACCTGGTGCGTAGTGACTGTTCACCCTAGCCACGAGGATTTGTTGACGGGCCAAAATCTATAATTAAAACCCGAAATTGACCAGCCACATTATTTTTACAAAATGACCAAAATACCCCTGATTTGTAAAATTACCAAATTACCCTTGATTTGCAAAATGACCAAATTATCCCTGATTTGTAAATTTACCAAATTACCCCTGATTAAAATTTGTAACAGTTATAAATTTTCATTAATCTATTAATGAATATACTAATACGGCAGAGGTTGAAATAAAAGAGATTAATAATAAAATTATTGAGCTTTTTGAGCCCAATAAATTTACTACGGAAATTCAACCAAAGCTATTACATTTAAAAGATTTATCAATTCCAAAAGACTGGATAATTGATAAGACTAATAATGCTAGTACTTCTAAACCGGTAAGTACTATTGAATATATGTCATCTGGTGATAAGTTATATTTCAGAAATAATCTGATTACTAACACAGATGATAATTTAATATTACCTTCTAAATCTCAACCAGAGGAAGAAGAAGATAATGAAAGTATAAATACACCAATAGGGATGAAAACTATTCAAATTCCTATTTTCCCTACTACTCCAAGTAGAAATTCTATTTCTAGAAACTCTAGAATAGAAAATATACAATATTCGGAAGAAAATATTACTAATAAATATATTAAAATTACATTACATGATAAAGATTATAAAAAATATTCTTTACATGCATTATTAGATACAGGAGCTACAACAAGTAGTTGCAAAAGAAATGCCATTCCAGAAGAATACTGGATACCTGTAAAAAAGATAATAAATATTAATGGAATAAATGGTAGAAAAACTGCTGTTTATTATAAAGCAAAAAACATTCCAATCTACATAAACAATGTTAGATTTATAATACCTAAATTATTATGTTTACCTAATATGATTGGTGATATATTACTTGGTAATAATTTTATTAATCAATATTTACCTTTTATTGTCAATAAGAAATCGGTTATATAATTCTATAGAAATACCATTAATAAATAGTAATTTTTACTAATGTTTGCTGATATCTTAGCAGGCCTAATGGATAGAGGTAAACAACCTCTAATAGAAAATGATGGATGGAGAACTGTCCATAAAAAACCCAATAAAGGAAAAAATCCTAACCAAGGATTTATTTTCGCAAAACAAATGAGTCCAAACCAAGGAATCATTCCTGCTCAAAAAAGTCCTAAACAAGGATTTCAGCCTGCACAAGTAAGTCCTAAACAAGGATTTATTTCTACACAAATAAATTCTAAACAAGAATTTATTTCTGCACCTGCAAATATAAGTTCTAAACAAGAATTTATGGCTGCACCAACACAGGTACAATTTTATCCTAACCAAGGATATTATTTACCATATCAATTGGTAAACCAACCAATTGGATCGCAATCACCAACACCG
The DNA here is from genome assembly GCA_005393395.2 of Gossypium australe. Classification (NCBI taxonomy): domain Eukaryota; kingdom Viridiplantae; phylum Streptophyta; class Magnoliopsida; order Malvales; family Malvaceae; genus Gossypium; species Gossypium australe. The sequence continues at coordinate 50,917,787 of CM016614.1, forward strand.
GTAGATTGTTATTCTCAATTCTCTCAAAAGCCTTATACCGATTCCGAAATTCTCAAATATGCAGATGCTTTGTTGAAAAAACAACAAAACTCTGAATTCTCGAATCTAAAGGATTTTTATAATCCAGGCTTACCCCCAGACTACTACCATTTCATTGACAGAATATGGAAAAACCATATTTTGGAACAAAGGGCTAGTTTCAGAAAAGCTCTTACCCAATTCTCAGAGTTCTTAGTTGAAAAAACAACTCAAGAAAAATCTGAAGAATTATTATTAAAATCTATTTTATACAGAGATTGGGACGATGTCCTAATTGAATATATGGATATTAAGGAGATAAACAATCTTCTTGATATATTTCAATACTTTATTAATAAAGGGAGAAACACTCCTATTATTAATAAATTGTTTCGAAAATGTCTATATAACAAATGTAGACAAATTTTACCTTCAGAAATATTTTCGAAAATAAACAGAGCCATTTGCAAACAGCAAGCTCTATTTTTAGAAACATTTTCGAAATATTTTTCACAAGCATTTGTTTTTACAAATGACATGGGAGAAAAAACTCCTGTTATAAAATTTCGATTAAATCATGAGCCATTTGATATAACCAGTATTGAATGGGGATTTGTTAAAGAAATAACAGTCCAAAATCTCTCTTTTGATTTATTAAAAGATTTTCCTGCGATAGTCAAATCCCGGCTATCAAATTTTGTAAACATAGACGATTTTGTCTATTATTTTCACATTGAGATAAACAGTCTCATTGGTTTCGCTGAAGAAGAAAAATTTCATCAGCCTTATCAAATCTGGAACATAAACACTCTGTTCTCGGGAAAAGCCCTAGCAGCAGTTAGAGAAGATCCAGAGCATTTGTCAAAAATCATTGATGAGTGCTATAACAATTTCAACAAGTATCAAGTCCAAGCCGGAATTGATCTTATGAGCATGGCTCGACACCTTCTCCATCAAGATACTGTCAAGTATTGGACCGATGGAAGAAGAATATTAGCTTACAACACTGGAAACCACCAGGATGAAAGCAATGAAGAAGCCATAATATAATTACTATTTATAACTGGGGAGGGAGAGTGGAGGGAGAGTATGTGCAAGCGGAAGGGTTTCTAATATCTACTTAGTATTGCTGGGTAGTAGAAGATAGATAATTTACAAAAGAAAAACAGAGAACTGATTTCGGTAAAAGATTATGGTATATTTTATTGGAAGGGGGGAAGATGATGCCTTCCCAAGCTTACAAGAATGCCTATTTATAACCAAAAATTCTAGGCTAAAATCAAATTACAATTGAAGTCCGAAATAATTGTTCGGATAAAAATAAAAATTAAACTCTAATTTAATTACAATTGGAATCCGAATAGTATCCTGATAAGGACACATTAATTGTCCGCTTCTTGGTGGCTTCCAAGTAGCTTCCTTTAATTGGTGGATGCCATCTTGGTTGCTTCCAGGTGGCTTCCTTCTTTGGACGGATGCTATGTTGGTTTTTTCCACGTAGCTTCCTTGAACAGTGTGTTGATAAGGATGCTTTTGGATGTTTTCCACGTAGCTTCCTTCTTTGGACGGATGCCATTATGGTGTTTCCACGTAGCTTCCTTTTCTGGACGGATGCCATTATGGTGTTTCCACGTAGCTTCCTTTTCTGGCAATGTCTGCTGCTTGCATCATTGCTTACGTCATGACATTGATTGTTGATTACATCATTGTCTGCGTCACTTGGATGCTGACTGGTTGTCATCTTCCAATTTTGTCTTCATCCTTCTTGGATGTTTCTCAGGTTCATTTCCTCGATCTCGTCAAGGTGTAATGATTCCGGTGACGGGACTGGTGTGTTCCATTGTTCCCATGTTTCTCGGATCTCCGCTGCTAACGGATAGTCTCCGATTTCCATATCCGCTATTTGTGTTAATAACGAAATGGCTTCTTCATTATCTTTATTTGTTCTCCGGTGGTTTCCGGTATCCCATGCCAATATTCTTCTTCCATCAGTCCACAATTTGTAACTGTTTTGTTGAAGTAGAAATTGGGCTTCTGCCATTAGATCAATTCCGGCTTGGACTTGATAATGGGGAAAATTCTTATAGCACTCATCAATGATTTTTGACAAATGCTCTGGATCTTCTTGGGCTGCTAAGAGGGATCTTCCTCCAAGCATTTTGTGAATAATCCAGATTTGATAAGGCTGATGAAATTTTTCTTCTTCAGCGAAACCAATGAGACTGTTTATCTCAATGTGAAAATAATAGACAAAATCGTCTATGTTTACAAAATTTGATAGCCGGGATTTGACTATCGCAGGAAAATCTTTTAATAAATCAAAAGAGAGATTTTGGACTGTTATTTCTTTAACAAATCCCCATTCAATACTGGTTATATCGAACGGCTCATGATTTAATCGAAATTTTATAACAGGAGTTTTTTCTCCCATGTCATTTGTAAAAACAAATGCTTGAGAAAAATATTTCGAAAATGTTTCTAAAAATAGAGCTTGCTGTTTGCAAATGGCTCTGTTTATTTTCGAAAATATTTCTGAAGGTAAAATTTGTCTACATTTGTTATATAGACATTTTCGAAACAATTTATTAATAATAGGAGTGTTTCTCCCTTTATTAATAAAGTTTTGAAATATATCAAGAAGATTGTTTATCTCCTTAATATCCATATATTCAATTAGGACATCGTCCCAATCTCTGTATAAAATAGATTTTAATAATAATTCTTCAGATTTTTCTTGAGTTGTTTTTTCAACTAAGAACTCTGAGAATTGGGTAAGAGCTTTTCTGAAACTAGCCCTTTGTTCCAAAATATGGTTTTTCCATATTCTGTCAATGAAATGGTAGTAGTCTGGGGGTAAGCCTGGATTATAAAAATCCTTTAGATTCGAGAATTCAGAGTTTTGTTGTTTTTTCAACAAAGCATCTGCATATTTGAGAATTTCGGAATCGGTATAAGGCTTTTGAGAGAATTGAGAATAACAATCTACCGGTGTTGGTGATTGCGATCCAATTGGTTGGTTTACCAATTGATATGGTAAATAATATCCCTGGTTAGGATAAAATTGTACCTGTGTTGGTGCAGCCATAAATTCTTGTTTAGAACTTATATTTGCAGGTGCAGAAATAAATTCTTGTTTAGAATTTATTTGTGTAGAAATAAATCCTTGTTTAGGACTTACTTGTGCAGGCTGAAATCCTTGTTTAGGACTTTTTTGAGCAGGAATGATTCCTTGGTTTGGACTCATTTGTTTTGCGAAAATAAATCCTTGGTTAGGATTTTTTCCTTTATTGGGTTTTTTATGGACAGTTCTCCATCCATCATTTCTATTAGAGGTTGTTTACCTCTATCCATTAGGCCTGCTAAGATATCAGCAAACATTAGTAAAAATAATTGTTAATAAATATACTCATCAGAATCTGTATCAGACTCTGTTTCTGAAATTAATTCATATAATATTTCAGAAGGATTTGTTTCCTTACTAAAACATATTTCTAAACCTTGTTCTTCAAGATTTTTTATTATTTTTCTAGCATTTTTGCCTTTATTAGGACAATTGGTTGCTATATGACCTTCTTCATCACAGATAAAGCATTTACAAATTTGTTTTTTATCCTTATTAGAAGTTTTTCTTCTAACAAATTACCAAATTACCCTTGATTTGCAAAATGACCAAATTATCCCTGATTTGTAAATTTACCAAAGTACCCTTGATTTTTAAAATTACCGAAATACCCCCGGATTACAGAATTACTGAAATACCCCTGTATTGCAAAAATTACCAAAATACCCTTATTTCATGAAATCAACAAGGAACTCTATTTTGAAAATTACGAAAATACCCCTATAGGATAAATTACGGAAATACCCCTGGGTAGTGAAATGACGAAAATACCCCTATGTATTGAATGTGGGTGTATGGATGTTGTCAGTTGAATGTATGTAGTTCTTAGAACTAAGAAAGGTGAACTTGAGACTGAATTGCGAATTCGAAAGAACTACTCTTAAAACTACTAATCATAAGACTGTTCGTAGATAATCAGTGGAAGAAAACCAATAATTCATAAAATTTTTAATCAGATAAACGCGAACCGATAGCATGAGTACAAGGGGACGATGACGCTCTAGATGTGAATACCGGTGCGTACTCTACAATAGAAGACTAAGTGTTTATTTTGGGTTTAGAATTGGAGTGCGCAGCGAAAGCATGGTAGTGAGACTTAGGTAGTACGATTAATAGTTAGTTGGAAATTTCGAGGACGAAATTTCTTTAAGGGGGTAGAACTGTAACATCCTGAATTTTTGGGCCTATGCGTTTAATAGGTAGGATATGTTTAATGTGTTAATTTAAGTGTTAGGGGTCCAAATTAGGCTCAGGCTTAGGTAGTGGCCTTGATTAAAATTTTCTGTTTGGGCATTATAGGGGTTTAAAAGGTAGTATCTACGTTTAAAATACCAAAGTGGGCTTGTGGCCCAATCTTAGGAGGTGACGCCACACAAGGGAGTAAAGGGCCCAAATTTAAGTTTCATGGAGCCCAATTCTTTTAATTTAAGTTAGCTAAATTTTGGGCATTAGGATTAGGTGGAGTGGATGGCAACAAGGCTAAAATTTAGGGGTTTTAATGTTTAAAATATGTGGATAATAAGCAGATAAAGGCTATTATTTAGGAATTTATTTTATGAGGATAATAAGCAGATAAAGGCTAAAATTTAGGGATTTTAATGTATAAAATATGTGGATAATATGCTGATAAAGGAGGGAGGAGTTAGAGATAATTAAGTCTCTTTTAGATGAGCTAGTAGATTAAGATAAAGGAGAAAAGATAGGATTTATCTGCAAGGTTAGGTAAGTGCCGAAATTTCTATAAATAGGGGGAATATCTCTTCAATTTCGGCATTTGGGGTTTTTCTCTCATTCTTTTCTCTTCTTCTCTGAGTAAAAGCCGAAAACTCTTAAAGTTCCATCTTCTTCTTCATTCTCTGCAAAAGCCGAAATCTCTAAGCCTATTCCCTCATCTTCACATTGATTCAAAAGCCAAAACTACACCTATTCTTCTCCTCAATATTCATTGGCCGAATCTCTCTTAGCCATCTTTTCAATTTTTAGTTCTTTCAAAAGCCGAAAGCGCGATAGATCATCTTTCTGGGATTTTTCCTAGAAGCCGAAACTCATAGATCTCTAAGTTATAGAATCGTGTTACATTCAGGATTTCAAGGTAAGAGGATTTGTTTATTCATATATAAAATCGGGTAGAATACTAACTATGGCCGAATATAGGAGAGGCCTATTTTCACATCTTTTCGGCTTTTGAAGCAAAGCGTAGATCGGTTTAGCAAGGGTATCTAATCAGGTGTGTAATTCTCCACACCATCTAGATCTGTTTGATAAATATATGATTATAAGTTTTCTATGTCTTGATAAATGCCGAAATTCCGGCTTAATGATAGAAACCCAAAGAGCGTAAAAGCAAATCACCAGGTTAGTGAATGTTCTGATTAAATGATATAAGTATATTGATTTTTTGTGATTGCATGGGTTGGGTTGATGAAAGGAGGAAGTTATACGTTGTAGCGGTTTTTACCGTGATCTGTTGTAGCGGTTTTTACCGTGATCTGTTGTAGCAGTTTTTACCGTGATCTGTTGTAGCGGCTTTTGCCGTGATCTGTTGTAGTGGCTACGGCCATGATCTGATGATGAGTAGCAAGACTGCCATCAAGGCGTGTAGCGGTGTGGGTTGATTGTAGAAATCCCCAATGGTGTGAATGGCTGGTACGGGGGCGTGTAGCGGATGGAAACCTAGGATTTGGGTTGGGCTTGCATATTAATTTTTATTATGTATATTAAACTGTTTATTTTGTTTTATGGGGCTAAGGCCCACATCTAATGGTGCATGAGGGTTGCACACTGAGTCTCGCGACTCAACCAATTAATTAATATTTCAGGTAGCACTTAGTGCATTGGACCGGGCTGGAGAGGAACGCAAGGTGGCCATGCAAAAGAACATCTGGATCCAACAAAAAGACTCAAGTTATTATTTTATATTTTTAATTAATGGATTTTAAATCTCGTTGTAATAAGGCCATGGGCCACTAGTTTATATTTTGTTTTATTTTGGGCTTTAATTACTTTTAGTTATTTAAATTCTTATTGAACTAATGCATGTATTTAAATTTGGGTTTTTAATTCATAAAGGCATATTTTATTTAAACTATCAACTATTTATTTTTTCGAATAAAAGGATAAACTTTAGAAAAATATTTTCTTAAAATACGACATGTTTTCCAAAATTTTCTTAGTGACATACCAGATCCGGTCGTGGTGTTTAGGCCGGGTTTGGGGTGTTACAAATTGGTATCAGAGCCTGGTTCAAAACTCGGCTTTGGGGTTTTTGGGCTCAAAATGTTTTCTAAAAATGGGTTTTTCGAAACATGTATATTTATAAGTGATATAGGATGGTTTTCTCGGCATGGCACCTGCGTCTCCGGCCCAAGTCTGCCAGGTAAGTATTCTGAACCATTGTGTGATATAAATATGTGGGCTTGGTGGGCTTTATGGGACGTAGATTAGTTAGATTAGAACTTGATAGACTCTAGGCTTAGCTGAAACAACTCCTTAAATCTCATAAGACTTAATTTCACTAAACAAACCCATAAACGAGTCGCAAGACTAGGGTGTGGCAACAGGCATGCGCATGTCTAGGATTGGATCCGGAAGAGCCTGGTACTTAAGCAGTCCTAGTGACTCACCTCCTCTTCACTGGAATCCTACCTGGTGCGTAGTGACTGTTCACCCTAGCCACGAGGATTTGTTGACGGGCCAAAATCTATAATTAAAACCCGAAATTGACCAGCCACATTATTTTTACAAAATGACCAAAATACCCCTGATTTGTAAAATTACCAAATTACCCTTGATTTGCAAAATGACCAAATTATCCCTGATTTGTAAATTTACCAAATTACCCCTGATTTGTGAAATTACCAAAGTACCCTTGATTTTTAAAATTACCGAAATACCCTCGGATTACAGAATTACTGAAATACCCCTGTATTGCAAAAATTACCAAAATACCCTTATTTCATGAAATCAACAAGGAACTCTATTTTGAAAATTACGAAAATACCCCTATAGGATAAATTACGGAAATACCCCTGGGTAGTGAAATGACGAAAATACCCCTATGTATTGAATGTGGGTGTATGGATGTTGTCAGTTGAATGTATGTAGTTCTTAGAACTAAGAAAGGTGAACTTGAGACTGAATTGCGAATTCGAAAGAACTACTCTTAAAACTACTAATCATAAGACTGTTCGTAGATAATCAGTGGAAGAAAACCAATAATTCATAAAATTTTTAATCAGATAAACGCGAACCGATAGCATGAGTACAAGGGGACGATGACGCTCTAGATGTGAATACCGGTGCGTACTCTACAATAGAAGACTAAGTGTTTATTTTGGGTTTAGAATTGGAGTGCGCAGCGAAAGCATGGTAGTGAGACTTAGGTAGTACGATTAATAGTTAGTTGGAAATTTCGAGGACGAAATTTCTTTAAGGGGGTAGAACTGTAACATCCTGAATTTTTGGGCCTATGCATTTAATAGGTAGGATATGTTTAATGTGTTAATTTAAGTGTTAGGGGTCCAAATTAGGCTCAGGCTTAGGTAGTGGCCTTGATTAAAATTTTCTGTTTGGGCATTATAGGGGTTTAAAAGGTAGTATCTACGTTTAAAATACCAAAGTGGGCTTGTGGCCCAATCTTAGGAGGTGACGCCACACAAGGGAGTAAAGGGCCCAAATTTAAGTTTCATGGAGCCCAATTCTTTTAATTTAAGTTAGCTAAATTTTGGGCATTAGGATTAGGTGGAGTGGATGGCAACAAGGCTAAAATTTAGGGGTTTTAATGTTTAAAATATGTGGATAATAAGCAGATAAAGGCTATTATTTAGGAATTTATTTTATGAGGATAATAAGCAGATAAAGGCTAAAATTTAGGGATTTTAATGTTTAAAATATGTGGATAATATGCTGATAAAGGAGGGAGGAGTTAGAGATAATTAAGTCTCTTTTAGATGAGCTAGTAGATTAAGATAAAGGAGAAAAGATAGGATTTATCTGCAAGGTTAGGTAAGTGCCGAAATTTCTATAAATAGGGGGAATATCTCTTCAATTTCGGCATTTGGGGTTTTTCTCTCATTCTTTTCTCTTCTTCTCTGAGTAAAAGCCGAAAACTCTTAAAGTTTCATCTTCTTCTTCATTCTCTGCAAAAGCCGGAATCTCTAAGCCTATTCCCTCATCTTCACTTTGATTCAAAAGCCAAAACTACACCTATTCTTCTCCTCAATATTCATTGGCCGAATCTCCCTTAGCCATCTTTTCAATTTTTAGTTCTTTCAAAAGCCGAAAGCGCGATAGATCATCTTTCCGGGATTTTTCCTAGAAGCCGAAACTCATAGATCTTTAAGTTATAGAATCGTGTTACATTCAGGATTTCAAGGTAAGAGGATTTGTTTATTCATATATATAAAATCAGGTAGAATTCTAACTATGGCCGAATATAGGAGAGGCCTATTTTCACATCTTTTTGGCTTTTTGAAGCAAAGCGTAGATCGATTTAGCAAGGGTATCTAATCAGGTGTGTAATTCTCCACACCATCTAGATCTGTTTGATAAATATATGATTATAAGTTTTATATGTCTTGATAAATGCCAAAATTCCGGCTTAATGATGGAAACCCAAAGTGCGTAAAAGCAAATCACCAGGTTAGTGAATGTTCTGATTAAATGATATAAGTATATTGATTTTTTGTGATTGCATGGGTTGGGTTGATGAAAGGAGGAAGTTATACGTTGTAGCGGTTTTTACCTTGATCTGTTGTAGCGGTTTTTACCGTGATCTGTTGTAGCGATTTTTACCGTGATCTGTTGTAGCGGCTTTTGCCGTGATCTATTGTAGTGGCTACGGCCATGATCTGATGATGAGTAGCAAGACTGCCATCAAGGTGTGTAGCGGTGTGGGTTGATTGTAGAAATCCCCAATGGTGTGAATGGCTGGTACGGGGGCGTGTAGCGGATGGAAACCTAGGATTTGGGTTGGGCTTGCATATTAATTTTTATTATGTATATTAAACTGTTTATTTTGTTTTATGGGGCTAAGGCCCACATCTAATGGTGCATGAGGGTTGCACATTGAGTCTCGCGACTCAACTAATTAATTAATATTTCAGGTACCACTTAGTGCATTGGACCGGGCTGGAGAGGAGCGCAAGGTGGCCATGCAAAAGAACATCTGGATCCAATAAAAAGACTCAAGTTATTATTTTATATTTTTAATTAATGGATTTTAAATCTCGTTGTAATAAGGCCATGGGCCACTAGTTTATATTTTGTTTTATTTTGGGTTTTAATTACTTTTAGTTATTTAAATTCTTATTGAACTAATGCATGTATTTAAATTTGAGTTTTTAATTCATAAAGGCATATTTTATTTAAACTATCAACTATTTATTTTTTCGAATAAAAGGATAAACTTTAGAAAAATATTTTCTGAAAATACGACATGTTTTCCAAAATTTTCTTAGTGGCATACCAGATCCGGTCGTGGTGTTTGGGCCGGGTGTGGGGTGTTACACAACCTTACAGAGACCTAGCCAAGGGTTGAAACACACGGAATCATAATCAGATAAAAAATAGACACAACATAAAATTTGGCGACATAAGGCCACACGGCCGTGTGCCCCAGCTGTGTGGAAGTCCCCAGGCCGTGTAGTGGTCTACACGTCCATGTGAAGGCCACACACGCCCATGTGGAAGGGGCACACGCCCGGTGAGTAGCCCGGGTAACTCACTGTCCAAAAGTGCAAAAAATTAATAGCAGAGGAGACACGGTCGTGTGGAGATTTCACACGCCTGTGTGAGGACACATGCCCGTATGGCCAGGCCATGTGGTATAAAAAATCATCAAAAACCCTAAATTCCCAATTGCATATAGCCGTGTAGACCGCCTGTGTACGGCACACGCCTGTGTGGTCACAAAAACACACCAAAAAGGCTGTAAAACGTGCCTTTGATGTCGAAACAATTCCCAGCCCTCAATTACATATAAACACACCAAAAACACTCAAAATTTCAAGTAATTCCACAACAATCAACACTTCGACTGGTCAAATTCAAAAACACACGAAATATGTCGTATTTCACGGAAACAAATCAGAAAATCAATAAGGAAAAGGGAGTGTTTTCGAACACACACCTTAGATGCGATAGCAAACACCAGAATCGTTTGATTCACTCCTTCAAATCGGTCCAAAAACCTCAATGGAAGCCACTACATACAAACAACTATAACTAAAGATTTGGCACCAGCTTCTGAAGTTATGAGGTTGAAAACAAAGCAAAGGAAAAATTCCCAAACGAAGAATCCCAAAATAAGTTTTACGATCAAAACCCTAAACTTTAGAAAACAAAAATTGAAGAAAGAATAAGAAGGAAAAAGAATGTGAACAAGGAGCAAGGAGCAAGGAGAGAAACAAAAAAAATAAGTATGTAATGCCCCGAATTCTGGGCCTATAAGTTTTGAGTTTTAAGCATAGGGATAGTGGGGAGGTTGCACATATGTACGTGGATGTGCAGTTTAGTGTTAGAATGGGTTTTTCGGTCTGGTGGTTGAGAGAGTGTTAGGGAACCTCATGGTTCCAGGTTCGAGTCTTAGTGTGAACGTTTTGGTAGGTATTTTATTTTGTTTTTAGTTAATAATTATAATTACTTATAATTATTAAATTATTGGTTTATGACTAAAGCTGCTTTTATTTTTTTCTCTTTTATTTTATTTCCAGATTTTCTGTTTTCACGTTCTCCTCTCCTCCACTCTCTTCTTCTTTCTAAATATTTCTCAAAACGGTTAATTGGTGGATTCAGGAATTTTACACCTCTGCCGTCTTCTCTGATCACAAACAGGTGTGGGATTTAAACTTTTACTACACTATTTTATTCTTTGCAAGTTTATGTCAGTTTCTATTGATTGAAGGGTAAACCATTGGATTTGGGGTTTTAGTCTATGGAAGTGATGGAAAATCGTCACTTTCTTATATATGTTGATAGGGCGAAGGTTAGGGACGGTTCTGGTGGCTAAAATAGCGGTTTTAGGGCTGTTGTAGGGTGGTTTCGTGATCACCCCGACAGCCACACAGGCGTGTGCCGTGGCACACCACCGTGTGGATTTGGGAATTAGGGTTTTTTGTCAAATTGGGTGCCACACGGTCGTATGGTCTATTTGGGGATTTTTTGTCGACTTTCACATGGCCGTGTCCCTCAGGCACATGGGCGTGTGTTATTGGGAATTAGGGTTTCATAGTTTTGGGGTCACACGGCTTGGCCACACAACCGTGTGACTGATTTGGGGATTTAGGGATCCCACACGGACGTGTGAGATCCTCACACGGCCGTGTCAGCCCTGCACTTGATTTTAGCAAAATTGGACAGTGAGTTACACGGCCTGTTCGCACGGCCGTGTCCCTGCTTCACACTGGTGTGTGCCTCTATCACATGGCTGTGTGCTACCCTTCACATGGCAGTATGACTGATTTGGGGATTTAGGGATCCCACACGGGTGTGTGTTTTGAAACACACAATCGTGTCTAATGGGCACACGGGCGTGTGAAATCCTCACATGGCCGTGTCTGCCCTGCACTTGATTTTAGCAAAATTGGACAGTGAGTTACACGGCCTGTTCACACGGCCGTGTCCCTACTGCACACTGGCGTGTGCCTCTGTCACACGACCATATCTTACCCTTCACACGGGCGTTTGGACCCCCACACGGCCTGGATTGCTCCACACAGCGGAGCACATGAGCGTGTGGCCCTAGCTCACCAAATAATGGTTTTAGGTCAAATTTAAGTCTAATCACAACTCTATGTGTTCCAACCCTCGACTGAGCTTTACTGAGGGTAATTATGACTTTGACTTGGGCTTGATTTGTGTGTTATTTGTGATTAGTTGTGTGATAAGCTTGATACTGAACTCGAGTTATGAGTGTACACATGTCTGGTTCTGTAACTAACTGATTGGATGTGAGTGTCTGCTTCTGATTAACTTTCTAAAATTGGTATTCTGATCGTGTACATCTGACTGCATACATACATATACATATACTGTTTTTGGGTGGGATTTTGAAGAGAAGGAAGATTGGCTAAACTGGCAACTGTTCTACTGGTTACAGATAGCCCCTAATACCTAAAAGGTCGAAGACAGTCCCAATACCCTGAGGGTCGTGGACTTTACTGATAATGGTATAGCGGATTACTGCATTACACTGTACTGCGTGTACGTTAGCTACACTACGTACCACTATCTAATCTGGCAGTTCATACTGTATGTCTGTATTGCGGTTTACCACATTGTACAATACAACTTATACGCTAGCTTTGCTGCGTAATATATGTGACTGACAGTCTATCTGCATACTGTTAGCCCCAATACCAAGAGGGTCAAGGGCAGTCCCGATACCCGGAGGGTCGTGGACAATACTGATTGCCATCGTTGCCGGGTAACCCAGGATGGCATCATATGGAATGTAGGGTTGGATGGGCTTTTCAAGGTCCTATAAGGAGTGATTGGTTGGACGAGCTTAATAGCTCTATTGAGGAGTGATGGGGGACAGACAGCTGTGTTGGTTGGATGGGTGGGTTTTCTTTAACTCAACTGCATTCATATGCATCTTATTGACTGTTTTGTGTGTGCAACTGTCTGTTTTATGGTTCGACTGAAAAGCATTTATGACACTGTGAAATTGTTAAACTCTGATTGTATCTGACTGACTGAATTGAGACTAGTGACTATTGAGAGTTTTGTTACTGGACTGAGTAGTATTTGCGATTGTGTAATTGAGTGTGATTTTGATATGCTCTAAATATTGCTGTCTGCCGGTACGTCCGTTTCGCACGTACCAGCTATTTCTGTACAACTCTGTAAGTATGTTCCATTTCAGGACTACTATTGGTTTTCTGTGTCTGATTCCGTAGCTAATTGGTTTTGATCTCACACTAAGCTCGAGTAGCTCACCCCCTCTTATGTTTCCCCTTACAGGTACATTTCAGAATTTTGGACGTTGGACTCAGTACGCGGAGGTCTCGGACAAGCTTGTGAACAACAATCATGCACTTTTTGTTTAATGATACTATCTTGGTATTTGTTTCATTTTGAACTGTAATATTTTATATAGCTGTGGTACAAATTCTGTTTTAAGTTTTATACACTTTTATTCCGTTTATATAAACATATATTTTAACTGAAATTTTTCTGACCGAATTTTAAACGATTAAACGGTACGATTCAACATGTTAACTTGTTTTACAAAAATTCACCTACGATCACTTCAGTGATCAATGTGGCATCCCGGATTCGGTCTAGACTTCTAGGCTGGGTTTGGGGTGTTACAAAGTATTTTAAAAATAAAACAAAAATAAACCAAAATTATTTCCCCATATCACATGTATGAGGACTCGAACCCAGAACCCCAAGGAAAACTAACTTACAACCAACCACCAGACCAGCAGGTCCTTTCTAACACTAAAATGCGAAAACAAACTCAAATGCCCGATTTAGCCACTGACCTTACCTACAAATCTCAAAACTTCTAACCCCAAAAACTGGGGCATTACAGATTAGTTTTAATTTTGAGTAAATTATATGATTGTTCTTATCTGTTCTTGTCTATTGTAAATGTATATTATATGCAATGATTAGTTTGGACTTCAAATCTATACATGCTTGAGAACTGTATAATGATATTAATCATGAATTTTTGTAAGAAAACACGTAAAAGATTCTTTAAAATTATGGATTAGTTTTTGAAAGAAAATTATGATAATGAGAAAAAATTCATATTAGATTTGTTTCTTTCCTTAAGGTGAATGTAGCATTTGATAATCAATATTAAAAATGAAAAAGTTATAATTGTGGTTGTGAGCATGGTCTTTGATGGGCTAGTATTGGTATAATAATATCACTATAACGATAGTGATTATAATAGTTTTAGTGAAAATATTTATGTGATACTCAAAGATCATTTGACACATGCATATTGGTCGAATATTTTTCCAAGGTTTAATTAAAAAGAAAAGGGAAAAATGCAAAGACATATTTGATTTATCACAATGATAATTTGCAAACAATGGTGACTTTATTGGCTTTGTTAATAAATTATATTGTTTATTCATTCCTAGAAGTGAATGGAACTTATTGTTGTTATTGGAAAATTGATAAGTGGCAGATGAATAGTCCAAAATGTTGTTAAATATGTATTCCTGAAACAAAATGATTAATGGTTCATACTAATTAATCATTCTTTGGAGCAGATAATATCTTATGATCTTATTGGCAAAGAATATGAGATAAGTTTACATTATTTTTCGAATTATTTCTTATACATTTCTTGAAGTGAATGTTTGCAATAAATATAGCAAATTTTAAGATCACTTTTGATCATTGAACTCAATTTGACTATTTGAAAATTTTGACATATTCCCTGAAGTAAATATTGCATGTACTTTTATAAAATATATATATATATTTCTTTTGTTGAAATAATGACATTATGGACCTCTCATTGGTTTAGACATTTCTAGAAGTAAATGCCATAATATTACTTATATTGGATACTAGATAAAATAAATGAAAATGAAATCATCAATTATCACAGTTTATATTGACATTATAATTCTACTAATTGTGAAAAAGTATAAGGCTAAAAAAAAAAGGACGATGTTAATAAATATTAAGAGAAATATGAATGCATTGTGTAGATGCCTGTAACATGTCTAAAACATTAAATTTTGCAAAGTCTTATAAAGAAAAAGAGATGTTCCATAATGCATGATAATAAAAATTGAATTGAAATTATGCTATAAGAGGTGGGGGTTAGAAAATTTTAATTTTAAACCTATATAGTTGTAGTTTTAATATCTTATTGTGATCTTATAATATTTTGTATTTTACTGTGTTATGACATATAAAACAATTTATCTAATTGCATGCTTCTTAACGTGATTGATTAGTGACATGAACTTATTCTTTGCTATGTTTAACATATGCTTTATTTGTACTTATTCTTTATATAAAATATATTTTCTTTTATATGAATAAATAAAGTTTTTTTTAAGATCTGAAATTTTTATTATTCATGTTGAAAACAATTGCAAAACTGCATTTAAAAAATAATAAATACACATTTACTAATGTTATATGATAAAATAAAACTTTATTACAAGCTCCTGAAGAGCTAATTTTGCACATCCTTATGATGCAAAGTTTTGTAAAACATAATATTATTATTTTTTATCAAGAAGATATATGTTGAAGGTAATCTTTATGTGTTTTACATTAAAACCATGGATAGAAATGACATGATATACTCGTGTTTTTATATGATAAGTATTCCCCGAAGAAATACATTACACGTATATGATTGACATATGAGATAGTGAAAAGAAGTTCATAGTGTTGGTATGACCGGTTAGGCCATCCCAAGTCAATGATGATGCAAAATAATTTGATGAAAGTTTATATTATCTTATTGAAGAATTAGAAGTTGTATTTTAATATTTTTTATCAATACTAGTTATTTTGACAACATATTGAACTAACACCAGCTAAAGTTAGAGGTTAGTTGTATTTTTGGATTATAACCAAATAATATATGAGCTCATATATCACATGTGTGCAACCTGAAGTTTGCGATATTATTTCTTGAAGTAATTTAATTGTGCACAATCTCTACAGCATGCAATTTGTGCTAACAACGCTGGTGCACTATATCCCAAGCTTGATTTTCGTAGTTTTATCTGAGATAATATTAAGTTGTTTATGCCTATATATGTTATACTTAATGGTTAGCAAAACTATGCCTCCATTAATTGCTTAACCATTAATATAAGAATTACTTTACAATAAGCATGTATTATTTGCATCAAGGCCAACATGTAAGAAATATTTGTCTTATGAGAGTTGATTTTCATTTATAAACTAATAGATTTCATTAAAGAATATTTGTATGTGCAATATCTATTTTATGTTGCACCATAGCGCATTAAGATGGATCATAAAGTATGAAGTTGATAAAATTTAGAATTTTTATTAGATGTGAAAAAGTTAAAGTTTTGAATGATAAAATTATTTTTCAGATATGTTTAGTGATGATATTTATAGATTCCATATACTAACTGATACATATACCAATTAAAATGCTCCAAATAATTATATGTAATATCCTGGATTGTGGCTTATGCATTTGTGCTTAAATATTTGTGAAGGCATGTTTTTGTGTGTTGTGAATGTGTTGTATGAATCTTGTGAACTTTAGAAAATAGGAGAATGCCTTAGAAATTATTAGAATTTAAATCTAAAAGAGGAAGCTAAGCAGGGTAGCCTTAAGAAAATATGTAGGGGATTTATGACACAATTAGCAGCTTGGTAAAGTGGCTGCAAGGCGCCACTTAAAGCCCATACAAGTGACGCCACAAGCATGTGCAAATGGGCCAAGGTTCGAGTCGCATGGGAAGCTAAATAAAGCTTTTATTTTTGCGGCAACAAGGGAAGTAATGGACGACATCAAGGCACTAAGGGATGAGTTTAATTCTTTTAAAATTTCGGCTAAGTGGTAGATAAATAATGATTTATTTTAGATTATTGTTAACGGATAAAAGAGAGGAAAAATAGGAGAAAAGGAAGGGATGAGATAGGGGGAAGGAGAGTTGGCCGATTGGGGGGCTCCTTTAGGTGATAATTTCGGCTAAGGAAGGGAGTAAAGCCATTATTCTTTTCTCTTTTGAAGCCTCTGCCGAATTCTCTAGCCACTCTCCTCTTTCTCTCCTATTTTGTCAAAAGTCGAAATACTCTGTGTTCTAGCCGAAACTTCTCCCAAATTCCATTAGTGCCGATTTTTTTTAAGCCTCATATCCTTCTCTTTTCATCCTTGGTGAAGCCGAATCTCTTTAGCAATCATCAAAAGCCGAAACTTGTTGAGCATTCATAGCCTATAGCTGAATATTGCTAAGGGTCCAAGCAAGGGGTTCAATCGAATTCAATTTTAAGGGTAAGGATTCTTCTATCATCGTTTTATCTCTTTTTCTTTTGCCCGAAATCAAAGTGCTAATCTCCTTCATGTCTTTGGCCGAAACTGTGAAGGATTCTTTTGGGATTTTTGCTATAGTCGACTATAAAGGGGGAGATTTTCGGGATTTGATCCATCAAGGTAAGGGTATAAGTGTTCGGCCTAAGGCCACTTTCTAATACTTTTGGTATAGAAGCCGATTCTAAGATTGGTGAAGCAGGGCATTTCGACACCTCCTTGGTTAAGTGACTATTTCCGAGATTTGGAATCACAAGGTAAGTGAAGGTGCATACTCGGTCATAATGGTTACCATATTAGCCGAATCTAACTATGGATATATAGGGGCAGTCGATAGTGGTACACAAGGCTTTCGGGATTTCAAATCGTAAGGTGAGTACATATGTACAATCGACCAAGGCTATAGTGAAGTTATAAATCTGTTTCTTATGTTGTTTAAAAGCCGAAACTAATTAGTTAAGTGATTTTAGTGCCTAGCCGATTACAAGAAGGAACATAGCAAAGTTTCAAGATTTGATTATTAATTCAATCGGCATCAAGGTAAGAGTTTTGGGGTGCAAAAATCCTTCGGGATTTGGTTATATAGCCGAATAGGCTTTTTGCTAATATGCCTAATGTTGGCCGAATATAGGAACCAAGATCTAGAGCAGTAGATCGGGATTCTTCGGGATTTCAATAAATTCGCTAAGTGAACCAGGTGTGTACCCCACACTATCTCTCAATAGATTCACGGTACCCATGTAATATGTATGTTTATAATAATGTGAATGTGGCTAAGAGTACCATGCAACGGTACAAAGTACTGAGGTACGTTTTCCTACTCCTACTGTGAGTATGATATGAACTGTTATGGCACATATGTGAAACTATAAGAATGTGAATGTAGAATGTGGCATGTTAATGCATGATTTGTATGACTTGGGGCATATGGGTGATTATGAAAGGGGAAGTGATCTAGTGGTTTATACCACGATATCTGAATGTGGTGACTTCGGTCACATTATCTGAATGTGGTGACTTCGGTCACATTATCTGAATGTGGTGTCTCATGACACAAAATATTATCTGGTGGCTATGCCACGAATTTTATAAGGGCGATGAGCACGTCGACTGCAGCGACTGCCTTCGATGGTGTGTAGCGGATGGAGGGTCGACTTAGTAGTCCCCACGGTGTGACGGTTGGTACGGGTGATGTGTAGCGGATGGCATCTAGGCTTGGGTTCGAGATTGCATCATTATCTCTATTTGTTATGTGAATATGATATGTATGATATGCCTGAATCTGTATGGACTTAGTGTTGGTTACACATTGAGTCTGTTGACTCACCCCGTTGTGGGAATATTTTCAGGTGACGCACAGTAATGGACCGGGTCGGCAGGAGCTTAGTGGTGGCCATGCTCAGCACGAATTTTATTATTTGGACATTTTATTTTGTTTGACTACTTTAAATTTATTTTGGGTTGTTTTTGATGTAATAAGGCCATAGTAAGAACTGTTTATGCATGCATTTTTAATTGCTTTATTATGTTTCGAATCTTTATCAAATTTAAAGTTAAGTAATTTTTTTCTTAATAATAAATGGAAATGTTTTGACACTTAAATTCAATTGATTCTTAATTTAAAGGTAAAGTCTTTAAACCAAAATCAGCATGTCTTTTTAATACAAAAACAAAGCTTTTAATAAATCCCTGATTTCAAAATTAACAAAGTTTTCAATTGAACCCAACATAAGCAAATCTTTCTTCAAAACCACTCGAATTCTTCCTAAGTAACAAACGGGTTTTTAAATGTTTTCTCGAGGAACATACCAGATCCGGTTAAGGCTCGTGGGCCGGGTTTGGGGTGTTTCATTATATGTTTCAAAACGGCAATGTGATAAAAATAAGACTTGGGCATGCTAGAAGCATGACAAACTAGTTGATTCCATAAAATGAAAATTCTTGAAAGAATGGAAAAAGAAATGAAGATGTTCATATGCTAAAGGAGGCGGGTACTCATGAAGAGACCCAATGCATAACTTTTGATAAAACCCTAGAAGAGGTTCAAGTACCTGAAATTATGAATGTAATGGGAAATCTCAATCAGTTATGTCATAACTAAATATGATGGTGCTGACAAAGAGGAAATTGTTGTCGAAAATGATAATATAAATATAATACTTCAATATTTTGGAGAAGTGAGGATCTTGAATGAAAACATATTTGAAAGCATTGAGATGAGAACAATTCATCAAAAATAAATAAACGCTTCTATCATAACTTATGAAATACATCTCGGATGAGAAGATCAAACACCCAGAAGGTGTAAAGCCAAGGGGAGTACATGTTAGCATAATAGTGAAAAAAATACAAGTCATAATATATATAATTGACTTGTAACAAGAACATCCACAAGACACTTGGTTTTGGTTATGAAAAATGATTAATTTGTGGTGAATGCAAAAACCAAATAAAGTTATTTATTTACATCTAGTGAATTTGAATTCAACTTATGTAAATGATTTGATAATATTGATGTCTAAAGCATAAAACTTGTAATAACCCGATTTTGGGGCTAGTCGGAATGGTAGTTTCAGAACCACTAATTCAAGGAGGGATAAATTAGTTTTAATACTATTTTATGTGTTATGGCATGTTTATATGAATGCATGAAAATTTTGGTGCATTAATTTTAGTGATTGTATGCTTAATTACGAAAAAGGACTAAATCGCATAGTGCGAAAGTTCTATTTTACAAGCTAAAGGTGTCTAATAGCTGTAGAATATTAATTGGAAGCCCTAAATGTGCAATTAGACCCTTAGAAAATGAGTGGCCGACCATAGGGGACAATAAATGTCAAAATTTGGTCAAAGTGGGTAACTAAATTGAAGGAAATAAATAAAATAAAGAAAAAGATGATATCATCCTTGTTCATTTTCTTCCTCCACCAAAAATCACCAGAAAAATAGGGGTTTGAGAACTCAAAAATTTCAGCCAAGCTTCTCTCCTTGCAAGTAAGTGATTTTTGTGTCCTTTCTTAATAATTTTTGTACTTTTGGGACCCTTGTAGCATGATCTAGCCAATGAGGGGACTATTTTGCAAAATTGTTAAGAGTTTAGGGATTTTCCATGTGAGTGCTTATGTTGTTTGCTGAGTTTTTAGGGAAGAAAATGAATTGTGGTTGTTGAATAAACAACTTTTGTGAAAGGTGTTTCCATGAAAACACCTATAAGGAACTTTTTGTAAAGGTTATAAATTGAGTAGTAAATGCATGAAATGATGGGTATTGTGAATTGTTATAAGAGTAATAAATGTTCAACTAGGCTTGTTTAATGAGGAGATTTGATGAAAAAAATATTTACGAGCCTAGGGGCAAAATCATAATTTTGCCAATGTATAAGGGCAAAACGGTAGTTTTTGCCAAAGTAGAAATTTTGAAGTGTTTAGATTTATGTAGTGATTAAATGAGTAAATTTTACTATTATAGATCAAGAAGAACGCGGAATCAACCTTGACCGAGGAAAAGGCAAGGTTTCGGACTAAACTGCAAATTAACATATTTTGCATCGAGGTAAGTTTATGTGTAAACGATACATTCTTATTACATATGTTTTTACTTATTGATGCATTGTATGGATGTAAATGCTTATTGGTGAGATTTATTGAAAGTTGTAGAAAATGGGTAATTCTTGAATGAACCTTCGGAATAGAAATGTGGGTACGAATAAATATCCGTAAATATGAAATTGTTGGTGGGCTGTGTTTGATACCACCTTGCTATTTATTAACGATGGGCTATGTGCGATACCATCGTATTTATTATCATTTTGGTGGGCTGTGTGCGATACAACCCTAGTATTGATTAATGGTGGGCTGTGAGCGAAACCACCGGGTAACTTGTACCATTCCAAAGGGTTCATCGAGAAACTTGACTAAGGGAAATTATATGTACCTTTGTGGTGATAAGTGCAGGGTATATGTGCAAGTAGATGTGAGCAATGTATATGATATGTGGATGGGATGTGATAAGAGTTGAGATGAGTAAGCATGATTATGAGAATATGATTTGTTCTTACATGATATGTAATGTTTTTGGTTGATTAGCATATGGTATGATGCTTATTATTTACATATAGATTTACTAAGCTTAAAGCTTACTCCCTTCTCTTTTCCCTTATTTTTATAGTGTCGAAGAGCCAGCTCAAGATACGGAGATAAGCAAAGAATCACCCACACTATCAGCACATCTTGGTATAGTCAGAACTTAGCATTTTGAGTATGGCATGTATAGGGACTAGACTTAGTTGAATGTCATATTGTTTTGGCCAAATGTGTGGCTTATTCAGAGATGAACTCTTTTGTATAAGACCATAGTTGATGGCTCTTTCTTATTAATCTATGAAAAGAAGAGGTTATTCATGAATCTGCAAGATGCAGGATTGGTTTACTTAGTTTAATTATGCATGAATGGGTTGAAGGTTTAGTGTGATGTATGTTTGTATGAGTTGGGGTGATAGAAAGAGCTTGGCAAATAGCCTTGTTTTTGTCTACACGGGTAGACACATGGGCGTGTGTCTAGGCCATGTGTGACACACGGTCAACCTCATAGGCGTGTGGTTAGGCCGTGTGTCCCCTTGCATGCTAGGTTTACAAGTTAGTATGCTCAGTAGTAAACACACGGGCAGAGACACGGTCGTGTGTCTCAACTGTATGGGAGGCATGGCCATAGATATAGGCGTGTGCCCAGGCCGTGTGAAGTCTGTACTTGAAATTTGGAATTTAATTCGCCACATGGCCAAAGGACAAAGGCGTGTTCCTAGGCCGTGTGACATTTATGGAGTGATGACGTCAGAAACAGAATGTCCAGGTTTTTGCACACTGGCTAAAACATGGGCGTGTCAAGGTTGTGTGAGGGACACGGGCCAGGGACACAGGCATGTGTCCGGCCGTGTGAAAACCTCTATAGGTTCGAATTGAGAAATAATTCCACACGGGTGTGGAACACGGCCATGTGATATGCCACACTAGCGTGTCCTTTCTTCCACACGGGCGTATGGACTCTTTAGTGAAAATTTTCTAAGATATTCTAGAGAGCTTCAAAGGAGTTCAATTTGATCCCGAACCATTCCTAAAGTGTGATTTAGGCCTCGTAGGCTTGTTTAAGATGTGTTACGGAAAGTTTTAATTTGGAGTGGAAAGTCAGCTCTCGGCATTGTATAATTGTTGTGTATAAGTCTAGTAATGCCTCGTACCCTGTTCCGGCATCGAATACGGGTAAAGGGTGTTACAAAGCTAGAGTTTTATGAGAAAATCATTGGAGTTCCTGATGAATTTCCAAGAGAAATACTTAATCGATAGATAAACTTCATAATGAAAGTATATCTAAAAATGAAAAATTGTCTTGAGAGATTAAGTGTTCAATAAGCAAATTGTTACATAATGATATTATAAAGAATTGCTATTGAGTATCTAATAGTGTTTATATAATCAAAATTAATTAGGCTAATTTTTCATATAGATTAGAGATATTGAAAAGGAATACAAATGGTCAAACAATAATGTTATAAAACGATGGTCCTGAAGTACCATTTCTTTATGTGCTCAATGCACTCATTGTATTGGTAATAGTGAATGATACAACATATCATGCTTTATAAAGTTGTTGGCGACATCTAAAGCATGAGAATGCAATTGAATTTTATTGTTGTACTAATACGCATCAACAAAATTTATTGCATATGTAAATGATTTATTATTGATAAATAATATTGAATGACTCATTATTGAGTTATGAAATGATGTTCAAATAAGGGGGAGCAAAATATACATAGTTGTAACACCCCTTACCCAATGCAAAGAATAATCGAGAGTTCAATTAGGCACTCCCTATTACTACACTTGAGAAGTTAATTTTCAGCATTGTATTGTGTTGTTTCAAAGATCTTAAGTGATGCTTACTTGAGGGGGGAGTAAATTCGCATTATATTTTTTTCTTTTAACGTTGTGACAAGTTGTGTATTAAAGGATTGTGTACTCTCTTTTTTCTTCACTAGGTTTTTGTCCCACAGGGTTTTTCCTAGTAAGGTTTTTAATGAGGCATATCCTTTATACAATGAACCTCCGAGGAAAAGTGTTATAAATGTTATTGAGCGGATGTTCAACCTTTCATCTTCTTGTAACCCCTTTTTCTATTTATGTATTAGAAAATGATGAGTATAATCTCCTTATATATATATATATATATATATATATATATATATATGAGTATACTACTTGTAATGATGATAGAAAAGAAAAGAAATGCAAAAAAAAAATCCTTTTTATTCTCATCTATTATTCTCGTGTTCTTTGCATTATTATTACTATTTTATAACATATTCATCTTTATGTACATCAACAATACTTTTACTGGTGAATTGTATATATATTTTAATGCCCGGATCTAAATCTAGATTTAATTATACCCCGATTTTTGTTTTAATTCATTTAGTTTTAATTTTAAAAATTAAAGTCAAAAATATAGAATGATACATATTCAACTTTAGTAGAAATTCATTAATGATGTTATTAATTAAAATTTAACTTTAAATTAGATAAATAAATTAATTGAATTTTTTAATTAAAAATAGAGGATTATATTTATAAAATTCAAAAAGTATAAGGATTGGAAACATAATTAACCCTTAAGTATATAAATTTATTTATCTATCTCTATTTCCACTTAAGCACTTACTAAATTAGTGTCATGAGTAAATTATACACCAACTTAGACGTGTAATGACAAAAATACCCTAATTTTACCGAATAAATTGTAATATTTTGATTTTTTTTCATTTTATATATTTATTTAATAAATTTTAAAAAAAAAACAAACACACATAATATAGTTTGAACTAAAGCATTTATAGTTTTTAATATATATTCTTTAGCGTTTAAACAAATCCTTATTATTTACATAAATTTTTATAAATACATTTGTTACATAGTTCTATTTTCATCTACATAGTAAGAGTGCTATAATTTAATACTATATTTAACCCTTATTTATCATTTATATAAATTTTTATAAATATATTTTCTACATAATTTTATTTTAACCCATGTCGTGGGTGTGCCACATTCTAGTACTACATTTTAGATTTTGACTGAAATAGTGTTACTCATCAATTGGGTCCAACCATAGTAGTTTCAGTACTATCCGTATCAATCGGAACGCTCCGTTCTGATAATAAACCAGAACAACAAACTTTAGGTTCCATTCCGGTACAAATTCTGATTGATACTAGTCGACTCGTACCAGTGCGTACCTGAAACACCCCAAACCCGACCCACCAGCCCCGACCGGATCTGGCATGTTCCCTGAGTAAAACTTTAATTAAATCTCGTTTTGTCGTTTTGGAAAATATTGTGGTTTTGAAGCAAACAAATTTGTGTTACGATCAAATTGAAAACCGTGTTATTATTAAAGTTTGTATTTCATTAAAACATTATCTTCATGTTTCAAAAACTATAGGTTGAAAAGAATGCCGAATTATGGAGCCTATTATTAAGTTGAAAACCGTAGGTGTTTAGGTGTCAAAACAATTGAAGTTATTTTACGAAAAATGTTTAATCATTTGTTTGATGTTGATCGTATCAGAATAAAAATTAAAATGCATAAATAAAACAGGTAATTAGTGGCGTTATTACAACAAAACAAAACCCGAAATAAATCCCGAAAACATAATAAGGGAAAAAAAACGTGATAAGTTTAATTATAAGAAAACCAGAAAATGCTGAGCTGAGCATGGCCACCACTAAGTCCCCGCTGACCCAATCCATATCGCTAAGTATCACCTGCAAAAAGTTATCCCACGAAGGGTGAGTCAACAGACTCAATGTGTAACGGCTACACCAAAACCCAACCGATTATAGCCTTAAACATAACATTTCGGCAAAGCCCATAACATAGCATATCGAGTCATAACATATTTAATCACATTTATGCACAAAATGAAATGCAGTCCCGAGCCCCACCTAGATATCCATCCTCTACACACCACCCGTACCTGCCAATCACATCGTGGGGATTACTAAATCGACCCTCCATCCGTTACACACCCTCGAAGGCAATCGCTGCAGTCAACTGCACATCACCCTTATAATCGTGGCATGGCCACCAGATAATGTGACAGAGTCACCGGATTAATAATATGTGACATAAGTCACCGGATACATAATATGTGACATAAGTCACCGGATTATGTGGTAAAAACCACCGGAACACTTCCCCTTTATCATTATCACCCATATGCCCATGCAACATACATATTATTCAGATATCATGCAATGTACCTTACCCCAAAGTCATAACGAAATCACACATATTTCATATCAATGTTCATAACATTATTAACTGAGTATTAAGGGGGTAACGTACCTGATTGCACTGTACCATTGAATGGTACCCTTAGCCATGTTACTCGAACTTTCATAATCACATACTTAATATTAATACTATTAATCTATCGGGAAATTAATGTAGGGTTACACACCTAATAACACTGAGAACGACACTCTCGATACCGACACTCTCGCTAGCAGGGATAACAGCGATCTGCTTATCCCTTTCCGATGCTGGCCCACAACCCGGTGGCCAATCAGGTACGGCAGAAACCGAGCATTTCTTGAATCTAGGGGTAGGAACTACCCCTTTCTCTCCTCCACTGGTACTCGCATCCATTGAGGAACACTTAATCAAAACCCGGTTAATTAATATGTAAGATCTAACGAAACACAATCTATAACTTAAACACCCTTACCGAAATAGATCTGAATCCCGAGACTCCTCCTAAAATACCATAGTTAGAATCGGCCAACCCCTAATAAACAACATGGCCTTTGGCCGAATGGTATACCTTGCTTACCTTGGATCTCCAAAATCCCGAAAGATCTCCTTCTAATCGTCGGCTACAAAGAATCCCGAAATCTACCTTCATGGTTTTGGCCAAATGAGATATAGAGATTAGTATCCTTGATTTCGATAAGCTAAAATAAGAGAAAGAGATTTGAATCAAAAGAGATCCCTTACCGAACAAGAGTGACCAGACGCAATGATCACTGGCTCTACGAAATTGACAAGAGAAGAAAGATAATCGGCTTTTGGCTTTTGAAGAATCGTGAAAAGAAGAAGAAAAGAGGTTAAAGTTTGATGCGATTCGGCTTCAGTGATAAAAGGAAGGTTCAGCCTTAATAAAAGAGAAGAGAAGAGAAGTTTGGACCCTTTGAGAGTTACGGCAATGGTGAGAATGAAAGAGTTTCGGCCTTAGCAAAATAAAAGAGAAGAGAAGAAGATTAACAAGGAAGAAAAGTGCACGAGTGGTCTCTTGTGGTTTACGGTGTCAAATGGCAACAGAATACGAAGGCTTTCGGGAAAAAGAAATTGCACAAAAGATGCCTAACACCACCTTATGCATATTCGGCTTCCTCCCCCCAACTTCATGGCCGAAAATGTCATCCTAGGAGTCCCTTGGCTGGCCAACTCTCCCCCTCTTCTCAAATCCCTTCTTTTTCTCCTACTTTTCCTCTTCCCTCCTCATTCAAAAGTTTTTGAATGAGTCAACACTTATCTCTCTCTCTTAGCTGAATTTTCAAATAAATTTGACCAAGTCTAACCCTCATCCATTCAGAGTCCTTGTGCCGTCCACCATTGCACTCCCTTGACGCAAAATAAAAGCCTAAAACACTACCTGTGCTGCTCGAACCTAGGTCCCTTCACACTCCCTGAGGCGTCACTCTCCTGTGCTCTAAGTGGCACCTCCCTTGCCACCTTACCAGCTAAGTTCTTATGTCATAAGCCACACCCTAAACTCCTTAAGGCCTAGCTCCCTTAGCCCCTCTTTAAGGCTTAAAATCAAATATTTTTCTAAGGCATCTACCTACTCCCCAGGGTTCCTGAAGCCCCCAAAACACATACCAATCACACACAAGCATGCTACCACATACATTTAAGTTAAAACGCATAACCCCTAAATCCCGGATATTACAGTACCAGTTGATTTTGCCTATTTCCAATCGATACAAAAAAATAATTTAAAATTTAATTT
The DNA here is from genome assembly GCA_005393395.2 of Gossypium australe. Lineage (NCBI taxonomy): Eukaryota > Viridiplantae > Streptophyta > Magnoliopsida > Malvales > Malvaceae > Gossypium > Gossypium australe. Next base: position 50,944,997 of record CM016614.1, read on the forward strand.
TTTTATTAGTTATTTTTAATAAAAATTATTTAAAAAAATATTTGAAATTTAAGTTTTTATTTATTTTGAATTTGTTGAATTACGAATTGTTATATGAATAATATGAGATTATCCTATTGTTTAATTTATAAAATATTTTTTTGCTTGTTTATTTTGAGTTTTTTTAATGATAAATTGCATTTGTGAAGCTTATTAAATAACATTTTATATAACCAATGATTTTTTCTTTTGGTATATTAAAATTTGATATGGTGAGATTTCAACCCATGTCATCGACATTTTTAAAATCTTTTCATTACTACTTCAACCAAAGTTTTATTATTTTATGAGTATTTTATGTTTGAGATTTATTTAATCTCATTATTTTATATTTGTAAATGTAATACCCTAGAATTAGGGGCTATGCATTTGGTGCATAACTCACGAGGTAGTAGGCTCAGTGTGTGGTTGAGTATGTTTTAAGGGATTTTAGGACTCTAGGATGAAGGGGAATGCATGGGAAAAATATTGGATTTTAAGCTTTAAGGAGGAGCTAGGCTAATAGGGCCTTAAGGGAAAATTCTAGGCGTTTATGGACATGAAATGGGGCTTGGTAAAGTGGCTGCAAGACGCCACTTAGGGCCTTGGAAAATGACGCCATGTGCAGTGGGGATAAAGGCCTTGGTTCGAGTTGCGAAGGAAGCAGGAAGGAGCATTTATTTTTGCGTCAAGAAGGCGCTGGGCTAAGGAGGCTTTAAAAGAAATCCTGAGTGAATCATGTCACAAAAAGCGCCTTGGCAAAGTGGCTTGGGGCGTTACCTGAGGAGCTGGGCAGCTTGCGTCAAAGGGCTCCAGCAGGTCTCAGTTTCGAGGCTTGTGGGCAGCAATGGGAGTGTTTTTATTTTGCATTCTGGCGTTAGGGAGAAGGAACAGTGGACGGCACATGGGACTTTCAATTGGATGAGGATTAAGCTTATTTCTCCTTTTAATTTTTGGCTAAGGTAGGATAATTGTTGTTTATTTTATTTATTTTAGATAGGTAGATAAGAGATAATGTATGGGATTAATTTATTTTATTTGTTAAGGTGATAAAGAGTTAAAATAGGAGTTTAATTTGGGATATGATAAGGGGGGAGCTAGTGGCCGAATATAGGGACTCTTTTGGGTGGTAAAATTCGGCCATGAAGAGGGATTAAGTGCCGAAATTGTTAGCTCCATCCTTATTGTTGCTTTGCCGAATTTCTTCCCACTCACTCCTCTCATTCTTTTCTTTTGTCCAACACCAAATCTATTTCTATTTCTTTGAAGCCATAACCGAATCTTAAAGTGCCTATTCTCTTTGTTTTGCCGCAAGTCACAAAAGCCAAAACCCCTCTGTCATTGCTCTTTATTGCCGAATCCTCTAAGCATTAAAATCCTCTCCATTGTTGTGGTTTTCTCTTCACCATTAAAGTGCCGAAACACCCTTGTTTGAAGCCATAGCCGAATCTCAAGCTACCTTATTCTCCTTCTTCTGTCGCAAGCCTTAAAGCCGAAGCAATTAGCCGAGATCCACTCTCTTTTGTCTCTTCAAGGAAGCGATAGTGGTAAGTATGATCCTCCTTAACAACCGGGTTCCCTTCTCTCTTCTCTTAGTATGCCGAAATCATATAGTTAGGCCTTAGGGATGGCTGAATGTGCTTTAAGTTTCGTGATGTGTTTCTGTGAAGGTAGCTAAGCGATAAGAAGCATCAAAGATGTTCTTTTGGAATTTGATTCTTCGAGGTAAGCCTATGAGGTATTCGGCCATAGGCCACTTTTCATAGATTTGTGTTTAAGCCGTTTCTAACAGTTACTTCATCAAGGGATTTCGACATCACCTAGAGCAAGGAGTGGCTTTTCGGGATTTAGTTTAGTAAGGTAAGTGGTTGTGGTATTCAGCCTAAGGCCATATTATTGGTATTAAGTGTGACCGATTTTGGCTATGTGTACTCAGGGCCAAATCGACAGGAATAAGAGGAACTTCGGGATCCAAGTTCGTTTGGTAAGGATATTCAGTAAGTATAGTTTAGATTGGGTATATTTGGATTATAATGTTATCGGTTAACCGTTTGGTTCTGATTAAGATATCATTAATGAACATGGATGCCGGCCGAGAAGGTAAAGGGATAGACCCTATCCCAAAGTTTAAGAGGAGATCCGTTTCTGCAGTTCGGGATTGGCCACCGGGGTGTGGACCAGCGTCAGAGCAGCAAAGTAGGCAGATAGTCGTAGTCTCGATTAGCGATAGCATCAGTATCGAAAGGGTAGTTCTCCAAGTTATAAGGTGTGTAGTTAGCCTACCGTATTCCGGGATTTATGATTGTATGTGATATCTGCATGTGTGTTATGAATGTGCTAACTAGTGCAGTGGAAATTGTGATATGGATACCCTTAAGGGGTATGTCGATAATCCGGTAAGTACCAAATCTGATAGAATGTGATTGTTAATGTGAATATATGAATATATGATTGATGAACATGCTCATGGATCATTATATTATGTCACTATCGTATGTTGCATGTGCATGGGTGGGATATGATATGAAAGAAGGACAGGGTGTACTTCGTGTACGTGGTTTGATGAATGGCTCTGTGCCTCATCGTGGGTGATATAGGCTATGTGCCATATCGTGGTTAATGATGGCTTTGTGCTCATCGTGGTTTTGATGATAGCTTCGGCTACATCGTGGATTGGCGCTGACAGAGGTCGCGTTGTGGATTATTTGCGATTAAGTTCGTGTGGACGGCATTGTTGCCATATTGGAGACAAAAGGGGAGGGTGATTTGATAATCCCCTGGTGTGTGGTAGGCTGGATACGGGGGTGTGTAGAGGATGGACCCTAGGCTGAGTTGGGTGCATTTTGCATAAATCTGTTTGATATGTGAATAAACGTGGAAATGGGCCAAGCCCAGTATGTGATGTGGATTAATGTGGTAATGGGCCAAGCCCAGTATGTGGGAACATGTGGTTAATTACACTATTGTAAGAATGTGATATGGTTATGGGCCAAGCCCAATATGTGGACTCTATATGTGAATGAATTGCATTATTATATGTCATAAGATGTGTGTAATACCCAATTTGCCCGGCCCGTTACAAATCAGACCCAAATAAATAAAATAAAATCCAGGCCCAAAAGGCCCATATTTTCTGAAAAAATTTTAGGGTTCAGAAACCCTAAAATCCTTCAGCCGCCGCTCCCCTCCCTCTCAAGCCTGGTGCGCCGCAAGCCTCCATCCTCCACTAACCGAGTGCGCCGCAACCCCACTACCCATTGCTCCCCATACCTGCAAAGAGACAAACAAATGACAGCAACAATAGCAACAGAAAGAAAAAATATTATTTTTCTTTTTACATTCGGTTATAAAAACCGAAGGAAACAATGTATTGGGCTCCCTTTTTTTTGAAGAATCAATCAAAAAAAACAAAAAGAAACAGTTTCAAAAAAAAAAAACCAAAATAATAGCAGAGAATCAAAAGCGAAAAGTCAGATCTATGAAGGTATTTCCTTTTTCTTTTTTTTTTTTGAATCTCCTATTTCACAGATTCAAGCCAAATATAAAGAATAAAAAAAATAAAAAAAATAAAAACTACCATTTTACGATTTCCGGCCACCGCGCATGGTGGCCGGCGACGGTGTCCGGCGGTGGTGCCTACGGTGGCCGACGGCGAGGCGTGCGGCCGGAATCCCCCTCCCGGCTGCACCTGCAGAGAGAAAAGGGAGAGAGTAAAAGTTTTTTTTTAAAGAGAAGTGAGCAAATGAGTTTTTTTTGGGAATTTTTGGCCTTATATAGCCCATCAAAACGACATAGTTTTGGGACTGGCCTAAAACAGCCAAAACGACGTCGTTTTGACTATGACCCGTTTTTGACCCGACCCACTAAGGAGGATCCGCGTGTTTTTAATTAATGGGTTTATTGCGCTTTGGGTCCTTCCCCAATTAAGTTTACGAAATTTTTTGATTTGGCCCAGCAACTTGTTTCTGATTTCAATTGGGTCCTCCCTGATGCCATGTATTTTGGAAAGGAGGGTTATTGCCCATTTTGGTCCCTCCCTTTTTACGCGCACTTCTAATAGGCCCTTTCTCTTTATGTTATTTCAAATTGACCCCAAACTTTCGTTTGAAATGCAATTTAACCCCCTTTTAGTTATTTTGTAACATTTTTAGTCTTTTTATTATATTATTGTTATATTTAATTATCATTATATTGTACATATTTATTATTATACTATTATTATTATATTTTTATTACTACTATGTTTATATTAGTATATTACATATATTTCATACCCTTGTTATTATCATTGTTACGTTTACTATTATTGTTATTATTTTAGTATTATTACTATAGTTATATTATTTATCCTGTACATATTTTGTATTATTGTATTATTATTATTATTATTATTATTATTATTATTATTATATTTATTATTGTACCATTGTATATTGTATATTATACATTAGTATATATATCTTTTTCTTTATTTTTACTATTATTGCTATGTTACCATCTTTATTATTATATTATTATTAGACTATAATCATCACTACTAATATTTTATTATATTATTTTTGCCACATCTATATTAATATGTATTATTATTATTATTGTTACTAGTATTACTATATTTATATTATCACTTATTGTATATTTGTATCGCTTTTATTTATTCATTATCACTATATTATTACTATTATTATTATTGAGGGTATTCATATTATGATATTTATTGTTCTCATCGTTACTAACTCTATCATTTTGATATCGTTCTGTTTTTTTATCTCTCGCTTTATTTTTTTTTACCTTTGAATTTTATGTCTTTATTTTTGTTCCGATATTTTTGTGATTATTTTTATTCGCGTCATTTATGTAAATCGACCGTTTTGAGATAGTCTTGGATTCAAGAATTTAAAATATCGTGTCCTAAAGTATTGGATGTGATATTTTATTCTTTTGGAACAAGAAGATCTTGGTTTTTAATTCAAAAAAAAAACTATGGGATAATCTCCGATTCGAAGATTTAAATTATCGTGTCCTAAAGTATTGGATGTGATATTTTAATCTCTCGAAAACGAGAAAATCTCGATTTGCAATCCCGGAAAGCTATGAGATGATCTTAGGATCGAAGACCTAAACTATTGTGTCCTAAAGTATTGGATGTGACACTTTATTTCTTCGAAACGAGAAAATCTCGATTTAGTTCAACAAAAACACGAATATTTTCAAAAGAGGTCAGATTTTTAAAAATTCCTTCAAAATTTTTCGAACTTTCGACATTAGGACATTAATTAATCAATCTGGTACCAATTTTGGGCGTGACGAGGGTGCTAACCCTTCCTCGCACGTAACCGACTCCCGAACCCATTTTCTCAAATTTCCGTAGACTAAAAGCATTGTTTTAGTAAATCAAAATGTTTTATTAAAACAAAGGTGATTCGATCGTACCTAATAAAAGATCGGTGGCGACTCCCATTTCTTATTTTCAAACCCAAGTTCGATTTTCCGTTTTTTTCAAAAAAATGGTTACGACAGCTTGGCGACTCCGCTGGGGACTGTATAAAAGAGTCAGGCCTTAAAATTGATCAGTTTCTTTCCCTTTGTCGAAAGTTGAAAATTTGGTTTTCCTTTTTGCTTTTGCTTGTATCATCTGGTCTGATCGTGTGGTTCGAGTCTTGCACAATAGCGTTTCATCCTATTGCATGGCCGTTAAGTCGCACCCTTTTAAGTGGGAGTGAGAAGCTACTCTTTCGTGAGGTTTTCACCTCCGTGCAAGATAGTGGATCGCTTTCGGGATACATCCGTACCTATGTCTTCGTGAGATTTTCATCTCCGTGCAGCCATAGGGAAATGTATTCCCCTGAACTGAACTCAGTCCGTATGAGCCTATAATGGGTGAGGATTGAGGAATCTGCTGGTTCAGGTACCTTTATTCTAGAACCAAACCACATATAGAAAAACATAAGAACCACCCTAGATAGAGCCATACCAAACTCTAGTGGTCACCCGATTAAGTTTTGCATTTACTGCTTATTGGTCATGATAATGACTTGCTTTATCTTCATCTCTTCGCATAGCATATGCATCAAAAAGGATGTTGATTCCCATTCGATTTCTGAATAGGTAGCCTATCATGGAAAAGGGGTTTCTTGATAGAGTGGAAGACAATGCGGCCGTCCGGATATGGGCTGAGACAGTACAGCGAGAGAAGGGGGATAGCCTCACGAAGGGATATATATCAGAGTTGTGGGATTATACACGCATCAGTGTGACTCAAAATAATCTTCAAGAAATAAAAGAAATATGGGATCAGTGGGATGACAAGATTAAACAGTTATTCTACCATCATTATGGCGACTTGCCTTATCTGCTTGACATCAAGATAGACTAACACTTGTTCCGAGCCATGAACCAGTTTTGGAACCCTGCGTACGAGTGCTTTACTTTTGGGAAAATAGATTTGGTTCCTACCATAGAGGAGTACACGGCCCTGATCCGCTACCCGAGAATTCAAACTGATAAAGCCTACTTGAGAGCCGTTAATGTACCCACATTCACAAAAAAGCTGATGAATACAACGGGGATGAGTGAGCAGTGGGTCACGGCCCGGACAAAGCAAAAGGGAGGTTGTAAGTGCATCCCTTGAAGGAATCTAAGGGATTTGATCATAGCACATCCTGAGGAGAAGAAGAGGGTTGATGTTTTAGCTTTGAGCATTTACGGATTGGTCATCTTCCCCAAGGCCCTAGGACATGTGGATGAGGCGGTAGCTGATCTATTCGACAAACTAGACAGAGGGGTCACTCCTGTTCCTGCGATTCTCGCCGAAACTTTAGGTCTCTAAGCGCGTGTCGGAGGGCCGGCGAAGGGAGATTCATCGGTTGTGCCCAACTCTTAATAGCATGGTTTCACAGTCATTTTTGGAAAATAGAAAAGGTGTCGTGCCTAATCTTCACCGAAGACTACTCTCCACTAAAAAATACAGCAGCAACGCCTAGACGAGATGACATCACGGAAGAAAGTTGGATGATGGCTTTGCAAAGCTTACAAGAAGAAGATGTAGAATGGAAAGCTCCTTGGATGATACTTGACGAAATCTTGTATAAGTGTGGAGACTTTGATCATGTCCCCCTGCTCGGAATATGGGGAGCCGCCGGATACGCTCCTCTTCTCGTGTTAAGACAGTATGGGTCAAGACAGTTCACACCACCTACACAAGGGTTAGCCGAGTGCGAATTCGAGTATAAAGGGGAAAATTACAAAAAGAGAGTCCGCGAGATATCTAAGGCTTGGGGCCAAATTCATAAAATGAAAAAGTTCGCTGCCAATCCGATGACGACACCCGAGTACATCCAATGGCGAGACCGAAGAATCAATGACAACATCCCCACATCTGACCAAGAAAACACCCGATCACTAGAAGAGCAGTTACGGGCGATCCCTTCAGAGCTTGAAATCATCAAACAAGACTTCGAAGAAAAGAACCGGGAATTAAGGAAAAGAATAGAGCAACTAGAGGAAGAGAAGATGCAGCTAGGTTTGGACGTCGATATTCAAAAATCGGAAGCCGATAAGTGGAGGAAAGGGAAAACTAAAGCCGAAGAAGATTTGAGCGATTTGAAGACCGATTATAAGAAGCTACGAAGATCGATAAGAATGGCGGGACTAGGAAAAACGTCAGAGCAATGGCGTCAGGAGATTAGAGAGGAGAAGAACAGAGCGAGCCAGTGGGAAAGAAAACTCCAAGACGCCCGTGAACGAGAAGATGCCCTAAAACGGAATGCGATGGAAGGCCGAGATGAGAAAGAGAAATTGAAGATGCGAGTGTCAGAACTGGAGAGGTTGCTACATCAGTATCGAAGCCGCCATTCCATGGCCGAACTAAAGGCTAGTCTGAGCAAAATTGAAGAAATGAAGGCAAGAATTGAAGAGCTAGAATCCGTTGTGCATGGCTACGAGCTACGGGAAGAACTTTTCCAAGCTAATGAGGAGCAATGGAAACAGCAATTGCATAACTCCCAGAACCAAGTTAGAAGCCGGGATTATATTATGGGAGAAGCCATAGCTCAAATGCGAGGAATGGCGAATCACTTGCAGACTTTGGCAGTTCAAGCTGATGCATTAGGCTTGATGTACGAATCAGGGTCAGAAAAAGGTCAAAAGTTAAGTTGGCTTCTTGAAGAGGTCAAGGCTTTAGGTGCTAGGGCCCGACCATTCGTGTAATCCACTTTATGTAAAGAAACTTGTTTTCTAGAAAAGCTATTCTAATGGAAATCGAATTGGAATCAACATTTTTGCATCAGCACTACATTGCATCATACACATCGAATCTCACGGAAGGACCCTAAAATTATGGCAGTTACTCTAGAACATCACTACGGTACGAGAAACAAGACAAGGATAATGGACCAAAGAATAGAAAAGCTAGAACAAATGCAAAAAGAAATTCAGGATCAAATGAAAGAACAAGTGCAGTTACAAGAGCAACGGGCCAAAACCCAGCAGGACATGATGGAGCGGATGCAAAAATCCCAGGACGATATGATGAACCAACTAAGGCAATTGACGGCTAGGGAACGAGGCATCGCCACTAGCTCAGGAAACAACAGTGATAATCCCTCTCTTCCCCCACTAGAGGCCCAAACACCACCAGACACGTATCCCCGAAGGGCATCTGTCACTATTAGGCCACAATATCATGCCGATACCGCAATACCTACGCATCTCCCTACGGGTTCAGGTACCAACCCAGGAGAAAATCTGGTCAATCCCAACGTCCCAGATCTGGATGAGATGGCCGAGAAGGCAAAACAAGAACTGCCAAAATGGGTGGAGGAAAGATTCAGGGCTCTGGAAAACGCCG